>OX031007.1:90660463-91202963 GCA_943735925.1 Pollenia amentaria | reverse complement strand
GATCCAGTACAGGAAAGGCCAGCAAAATATTGTGGCAGACACGACAGCCCACTGCGGAACTCAACCTGCTGCAATCAGAGAGCCCCGCCCCACATAACTGGGTCGCAGAACATATGTCACAAATACGCCAAAACCCGGAGGCCCACCCCGACTATTTCATCACCAACAACCAACTATACCGCCACTTGATCAACGGGGCCGCTCTGCAAGAAGACGTACAATGGAAGTTGTGTGTGCCCGAGGCGTTACCACCACGGGTCTTACATGAAACCCATGACCAGGCCGCCGGAGGTCATTTTGGCAAAAAGACCACCCACAAAATCGACAGCTGGTATTATTGGCCCGGAATGACCCGGGATGTAAAAACCTATGTACGAGGTTGCCAGCAGTATAAGGTCGCGCAACAAGCACCGGCCGGCAGGATGTTTACGCGCATCCCGGAGGAGCCATGGGCGACAGTGTGCGCGGATTTTGTGGGACCCCTACCCCGAACTTAACACGGGAATACGATGCTCCTCGTATTCTTTGACCAATTCTCAAAATAGGTGGAACCGATTCCCCTGCGTAAAGCAACCGCCGAAGGAGTGGTCAAGGCATTCAGGGAGCGCATCCTTGTTCGGTATGGCGTGCCAAAAGTCCTCATCATGGACAACGGCTCACAGTTCAAGAAGGCCCTCGAAAACCTAGGGATTGGCCAGCAATTCACCGCCCCCTACACACCTCAGAAGAACCCTACCGAGCGAGCCAACAGGACCATCAAAACCCTGATGGCACAGTTCTCGGGTCAACGCCATACTACCCGGGACGAATTCTTACCGGAAATTATGCTGGCCAAAAATACGAGCCAGGCGGAATCAACAGGGTTCACCTCAGCCTATCTTACCCAGCGCCGGGAACCCCGACCACCGAAAGCCCTGTATGATGCAGTCACTATCGGTACCGGTGCCCGAAATCTGGCACCTACAGATCGGGCGAGTGAGCTACAAGTAGAGCGGGGGCGAAGCAAAAACGCCATTATGACTTGCGGAGGCGTGGCTGGCAACCGGCCGTAGGTGAACAGGTACTGGTGCGACAGCACCCGTTATCGAGAGCCGTGGACAATTTCCCGGCTAAGTTGGCACCAAAATACGCGGGCCCATACATAGTGCGGGATTACACGTCCCCAGTAATAGTAGAACTTAGTAAAGTAGGCAGTAGTGATGCCAGCACGGCCCACCTCAGTTCATTAAAGCCATTTTTTCAACGAGCCCAGTAGTACGCCACCCACACCAACCAGCCCCAGAGGAATTGCATTTGCGCAGCTGCCTGAAACCGTGCAGCGGCAGTTCAGCGACGACGCAGGTGCAGCCAGGCGAAGGCGTGTGTTACTACTACACCAGGGGTAACGATACTGAATTCGTGAAGCCGTAGACGGCCGGAGAGAGGGGAGGTAGTGTGACGAGCAAAGTCACCGAGTTCGTTTTGCCCACACAAGAATTATTTTTATTTAAGTCTATTTCCGGTATATTTTAATGAATTAATTACCTTGCGTTTGTTTTGTAAGATTTAAGGCATGAATTATATCTAATTTGTATTTTTAATTATTATTTTATTTACTTTATACTTTTAATTGGGAATTAATGTTAACTTTATTTGAATTTGTAATTTGCATTTATTTGGTTGTGAAAATACCGTCTCCATACACAACACTACAACCCTGGGCAATCACAGCTGTTGTGGTTCATATGATGGTATGTGTGTGTGTGTATGCCTGTGTATCAACACAAACGGTATAAAAGGGCGAGCATCGACTGGTATGAGTCAGTCGGTGACGAGATTGACATAAGGTAAGAACTACTTAGGCCAGTGGCGAATTCACAGTCGAAGTAGTTTTAAATTATTCGATCGCACTCAGTGGCGAATCTGGTAGTGTGAGTATTACCTGTTGGCTATTTCCGGCCCAATACTCGCACCGCCTGCGCTGAATGGAATCGTGGGACAACACTGGAGTGGTCAACCCTGTGCTGTCCTAGCGTGCTTCCCCTACCTCCACAGAGCGGTAGCACAGGCTTTGGTCAACACCCGAGTGGTAAACCTCGTGGTGACCTCTGGATCTGCTCCACTGCACCAGTTGGCGCTGCTGAGCAACCGACGAAAGCAGTAAATAAAATGATAAGTTTTGTAACGTGGTTCAGAGAAGCGTATTTTATTTCGCTCCCCGACGACCCTGGCCGCCGCTGAGTCTACCCCAGCAGTTCAGCGGACACGTGTCGTTAAAATACATACATACATACATATATAAATACTTACATACATACATACATAAATACATACATACATACATACATACATACATACATACATACATACATACATATATACATACATACATACATACACACATACATATTGTTACGTTACTTCCTTTTCAATAACGTTTTTGGTTTATTTCCTTTATAATAAACCTCTTGAGTTCTTGTATTGCAACTTTAATAAAATAAATAAAACACTTTAGACACTTTACTTTATAGCTATACTATAAACTATTCACGGCACTTTATTTAGAACTTAGTCAATTATACCACTATAATTGCGATGTTCACACTTAAATAATCGCACTAATACTGATTATCGATGCCAACCTTCGTGAGTATTTATACTCTGTTCGCTGACATCTAGATGTCTCTAGATCATTCTACTCGGCGAAATGTCTGTAACATTTTTCGACATTTCTGGGCGAAACGAGATTTTATTATCTTACAGCGAATATCATTATGCATTAACACTATGCATTTAAATTTTTTTTTTTTTTTTTTTTTTTTTTTTGCAGTATTTATTTATTGAATCTTCATATATTAAATATGAACTAACAATAATTAATCAAATCTTATCCTAATATTTACTTAATGTCCTGCCAGTGCCAGACAAAAAGATTTAGTCATCACGGTTTCTGTTCACATATGAAGGTGTTTATCGCTCATCTGATTGGGTGAGTGCTGCAGTGTCTCTTCTCCTTAATCGAGTGTGGCCGCCATAATTTAAAATATTTCGAGCTAAGGGATTTGGGTGCAGTTCCAGCCTTTTTAAATATTTTACTGCATATTTCGTTATCATAGTTTTTACCAATGGCACATTGAGATCCTTGTGGATATTTGAGTTTTTGACATACCAGGGAGCGGCTGTTATTATTCGAAGAAGTTTATTTTGGCGCCTTTGAATTTTTTCGATATTAGAAGCCGAGGCAGTGCCCCATAACTGAATACCGTAGCACCAAATTGGCTTTAAGATAGAGTTGTAAAGTAGAAGTTTGCAATCGAGACTAAGAACAGAATTTCTTCCAATGAGCCAATTAATTTGAATTGCTTTTAGTTTCATTTGAGTTAATTATGCGTCTATGTGCCATTTCCACGTTAAACGCCGATCAAGATGTATACCGAGGTATTTTACATGCGAGTGTTGGGGTATTATTTGATTATTGATTTTAATAGGGGGGCATGTTTCCCGACGCAATGTGAATGTTATATGTGCGCATTTTTGCTCATTGATCTTTATCCTCCATTGTTTTAACCACCTTTCCAGTTCAAATATGTGATCCTGTAAGTAACGAGATGCTTCTTGACAGTTTTCATGTACGCTTAGGACAGCTGTGTCATCCGCAAATGTTGAGGTTTGTGTGTAGCTGTTTGTTGGCATGTCCGAAGTATAAATTAAGTACAATAGAGGGCCCAGGATGCTGCCTTGTGGGACTCCAGCGTTAACTGGCTGAGGAGAACTTAAAAAATCGCCTTCTTTAATAATAAATTGACGACCGACTAAGTAGCTTTCTAACAGCTTGTGTATGTTTGCTGGCAAGTTTTGCTGCAATTTCAGTAGTAAACCTTCATGCCAGACTTTATCAAAAGCTTGAGACACATCGATGAAGAGTGCTGAGCAACATTTTTTTTCTTCAAAGGCTTTTCTTATTACATTTACTATTCGATGAGTTTGTTCAATTGTGCTATGCTTTCTTCTAAACCCAAATTGATGATTAGGAATACATCTATTTTCATTTAAAATCGGCGTTAATTTTGCCACTGGTAGTTTCTCAAATAGCTTTGAAATATTAGATAATAAGCTAATAGGCCTGTATGACTCAACTTTTGTGTGATCCTTTCCTGGCTTTGGTATCATGGTTACTAAGGAAACCTTCCATTTATGAGGGTAGTATTGAAGTCGTAAAATAGCATTAAAAATAAAAAGAATAATTTTCTTTGCTGTACTTGGTAGCTCCAAAAGCATTTTATTACTGATCTTATCAATACCGGATGCCTTCTTGGTGTTTAAATTACAAATAGCCTTTTCGATTTCTCTAAACTCGAATCTTAGGGGAATAGCTGCTCTAACATTTACAGACGGTAAATCGACTGCTATATCGTGAAATATATTATGGGTAAATACATTTTTCAGATGATTAGCAAACAGATTTCCTTTTTCAATATCATTTCTTGCCCAACTTCCATTCAAGTTTCTCAATGGTGGCTTAGAGATAACTGGTCTATTGAGGCTTCTAGCTGCACGCCATAATGAGTAATCTGATTGTGGAGTTGCATCAAGTCCCTTGAGATATTTTTCCAGGGAAGCCGTTTTCTGAGACTGCAGTAACTTTCTCAGCCTTTTTGTGCACTCTTTTAATAAAGTCTTAAGTTGGGGGGATCTGTGCAATTGCCACTCTCTACGAACTCTCCTTTTTTCAGTCAATAGACGCTCGACATCTGTAGAATATATGATTTTGTTTTTGGTTTTTTTGAGTGTTATGCTGGAATGTTGAACAGCTAGTTTGAGATAACTGTCAAAATTAACAATAGCGAGATCCACGTTCTCCGGTGTGCTAAGCGGAATATTTTCTGTGCAATGGGCACTCAGATATTTTTTATATTTTAACCAATTTATTTGTGAGGCTGATGTCGATAAGTAACCAGACGGAGATACGATTCTATTTGGATTCATTATAGTAACAATTGTAGGTGTGTGATCTGAAGATAATTCTAGGGACGCTTCCACATGAATCGTGTCTATGGGGATGTTATTAACCACGCCAAAATCTATGACATCTGGAACTTTTTGCTGATCAGTAGGCCAATATGTTGGTTGTCCGCTCGCGACCACATATAGGTCCATTTTACAAATTGTGTTAAACAAAACACGACCCTTAGGTGTAATAAGTCGTGACCCCCAGAAAGTGTGTTTAGCGTTATAATCGCCAGCAGCCAGGAAGCAGGGTCCTAATGATTTGAAATATTTATTATATTGGCTTTCTGATATTGAAAATCTAGGTGGGGAGTATAATGATGAAATTACTATGTTTCGAGATAATTCCTCAACGCAAATGCTCGTTGCTTGGAGATAATCTTCACGATGATCGCACATTAGGTAGTGTTTTACTCGGTTTTTTATCAAAATGGCAGAACCTCCACAAGCTCTACCTCGAGGGTCCTTGGTATCATATAATATATAACCATTGACTTGAAACGTGTTTCTTGAGGTCAGATGGGTTTCAGAAACCATCATAACATCAATTTGTTTATTTTTAAGAAAGTATTCTAGTTCATTTTTATGTTGGCGGATGCCGTTTGCGTTCCAAAAGCAAATTTTTAAACAGTTCATGGCTTGTTTAGTACAGCTTGCAATAACATCGATTGCATTCTTAACATTTCCTGCATCATATTACCCATTGTGTTTGTAAAGTTATTTACTGTTTGTACTAATGTTTCCATGGTTTTCTCTAGACGACTTAAGTTAGAAACTGGAGTTTCATCATTATTTGGCAACTCACCTTGCATTGGCATATGGTTTGATTTTAGGACGTTAGCGTAGGATGTTCTGTTATTACTAGGCTGCGGTACCTGAACGTCATTAATGTAAACTTGATTTGTTGCCTGCATTTGAGGGGGATTAGGTTTCGAGCGCTTGACGATAGAGTATACAGGGCATCCTCTATAGTTGGCCGTGTGATTACCACCGCAGTTGCTACATTTTTTTACATTGGGGTCGTTTTTAGACTTATCGCAGAGAGCTGTACCATGTAATTCTCCACATACGACGCAAACAGGGGTTAAATGACAATATGCCTTAGTGTGACCAAATTCTTGGCAGTTTAAACATTGCACGGGACCATTCCTTTTGTGCGGCTCCTCTATTGTTATTTTTCTATACAGGATATATTTAAGATTATAAATGGGATGCGTTTCGTTCTTTTTGAGCTTAATGTCGCCGGGTTCTAACTCCACTCGAAATAGTGGCTGAGGATTTTTTTCTTTATTTTTAATGTTTATTACAGTTTTTATTTTGAAGCCCTTCTCTTCTAAAAACGTTTTTATCTCACCTGAGTCAATGCCCTTAATCACTACCTGAAGACCTTTACTGCTCTTCAGTTGATATGTATAAAAATTCTTATTAAGTGCTTCAAATTTAGTTATTACCTTACGAAAATCTTCTTCACGATTAACTTGTATTTTTGTCTCATTTATACTACCCCGCTTAATTGCAACTACATAAAAAGAATTTTCACCTATTACCGATATCAAATTCTTTATTAATTCATTTGAGTTTTGCTCTCTAAGATATATCGGCGGTGGCTTAGAAGATTTGATAACGTTTTGTGCTTCCGGGGATTCCTCATCCAGAATTGCAAAACGATTTTGTGAACTTGTTCTATCAGCTGTACCATCTTTTGAGACTTTTGAGACCGAAGCAACTGCTGAGGAGGTTGGGCTGCGACCCCGTTTAAGCACTGTTATGTACCTATCAATACCTACTTGTACTGGAGGCTTTTGAGCACTTTTTACTTGTGGAGCTGAGTTTTCCATCATGCCTGATTTAGGGGTAATATTTTCATCACTTATTAAAATCGTTTTTGCCGCTGGGGCACCGCTTGCAGGTTTTATATTTTTTATTGTATTAAGATCAACCGTATTATTAGACACCGAAGGTGATACTGAGTTATCGATTATGCCTGATTGGGGGTTAATATTTACATCACTTATTAAAATTGTTTTTGCTGTTGAGGCAACGCTAGCAGGTTTTATATTTGTTATTGTATCAACCGTGTTATTAAATACAGACGGTGAAAGGGATCGCGTGCGAGTAATAGGTTTAGCCGTTAGGTATTTGCTATCATCGATTCTTTTTTTTATTTCTGCATTTGTTTCGTTAACACTCACTGTGATATATGCATTTCTACTGTTTGCACTCATAAAATTTTTTTTTTTTTTTTTTTTTTTTTTTTTTTTTTCTTTTACAGTTTTGCTCTTCTTATTTGTTATTGTTTATCAACACCGAGAACAAAAAAATGTGTGTTTATGTATGTATGTACATACATGTATTTTTTTTTTTTTTTTTTTTTCTTTACTTGTTTTTACTTTTTTTAATACTTTATTTGTTCAAAAAAAAATAAACCGTATGCCGAGCTTAGAAAACACGTCTATCTTCAACGAGCGCGACAGACAGAATTTAAATTGATTTATACATCAATAAACTAAAGCATACTTTATGGGTTAAAGATAATCTCAACACTATTATGTTATACATTTATCTATAACAATCATAACATTACATTTGTACTAGAAAATTTTGTACAGTGGGTATACATAAAAAATATGCGAAACTTATACAATAACATTTTAAACTAATAAAATTACTAATAAACTAAACCTATTCTTAACTAAAGTTACTTTCATTGCATGATAGGCAGGATGGCGATGAGGTTGGGATCCGACGTGTCGGATATGTGCGGGTTGTGTGAGGATCCGGAGGAGCTGGAGAGGGTCGAACACATTTTGTGCCGCTGTCCCAGGCTACAGTGCAGCAGGCTGAGGTGGCTGGGCAGCAGATTCCTAGGCGAATTAGGGGATCCGCACATAGGGCGGATTGGTGTTGTGTTGAGTGAGGCTTTTCTCTCGGGTTTGGTCAGAACTTCCTTTTCTTATCTATTCTTATCTTTTCTAATGCTTTTGCTGTTTCTCTTCACCTTCTTTTTCAGCTACTTATCTATAAACAAGGCATCACAATGGACCATATTGGTCTCTGGGTGAGGGTGTGAAGGAGACTTCACACCAGCCTTTCTACCTACCTACCTACATAAATACATAAATACATACATACATACATACATACATACATACATACATACATACATACATACATACATACATACATAAATACATACATACATAAGTACATACATACATACATACATACATACATACATACATACATACATACATACAGACATACATACATACATACATACATACATACATACATACATACATACATACATACATAAATACATACATACATACATACATACATACATACATACAAACATACAAACATACATACATACATACATAAATACATACATACATACATACATACAAACATACATACATACATACATGCATACATACATACATACATACAAACATACATACATACATACATGCATACATACATACATACATACATACATACATACATAAATACATACATACATACACAAATACATACATACATACTGTGAGGAGCAAAGTCACCGGGTTTGATTTGCCCACACCAGAATTATTTTTATTTAAGTCTATTTCTTGTATATTTTAATGAATTTATTACCTTCCGTTTGTTTTGTTAGATTTAAGTTATGAATTATATCTAATTTGTATTTTTAATTATTATTTTATTTACTTTATACCTTTATATGTGAATTAATGTTAACTTTATTTGAATTTGTAATTTGAATTTAACGGTTGGAAATAGCGCCCTTTGGTTGTGAAAATACCGTCTCCATACACAACACTACAACCCTGGGCAATCACAGCTGTTGTGGTTCATACGAAGAAGAAGCCAGAACGGAATTATTGCGCTTGCAGGAACAGCACGAAATTCTGCCCGCGTCCCCGAATTTTCTGCTCCAGCTACCCGAGACTGGGATGAATAACCGAACCAGTCCAGCCAATACCGGGGAGCGCTGGTGGAGATGATTTGCTTAGTTTCATTGAACGCCTGGAGGAATTGGCGGACATGAACGAAATTCCCTTAAATGATATTCTGCCGGTACTGTTCGAGTTCTTCCCAGAAAAGGGCTTGGTATAGCTCCGAAATAATCGCAAGGCGTGGCAGCAGTGGCGTATTTTCAAGCAGGACTTTATTACCTTCTTCCTGCGGCACGCCAACATGACAGACGAACAGAGGGTGGAGCGGATCTTTCGGAACTCGCAGGCCGACTATCAATGGTACTTCCGAAGACGTGACTTCGTCACTCTCGAAGATCTTATCAGGTTAGCATGTGACCTCGAGTGTATCCCGAACCATCCGTCCGTCCGGAACGAGCACCATCGGGCAATCACCACCGTCACCTCCCGACGAAACGCCAGAAGACGTTCTCGGCGATCCCGCCCAGCGGACCGGACGAGAACGGCCTTAGGGTGGGTGGAAAGTAAACTCACCGCCCACATCCTCATCCAAGGGGAACGGCTTTCCGGCATCGTGGACACAGGGGCCACCAGAAGCTTCCTGACACGGGCAGTGATCCAGCGGGTGCCCGCCAACCCGATGATGGTTCCAGTAAAGTGATTACGCAAGCACTTACCTATTAGGTAACCTTTGGCGATAAGACTGTGTCCACGGACTTCTTGGTCATGGAGTCGGCAACGGAAGGCATTATACTAGGAGCAGATTTCCTGCGCACCTTCGACAGCCGAATCCAATGCGCACGGCTTATAGCAAGCACTCCGGCCCAGGTAAGCCATACAGTACAGTCAAGGGTCCGCCTCATATCAGTACATCCTAAGCCCCAGCTAAGGCACCAGGAACAGATTAACCAATTTCTGGAAGAAGAATTGGCAAAATTCCAGGAAATCGTTGGAGTGTCCAACGTGGCCGCCCACCAGATCGTCATGAGGGACGAGCGCCCTATAAAAATCAGGCACGCCCCGCGCAACCCCGCCATGCAAGCCATTATCGACGAAGAGGTGAACAAATTGCTTGAGAAGGGTTGCATTGAACCTTCCTCGGGTCTGTTCAGTTTCCCCATCATCCTGGTCAGAAAGAAGAACGGGACGTGGCGTACTTGTATGGACTTCCGCCAATTCAATGCCAGGTCCATACCAGATGCCTACCCCTTGCCCCGAATTGATACCATCTTGGGCCGATTACGAGATGCCAAGTATATCAGCAGCATTGATCTAAAGGATGTCTACTGGCAGATTGCGATGCAAGAACAAAGCAAGAAATACACCGCATTTGCAGTGGCCGGTAGAGGGCTGTACCAGTGGCGAGTCATGCCTTTCGGGCAACATTCTGCCCCGGTCACATTTCAACGAGCTTTAGATGGGGTCATAGAGCCAGACATGGAGCCGAATGCTTTCGCACATCTTGACGATATTATTGGCATCGGAAAAACGTTCGAAGAACACTTGGCCAATCTGAAGGAAGTCTTCAGAAGCTACGAGCCGCTAACTTACGAATAAATTCCGAGAAGTGCGAGTTCTTCAAGGCAGATACCAAGTACCTGGGCCATATCACAACGCCGGATAACAGACGGACCCCGATAAGATTGCCACCATCGCCAACACGCCAGTTCCCCGGAACCTAAAAGAAGTGCGGCGCTTTTTGGGTATCACCTCCTGGTACCGACGTTTTGTCCACAACTTTGCGGAAACGTCCCAACCGTTGACAAAATTATTAAAGAAGGGTAAGCACTCTCGATTCAGTACAGGAAAGGCCAGCAAAATATTGTGACAGATGCCCTCTCACGACAGCCCACTGCGGAACTCAACCTGCTGCAATCAGAGAGCCCCGCCCCACATAACTGGGTCGCAGAACATATGTCACAAATACGCCAAAACCCGGAGGCCCACCCCGACTATTTCATCAATAACAACCAACTATACCGCCACTTGATCAACGGGGCCGCTCTGCAAGAAGACGTACAATGGAAGTTGTGTGTTCCCGAGGCGTTACAACCACGGCTCTTACATGAAAAACATGACCAGGCCGCCGGAGGTCATTTTGGCAAAAAGACCACCCACAAAATCGACAGCCGGTATTATTGGCCCAGAATGACCCGGGATGTAAAAACCTATGTACGAGGTTGCCAGCAGTATAAGGTCGCGCAACAAGCTCCGGCCGGCAGGATGTTTACGCGCATCCCGGAGGAGCCATGGGCGACAGTGTGCGCGTATTTTGTGGGACCCCTACCCCAAACTTAACACGGGAATACGATACACCTCGTATTCTTTGACCAATTCTCAAAATAGGTGGAACCGATTCCCCTTCGTAAAGCAACCGCCGAAGGAGCGGTCAAGGCATTCAGGGAGCGCATCCTGGCTCGGTATGGCGTGCCAAAAGTCCTCATCATGGACAACGGCTCACAGTTCAAGAAGGCCCTCGAAGACCTAGGGATTGGCCAGCAATTCACCGCCCCCTACACACCTCAGAAGAACCCTACCGAGCGAGCCAACAGGACCATCAAAACCCTGATGGCACAGTTCTCGGGTCAACGCCATACTACCCGGGACGAATTCTTACCGGAAATCATGCTGGCCATAAATACGAGCCAGGCGGAATCAACAGGGTTCACCTCAGCCTATCTTACCCAGGGCCGGGAACCCCGACCACCGAAAGCCCTGTATGATGCAGTCACTATCGGTACCGGTGCCCGAAATCCGGCACCTACAGATCGGGCGAGTGAGCTACAAGTAGAGCGGGGGCGAAGCAAAAACGCCATTATGACTTGCGGAGGCGTGGCTGGCAACCGGCCGTAGGTGAACAGGTACTGGTACGACAGCACCCGTTATCGAGAGCCGTGGACAATTGCCCGGCTAAGTTGGCACCAAAATTCGCGGGCCCATACATAGTGCGGGATTACACGTCCCCAGTAATAGTAGAACTTAGTAAAGTAGGCAGTAGTGATGCCAGCACGGCCCACCTCAGTTCATTAAAGCCATTTTTTCAACGAGCCCAGTAGTACGCCACCCACATCAACCAGCCCCAGAGGAATTGCATTTGCGCAGCTGCCTGAAACCGTGCAGCGGCAGTTCAGCCACGACGCAGGTGCAGCCAGGCGAAGGCGTGTGTTACTACTACACCAGGGGTAACGATACTGAATTCGTGAAGCCGTAGACGGCCGGAGAGAGGGGAGGTAGTGTGACGAGCAAAGTCACCGGGTTCGTTTTGCCCACACAAGAATTATTTTTATTTAAGTCTATTTCCGGTATATTTTAATGAATTAATTACCTTGCGTTTGTTTTGTAAGATTTAAGGCATGAATTATATCTAATTTGTATTTTTAATTATTATTTTATTTAATTTATACTTTTAATTGTGAATTAATGTTAACTTTATTTGAATTTGTAATTTGCATTTATTTGGTTGTGAAAATACCGTCTCCATACACAACACTACAACCCTGGGCAATCACAGCTGTTGTGGTTCATATGATGGTATGTGTGTATGCCTGTGTATCAACACAAACGGTATAAAAGGGCGAGCATCGACTGGTATGAGTCAGTCGGTGACGAGATTGACATAAGGTAAGAACTACTTAGGCCAGTGGCGAATTCACAGTCGAAGTAGTTTTCAATTATTCGATCGCACTCAGTGGCAAATCTGGTAGTGTGAGTATTACCTGTTGGCTACTTCCGGCCCAATACTCGCACCGCCTGCGCTGAATGGAATCGTGGGACAACACTGGAGTGGTCAACCCTGTGCTGTCCTAGCGTGCTTCCGCTGCCTCCACAGAGCGGTAGCAGAGGCTTTGGTCAACACCCGAGTGGTAAACCTCGTCGTGACCTCTGGTTCTGCTCCACTGCACCAGGTGGCGCTGCTGAGCAACCGACGAAAGCAGTAAATAAAGTGATAAGTTTTGTAACGTGGTTCAGAGAAGCGTGTTTTATTTCGCTCCCCGACGACCCTGGCCGCCGCTGAGTCTACCCCAGCAGTTCAGCGGACACGTGTCGTTACAATACATACATACATACATACATAAATACTTACATACATACATACATACATACATACATACATACATACATACATACATGCATGCATACATATATAAATATATACATACATACATACATAAATACATACATACATACATACATATTGTTACGTTACTTCCTTTTCAATAACGTTTTTGGTTTATTTCCTTTATAATAAACCTCTTGAGTTCTTGTATTGCAACTTTAATAAAATAAATAAAACACTTTAGACACTTTACTTTATAGCTGTACTATAAACTATTCACGGCACTTTATTTAGAACTTAGTCAATTATACCACTATAATTGCGATGTTCACACTTAAATAATCGCACTAATACTGATTATCGATGCCAACCTTCGTGAGTATTTATACTCTGTTCGCTGACATCTAGATGTCTCTAGATCATTCTACTCGGCGAAATGTCATTTTTCGACATTTCTGGGCGAAACGAGATTTTATTATCTTACAGCGAATATCATTATGCATTAACACTATGCATTTAAATTGATTTATACATCAATAAACTAAAGCATACTTTATGGGTTAAAGATAATCTCAACACTATTATGTTATACATTTATCTATAACAATCATAACATTACATTTTTACTAGAAAATTTTGTACAGTGGGTTTACATTACAAATATGCGAAACTTATACAATAACATTTAAAACTAATAAAATTACTAATAAACTAAACCTATTCTTAACTAAAGTCACTTTCGTAACACTGCCCCCCACTTAAGCCTGTTCGTCCCGAATAGGCTCAGAATCACCTCTTCCATAAGGGGCTAATCGTTCCAAATGAACAACTTTCATTTTTGCCCTTGGAGTTCACCGCCCGATCATATCTGGACAAATTAGTGCTCACACGTTCGTACTTACGAAGTTTGTAAGGACTTCTCCACTCCAAGGAAGATACCTCATTATCTTCCTGTACCTTAAGTGCACCAGAGTTGCACTGCTGGAGCGGCGCACAACTTATATTTGTTGTACCCCTGGATGCAACACACTTTTTGCAGCTTTATATCCAGTCGTTCACAGCTTGTTTACATCCAACCCAGTAGAAACGTTCCTTCAACCTTTCTACGGGTTTCCTTACACTTAGGTGATCTCCACTAGTGCCGTTATGAATTTTCCGCACCACTTCACATACCTTAGTGGACGGCACAACCATTAGGCTTTTAACTGCCTTGCCATCGGCGCTCTCCCATGTTCGGTATAGGCAACCATTTGCCATTCGAAGACTATTCCACTGTACCCAATATGCTTTCATCAGTGGACCATCCGATGCAATATCTTGAGAAGTTGGTATTCTACCTGCTATTTTGTCGCTCATAATCTTAGCCAATACAGGATCACTTCTCTGCGCCGTTATCCAGTCTTTACTGGGCTCTACCAGCAATGAGCAAGCTTCACTGATGCTTTTCCTTCTATCGGACTCCGTATAATGCCTATCCTCCAATTTACTTAGCTGTCTTACATAAGCAACCGCTTTTCCACGTTTATCAATTTTTCTGCGAGCTGACGATTTCGGACGTGTACAAGCGAGAGGCTGTCCCACACGAGCCTCGCTTCCATACCCAACATCAAGGGGTATTTCAACATCACCCAAATACATGATGTGTTTTCCCATATCCAGACTTATGTTTTGACGAATCATAAAATCTGCGCCAATCAGTACTTCGTCTACAATGTCAGCCACAAGAAACTCATGAAAAGTCACTATATCAGCAATTCTTAACACCACACGTGTTTTGCCATAAACAGTAGCAGGCTCACCTGTTGCTGTTCGCAAGCTTACTCCGCTTAGTGGTTCGACAGCTCCGCTCACTAAGTCAGGGCTGATAATTGAAAATCCTGCACCAGTGTCGATAGTCAAAATGCGCTCTTTGCCATCGATGTAACCACATGTTGTAACACTTCTATTGCTCTTTTGCATTACCAAATTTATTATCGAGTCCTCAGATGCGAATGGTAGTACTCCCTCCATACTGAACGGCGACTCCTGTGCTGAGTGGTGATTAGCCCGCTGGTTGTTTCTGGGCGGTGAAGCAGATCTTGAACGTTTCTTTTGTGCTTTACAGTTTCTCTGCATGTGACCAATCTTTCCGCAGTTATAGCATTTTACTTTAGTTTTACTTTGCTTCTCGCTTAAAGCTTCCATAACTGCCTCTTTTAGATCCTGCACAATATCCCTTTCACCTTTGGTGGTCACATCGAGCCTTCGCACCTTGCCTACTTGTGGTCTTGAAATAATTCTAGCGGTTTCCTGGGCTAGGGCAAATGAAACAGTCTCTGCAAAGGTAGACTTTTGTGACGTACATACCGCAATTTTAATATCTGCATCCCGAATACCGTTTACAAATGCCTCAGTTTTGAAGTGATCCAAAAATGAATGACTCTCACCAGGATAGATAAGCTGCACCAACCGCTCAATCTCCAGTGCAAAGTCCTGTAATGTCTCATTAGCCTTTTGCATTCTACCACGTAATTCCATTTTGTAGATTTCCTTTTTGTGGTCGCCACCATATTTACGCTGCAGGGCCATCATCACGTCATCATAATTGTTTTTACAGCTACTTGGAACACTTTGTAGAACTTCCGCTGCCGTTCCTTTTAAGACTAAAATTAATTCAATTGCCTTTTCCTCATTGTTCCATGCGTTTTTGTTGGCTACTGTTTCAAATTGAAACTTGAACACATCAAATGGAACACTGCTATCATAACTTGGGGCTTTTACTCTGCTAGAAACTTCTGGTATAACCCGCACCGCTGCCTCCTGGCATTGAATGTTATTAACTCTTGCTTCCAGATGGTTTAGGTTTTCATCAAAAACCGTTTTTACATCGGTGACTTGCGTTTCTACATCAGACAGCTTTTGGGTGAATTCTATTTCCATTTCATTTACTCTTTCATTTATTTCAGTAGAAATCTCCCGAAGTTTCTCGTTTGTTATTCTAGAATTCTCTTGAATTTCAGCCAATATGGTTATTGAATTTTCCTTTACCATTTTTTCTACATTCCTTGAAGTTTCATCCATTTTTCTAGAATTTTCATCAATTTTTCTAGAAGTTTCATCGAGAATAGCTCTGGAATTTTCATCGATTTTTCTTGAAGTTTCGGCCAGAATATCGCTCGAATTTTCTTTGATCATCATTACCATACTTCTGGAATTATCTTCAGATATTTTCTTCATTTGCTCCATCATAGCGGCAAACATTGTATTTAAATCCATACTGCTAGCAACTGCACGTGTACATACCTCTATTTCTTCGTAATCCTCGAATTCGTGGCTACCAATGCCAATATTGCGTCGCTGGAATTCATCTATTAACCTCTTCTGCAGCTCTGTTTTATTTCCTGCAGTTGGTAGATCTAACTTGCTCAACTCTTTCTTGAGCTGTTCCACTTTAAGTTCTTCAAATTTCATTGCTGTCTATTTTTTATTTGTATTTTTTTTTTTTTCTAATTTATTTTATTTTTGCAATTTCACTTCTGACACCAATTGTTACGTTACTGACTTTTCAATAACGTTTTTGGTTTATTTCCTTTATAATAAACCTCTTGAGTTCTTGTATTGCAACTTTAATAAAATAAATAAAACACTTTAGACACTTTACTTTATAGCTGTACTATAAACTATTCACGGCACTTTATTTAGAACTTAGTCAATTATACCACTATAATTGCGATGTTCACACTTAAAAAATCGCACTAATACTGATTATCGATGCCAACCTTCGTGAGTATTTATACTCTGTTCGCTGACATCTAGATATCTCTAGATCATTCTACTCGGCGAAATGTCTGTAACATTTTTCGACATTTCTGGGCGAAACGAGATTTTATTATCTTACAGCGAATATCATTATGCATTAACACTATGCATTTAAATTGATTTATACATCAATAAACTAAAGCATACTTTATGGGTTAAAGATAATCTCAACACTATTATGTTATACATTTATCTATAACAATCATAACATTACATTTGTACTAGAAAATTCTGTACAGTGGGTTTACATTAAAAATATGCGAAACTTATACAATAACATTTTAAACTAATAAAATTACTAATAAACTAAACCTATTCTTAACTAAAGTTACTTTCGTAACAATATATAAATACATACATACATACATACATACATACATACATACATAAATACATACATACATACATACATACATACATACATACATACATACATACATACATACATACATACATACATACATACATACATACATACATACATACATACATACATACATACATACATACATACATACATACATACATACATACATACATACATACATACATACATACATACATACATACATACATACATACATAAATGCATACATACATACATACATACATACATACATACATACATACATACATACACACATACATACATACATACATACATATATACATACATACTGTTAATACATATTAGTTATTATGTTCTTTGGTTTATTTGTTTATTTTCATGAATCAAATTTCATAATCAATAAATATAAGTTTTTGCTTCTTTTTATTTCGCAATCATAAAATTGTTATATTAATCGCTTTCTTAAGCCAATGACTTATGTTAAGCAAGCTCTTTTATTTATTAAGTAGGTCAAGTTTTTTATTGTACAAATAATTACTTATTAGGCATTTATTATTATTGTTGTGTAAAGCATTTAATTTTGTTGCACCTGTTAGCATTAATCTACTGCTAAGTGTATATATTTTATTATAGTTGTAGGTAAGTATAATTTTAATATAAAAGAATGTAAATAAAACTTTATCAAATCAGTGTGCTTTAAGAAACTCATTTTTGTGTTTTATTTGGTACACTATCCTGCAGGTTAAAGTGCTTGTCAGGAAAAACAAAAAAAAAACAAACAAAATTCCTTCAGGTTTATGTGCTTGAAAGGAAACTCAAACTCTTGTATCCTTCCAAAGAGTACATTTTCTCTCAACATTTTTGGTGACCCCGACGTGATCCTGTATCAGGCACAGGATTTTCATTTAATTTGAACTAGCAAGGAGAAAGGATACACCATGACCTCGTTCGAAGAGCTTGTCATCAGCCAGCAACAGACTGGACAGCGGATTGAAGCCATCATCCGAAATTACAAAAAGGACCCAGCTTCAAGGAAAACATCAAGTAGCTACTTCCAGGAACAATTGAGGCGGCTTGACGAGGAATGGGCAAGTTTTGAAGGTACCGATAATCAGATTCGGTTATTGGAAAAGATCCCGTTGGATCATGATTACTTTATAAAGGATTACTACAGCTCAATCATGGGCATCGTGCAGCAATATAAGGAAGAATTCGAATCTTCAATGCTAAAGGTCGGTCCTCCTGAAGCCACGAAGCGGCTCATGAACAACAGCCCAGACGACAAATGTCAGGCAACTACTGCTGAGGATTCGACGGCGGCAACTGGTGAGCTGGTGAGACTCATGCGAAGGCAAGCAGCCATGATGTCAGCCGTAGATAGATTATTAGAACCCAACTACACAATTGAAGACTCCATAGCGGCAACAAAGCGATGGCAAGATATCGAAGGCCTACATTACCAAATAGCTGAACTATGCGGTGAAGCCAGTCAACACGGGTACGACATGTCAAGATTTATTCAGCTCAAAAAGCAGGTCCGGGCAGCCTCCAGAACCTTCAGAAATAACTCATCAGTTCAGGGTAACAATGGCCATTCAGAAGTGTCCACAGTGCCTATTCCCAAAATAGTAATACCTAAATTCGAAGGCGACTACATGCAGTGGAAGGAATTTCACGACATATTTTCATCCCTAATTGTTCAGCAGCCAATTCCAACAGTCCAGAAAATGTTATACTTAAAGACGCATTTAGTAGGGGAAGCAGCAAACTTAGTCAAGCATTTCACCACCACAGGAGAAAACTTTGAAGCTGCTTGGGCGGTTGTAGTAGAGCGATACAACAATAAAAGACTACTGGTGAGCAAACTCATACAGGAGCTTGTCGATGCTCCAACCAAAACATCAAGCGACAATTACAAGTCGCTGCATGATAAAACCCAAGAGTGTCTTTTATCCCTTAGAAATCTCGACATTGACACCTCATCATGGGATCCGCTGTTGCTTCATTTGCTACTGAAACGATTGGATCAAACCACACGACTACAGTACGAGCAATTCCTTCTTCAACCAAGGGAAGTCCCAACCGTACAAGAATTTCTAAAATTTCCAGAAAAACATTTCCAATCTATGGAATCCATTGCTGAAAAAGGAAAGTCACCACACTCCAAATCGCGAGTGTGTACTTCGATAACATCCGAGTGCCAAGGCAACCCATGCTGCATTCTGTGCAAAAATGGAAATCACCCATTATTTGCATGCAACACTTTTCTTCAGCAGTCACCGGTATCAGCGTTATAGGCTCACGCAACACTAGAGTGCAGCATCGCGTAAACATAGCCTTACACTCACGCATAAACAACTTCAATACAAGACTTGAGGCTGCAGTTCTTCCACAAATAATTCCGCCTCAACCATCGCAAACGATCACAATTGACCACTGGCAAATTCCTAAAGACCTAGTGCTAGCCGATCCCGAATTCAACCGCCCTGATAGAATAGACGTTTTACTAGGGGCAGAATTTTACCATCAACTAATGGCAATAGGACAGGTTAAACTTGGTAACGATTTGCCGATTTTACAAAATACATTATTGGGTTGGGTCGTTGCTGGTAAGATAGGAGGACACGAAGCAAGAGCTGCAGTATGTGGAATGTGCACTGAAGACGATACAAATTTAGAAAATGCCATTGCTCAACTTTGGGAGCTCGAAAATCTAAATCAAGTCGACACAAGACTATCAACTTCAGACAAACAGTGCGAAGATCATTTTGCACAAACTCACACAATCGATAGGAATGGAAGATTTACGGTAAAAATTCCATTCTGCAACAACCCTGATACATTGGGTGAATCACATAATACAGCGTTCAACCGATTTATGTCACTGGAAAGAAGGTTAGCGAAGGCCCCCGAAATAAAGGCACATTATGTCAAGTTCATGAAAGAGTACGAAGCATTAGGCCACATGTCACAAATTGACCTAAATTCCACGCCAAGACCAATGTATATCATTCCTCATCACTGCATACTTCGCCCTGAAAGCAGCACTACTAAGCTACGAGTAGTCTTTGATGCCTCTACTAAGACTTCATACGGTGTATCATTGAATGATATAATGCACACAGGGCCCACGGTGCAAAGCGATCTATTCTCAATTCTTCTTCGCTTCCGCTTACCACGTTTTGTATTCACAACTGACATACATACATACATACATACATACATACATACATACATACATACATACATACATACATACATACATACATACATACATACATACATACATTCATACATACATACATACATACATACATACATACATACATACATACATAAATACATTGAATAGGAATCATCACGGATCATTGCATGATAGGCAGGATGGCGATGAGGTTGGGATCCGACGTGTCGGATATGTGCGGGTTGCGTGAGGACCCGGAAGAGCTGGAGACGGTTGAACACATTTTCTGCCGCTGTCCCAGGCTACAGTGCAGCAGGCTGAGGTGGCTGGGCAGCAGATTCCTAGGCGAATTACATACATACACACATACATAAATACATACATACATACATACATACACAAATACATACATACATACATACATACATACATACATACATACATACATACTTACATACATACATACATGCATACATACATACATACATACATACATACATACATACATACATACATAAATACATAAATACATAAATACATACATACATACATACATACATACATACATACATACATACATACATACATACATACATACATACATACATACATACATACATACATAAATGCATACATACATATATACATACATACGTAAATGCATACATACATAAACACATAAATACAAACATACATACATACATACATACATACATACATACATACATTCATTCATACATACATACATAAATACATACATACATATAGACATACATACATACATACATACATACATACATACAGACGTACATACATACATATATACATACTTACATACATACATTCATACATACATACATACATACATACATACATACATACATACATACATACATACATACATACATACATACATGCATACATGCATACATAAATACATGCATACATAAATACATACATACATACATACATACATGCATACATGCATACATAAATACATACATACATACATACATACATACATACATACATACATAAATACATACATACATACATACATACATACATACATACATACATACATACATACATACATACATACATACATACGTACATACATACTTACATACATACATACATACATACATACATACATACATACATACATGCGTACATACATACATACATACATACATACATACATACATACATACATACATACATACATACATACATACATGCATACATACATACATCAATACATACATACATACATACATACATACATACATACATAAATACATACATACATACATACATACATACATACATACATAAATACATACATACATAAATACATACATACATACATACATACATACATACATACATACATACATACATACGTACATACATACATACATACATACATACATACATACATACATACATACATGCGTACATACATACATACATACATACATACATACATACATACATACATACATACATACATACATACATACATACATACATACATACATACATACATACATACATGCATACATACATACATCAATACATACATACATACATACATAAATACATACATACATGCATACATACATACATACATACATACATAAATACATACATACATAAATACATACATACATACATACATACATAAATACATTGAATAGGAATCATCACGGATCATTGCATGATAGGCAGGATGGCGATGAGGTTGGGATCCGACGTGTCGGATATGTGCGGGTTGTGTGAGGACCCGGAGGAGCTGGAGAGGGTCGAACACATTTTGTGCCGCTGTCCCAGGCTACAGTGCAGCAGATTCCTAGGCGAATTAGGGGATCCGCACATAGGGCGGATTGGTGTTGTGTTGAGTGAGGCTTTTCTCTCGGGTTTGGTCAGAACTTTCTTTTCTTATCTATTCTTATCTTTTCTAATGCTTTTGCTGTTTCTCTTCACCTTCTTTTTCAGCTACTTATCTATAAACAAGGCATCACAATGGACCATATTGGTCTCTGGGTGAGGGTGTGAAGGAGACTTCACACCAGCCTTTCTACCTACCTACCTACATAAATACATACATACATACATACATACATACATACATAAATACATACATACATACATACATACATAATTACATACATACATACATACATACATACATACATACATACATACATACATACATACATACATACATACATACATACATACATAAATACATACATACATACATACATACATACATACATACATGCATACATACATACATACATATAACATACATTCATACATACATACAAACATACAAACATACATACATACATACATACATACATAAATACATACATACATACATACATACATACATACATACAAACATACATATATACATACATGCATACATACATACATACATACATACAAACATACATACATACATACATGCATACATACATACATACATACATACTTACAAACATACATACATAAATACATAAATACATACATACACAAATACATACATACATACATACTGTGACGAGCAAAGTCACCGGGTTTGATTTGCCCACACCAGAATTATTTTTATTTAAGTCTATTTCTTGTATATTTTAATGAATTAATTACCTTGCGTTTGTTTTGTTAGATTTAAGTTATGAATTATATCTAATTTGTATTTTTACTTATTATTTTATTTACTTTATACCTTTATATGTGAATTAATGTTAACTTTATTTGAATTTGTAATTTGAATTTAACGGTTGGAAATTCGGAAACGTATCCAGCGTCCGCGCCAACGGTTCACAGATTATGTACTTTCGCTGCAGGACCTAATGCGGCACGCCAACATGACAGACGAACAGAGGGTGGAGCGGATCTTTCGGAACTCGCAGGCCGACTATCAATGGTACTTCCGAAGACGTGACTTCGTCACTCTCGAAGATCTTATCAGGTTAGCATGTGACCTCGAGTGTATTCCGAACCATCCGTCCGTCCGGAACGAGCACCATCGGGCAATCACCACCGTCACCTCCCGACGAAATGCCAGAAGACGTTCTCGGCGATCCCGCCCAGCGGACCGGACGAGAACGGCCTTAGGGTGGGTGGAAAGTAAACTCACCGCCCACATCCTCATCCAAGGGGAACGGCTTTCCGGCATCGTGGACACAGGGGCCACCAGAAGCTTCCTGACACGGGCAGTGATCCAGCGGGTGCCCGCCAACCCGATGATGGTTCCAGTAAAGTGATTACGCAAGCACTTACCTATTAGGTAACCTTTGGCGATAAGACTGTGTCCACGGACTTCTTGGTCATGGAGTCGGCAACGGAAGGCATTATACTAGGAACAGATTTCCTGCGCACCTTCGACAGCCGAATCCAATGCGCACGGCTTATAGCAAGCACTCCGGCCCAGGTAAGCCATACAGTACAGTCAAGGCTCCGCCTCATATCAATACATCCTAAGCCCCAGCTAAGGCACTAGGAACAGATTAACCAATTTCTGGAAAAAGAATTGGCAAAATTCCAGGAAATCGTTGGAGTGTCCAACGTGGCCGCCCACCAGATCGTCATGAGGGACGAGCGCCCTATAAAAATCAGGTACGCCCCGCGCAACCCCGCCATGCAATCCATTATCGACGAAGAGGTGAACAAATTGCTTGAGAAGGGTTGCATTGAACCTTCCTCGGGTCCGTTCAGTTTCCCCATCATCCTGGTCAGTAAGAAGAACGAGACGTGGCGTACTTGTATGGACTTCCGCCAACTCAATGCCAGGTCCATACCAGATGCCTACCCCTAGCCCCGAATTGATACCATCTTGAGCCGATTATGAGATGCCAAGTATATCAGCAGCATTGATCTAAAGGATGTCTACTGGCAGATTCCGATGCAAGAACAAAGCAAGAAATACACCGCATTTGCAGTGGCCGGCAGAGGGCTGTACCAGTGGCGAGTCATGCCTTTCGGGCAACATTCTGCCCCGGCCACATTTCAACGAGCTTTAGATGGGGTCATAGAGCCAGACATGGAGCCGAATGCTTTCGCATATCTTGACGATATTATTGGCATCGGAAAAACGTTCGAAGAACACTTGGCCAATCTGAAGGAAGTCTTCAGAAGCTACGAGCCGCTAACTTACGAATAAATTCCGAGAAGTGCGAGTTCTTCAAGGCAGATACCAAGTACCTGGGCCATATCACAACGCCGGATAACAGACGGACCCCGATAAGATTGCCACCATCGCCAACACGCCAGTTCCCCGGAACCTAAAAGAAGTGCGGCGCTTTTTGGGTATCACCTCCTGGTACCGACGTTTTGTCCACAACTTTGCGGAAACGTCCCAACCGTTGACAAAATTATTAAAGAAGGGTAAGCACTGGAAGTGGGGTCAGGAACAACCAGACGCGTTTGAGACGCTGCGTAAGAAGTTAACCGAGGCTCTGGTATTGTCCTGTCCTGATTTTGGTAAAACGTTCGTCCTCCAAACGGATGCCAGCGATTACGGCTTAGGAGTAGTGCTCACCCAAGAAATTGAGAGCACCGAGCGAGTCATCGCGTATGCCAGCCGACACCTCAACTAGGCCGAGAAAAACTATTCGGCCACCGAGAAGGAGTGTTTGGCCATAATATGGGGGGTCCGTAAGATGCGTCCCTACCTGGATGGCTACCAATTCATTATCCTCACCGATCACTTGGCGACTGGCCAGATTGGCCTTAGAGCTGTAGCAATACCAGTTCTCGATCCAGTACAGGAAAGGCCAGCAAAAATATTGTGGCAGATGCCCTCTCACGACAGCCCACTGCGGAACTCAACCTGCTGCAATCAGAGAGCCCCGCCCCACATAACTGGGTCGCAGAACATATGTCACAAATACGTCTTACATGAAACCCATGACCAGGCCGCCGGAGGTCATTTTGGCAAAAAGACCACCCACAAAATCGACAGCCGGTATTATTGGCCCAGAATGACCCGGGATGTAAAAACCTATGTACGAGGTTGCCAGCAGTATAAGGTCGCGCAACAAGCTCCGGCCGGCAGGATGTTTACGCGCATCTCGGAGGAGCCATGGGCGACAGTTTGCGCGGATTTTGTGGGACCCCTACCCCAAACTTAACACGGGAATACGATGCTCCTCGTATTCTTTGACCAATTCTCAAAATAGGTGGAACCGATTCCCCTTCGTAAAGCAACCGCCGAAGGAGCGGTCAAGGCATTCAGGGAGCGCATCCTGGCTCGGTATGGCGTGCCAAACGTCCCCATCATGGACAACGGCTCACAGTTCAAGAAGGCCCTTGAAGACCTAGGGATTGGCCAGCAATTCACCGCCCCCTACACACCTCAGAAGAACCCTACCGAGCGAGCCAACAGGACCATCAAAACCCTGATGGCACAGTTCTCGGGTCAACGCCATACTACCCGGGACGAATTCTTACCGGAAATCATGCTGGCCATAAATACGAGCCAGGCGGAATCAACAGGGTTCACCTCAGCCTATCTTACCCAGGGCCGGGAACCCCGACCACCGAAAGCCCTGTATGATGCAGTCACTATCGGTACCGGTGCCCGAAATGCGGCACCTACAGATCGGGCGAGTGAGCTACAAGTAGAGCGGGGGCGAAGCAAAAACGCCATTATGACTTGCGGAGGCGTGGCTGGCAACCGGCCGTAGGTGAACAGGTACTGGTGCGACAGCACCCGTTATCGAGAGCCGTGGACAATTTCCCGGCTAAGTTGGCACCAAAATTCGCGGGCCCATACATAGTGCGGGATTACACGTCCCCAGTAATAGTAGAACTTAGTAAAGTAGGCAGTAGTGATGCCAGCACGGCCCACCTCAGTTCATTAAAGCCATTTTTTCAACGAGCCCAGTAGTACGCCACCCACACCAACCAGCCCCAGAGGAATTGCATTTGCGCAGCTGCCTGAAACCGTGCAGCGGCAGTTCAGCGACGACGCAGGTGCAGCCAGGCGAAGGCGTGTGTTACTACTACACCAGGGTAACGATACTGAATTCGTGAAGCCGTAGACGGCCGGAGAGAGGGGAGGTAGTGTGACGAGCAAAGTCACCGGGTTCGTTTTGCCCACACAAGAATTATTTTTATTTAAGTCTATTTCCGGTATATTTTAATGAATTAATTACCTTGCGTTTGTTTTGTAAGATTTAAGGCATGAATTATATCTAATTTGTATTTTTAATTATTATTTTACTTAATTTATACTTTTAATTGTGAATTAATGTTAACTTTATTTGAATTTGTAATTTGCATTTATTTGGTTGTGAAAATACCGTCTCCATACACAACACTACAACCCTGGGCAATCACAGCTGTTGTGGTTCATATGATGGTATGTGTGTGTGTGTATGCCTGTGTATCAACACAAACGGTATAAAAGGGCGAGCATCGACTGGTATGAGTCAGTCGGTGACGAGATTGACATAAGGTAAGAACTACTTAGGCCAGTGGCGAATTCACAGTCGAAGTAGTTTTAAATTATTCGATCGCACTCAGTGGCAAATCTGGTAGTGTGAGTATTACCTGTTGGCTATTTCCGGCCCAATACTCGCACCGCCTGCGCTGAATGGAATCGTGGGACAACACTGGAGTGGTCAACCCTGTGCTGTCCTAGCGTGCTTCCCCTGCCTCCACAGAGCGGTAGCAGAGGCTTTGGTCAACACCCGAGTGGTAAACCTCGTGGTGACCTCTGGTTCTGCTCCACTGCACCAGGTGGCGCTGCTGAGCAACCGACGAAAGCAGTAAATAAAGTGATAAGTTTTGTAACGTGGTTCAGAGAAGCGTGTTTTATTTCGCTCCCCGACGACCCTGGCCGCCGCTGAGTCTACCCCAGCAGTTCAGCGGACACGTGTCGTTACAATACATACATACATACATACATAAATACTTACATACATACATACATACATACATACATACATACATATATAAATACATACATACATACATACATAAATACATACATACATACATACATATTGTTACGTTACTTCCTTTTCAATAACGTTTTTGGTTTATTTCCTTTATAATAAACCTCTTGAGTTCTTGTATTGCAACTTTAATAAAATAAATAAAACACTTTAGACCCTTTACTTTATAGCTGTACTATAAACTATTCACGGCAGTTTATTTAGAACTTAGTCAATTATACCACTATAATTGCGATGTTCACACTTAAATAATCGCACTAATACTGATTATCGATGCCAACCTTCGTGAGTATTTATACTCTGTTCGCTGACATCTAGATGTCTCTAGATCATTCTACTCAGCGAAATGTCTGTAACATTTTTCGACATTTCTGGGCGAAACGAGATTTTATTATCTTACAGCGAATATCATTATGCATTAACACTATGCATTTAAATTGATTTATACATCAATAAACTAAAGCATACTTTATGGGTTAAAGATAATCTCAACACTATTATGTTATACATTTATCTATAACAATCATAACATTACATTTGTACTAGAAAATTTTGTACAGTGGGTTTACATTAAAAATATGCGAAACTTATACAATAACATTTTAAACTAATAAAATTACTAATAAACTAAACCTATTCTTAACTAAAGTTACTTTCGTAACACTGCCCCCCCACTTAAGCCTGTTCGTCCCGAATAGGCTCAGAATCACCTCTTCCATAAGGGGCTAATCGTTCCAAATGAACAACTTTCATTTTTGCCCTTGGAGTTCACCGCCCGATCATATCTGGACAAATTAGTGCTCACACGTTCGTACTTACGAAGGTTGTAAGGACTTCTCCACTCCAAGGAAGATACCTCATTATCTTCCTGTACCTTAAGTGCACCAGAGTTGCACTGCTGGAGCGGCGCACAACTTATATTTGTTGTACCCCTGGATGCAACACACTTTTTGCAGCTTAATATCCAGTCGTTCACAGCTTGTTTACATCCAACCCAGTAGAAACGTTCCTTCAACCTTTCTACGGTTTTCCTTACACTTAGGTGATCTCCACTAGTGCCGTTATGAATTTTCCGCACCACTTCACATACCTTAGTGGACGGCACAACCATTAGGCTTTTAACTGCCTTGCCATCGGCGCTCTCCCATGTTCGGTATAGGCAACCATTTGCCATTCGAAGACTATTCCACTGTACCCAATATGCTTTCATCAGTGGACCATCCGATGCAATATCTTGAGAAGTTGGTATTCTACCTGCCATTTTGTCGCTCATAATCTTAGCCAATACAGGATCACTTCTCTGCGCCGTTATCCAGTCTTTACTGGACTCTACCAGCAATGAGCAAGCTTCACTGATGCTTTTCCTTCTATCGGACTCCGTATAATGCCTATCCTCCAATTTACTTAGCTGTCTTACATAAGCAACCGCTTTTCCACGTTTATCAATTTTTCTGCGAGCTGACGATTTCGGACGTGTACAAGCGAGAGGCTGTCCCACACGAGCCTCGCTTCCATACCCAACATCAAGGGGTATTTCAACATCACCCAAATACATGATGTGTTTTCCCATATCCAGACTTATGTTTTGACGAATCATAAAATCTGCGCCAATCAGTACTTCGTCTACAATGTCAGCCACAAGAAACTCATGAAAAGTCACTATGTCAGCAATTCTTAACACCACACGTGTTTTGCCATAAACAGTAGCAGGCTCACCTGTTGCTGTTCGCAAGCTTACTCCGCTTAGTGGTTCGACAGCTCCGCTCACTAAGTCAGGGCTGATAATTGAAAATCCTGCACCAGTGTCGATAGTCAAAATGCGCTCTTTGCCATCGATGTAACCACATGTTGTAACACTTCTATTGCTCTTTTGCATTACCAAATTTATTATCGAGTCCTCAGATGCGAATGGTAGTACTCCCTCCATACTGAACGGCGACTCCTGTGCTGAGTGGTGATTAGTCCGCTGGTTGTTTCTGGGCGGTGAAGCAGATCTTGAACGTTTCTTTTGTGCTTTACAGTTTCTCTGCATGTGACCAATCTTTCCGCAGTTATAGCATTTTACTTTAGTTTTACTTTGCTTCTCGCTTAAAGCTTCCATAACTGCCTCTTTTAGATCCTGCACAATATCCCTTACACCTTTGGTGGTCACATCGAGCCTTCGCACCTTGCCTACTTGTGGTCTTGAAATAATTCTAGCGGTTTCCTGGGCTAGGGCAAATGAAACAGTCTCTGCAAAGGTAGACTTTTGTGACGTACATACCGCAATTTTAATATCTGCATCCCGAATACCGTTTACAAATGCCTCAGGTTTGAAGTGATCCAAAAATGAATGACTCTCACCAGGATAGGTAAGCTGCACCAACCGCTCAATCTCCAGTGCAAAGTCCTGTAATGTCTCATTAGCCTTTTGCATTCTACCACGTAATTCCATTTTGTAGATTTCCTTTTTGTGGTCGCCACCATATTTACGCTGCAGGGCCATCATCACGTCATCATAATTGTTTTTACAGCTACTTGGAACACTTTGTAGAACTTCCGCTGCCGTTCCTTTTAAGACTAAAATTAATTCAATTGCCTTTTCCTCATTGTTCCATGCGTTTTTGTTGGCTACTGTTTCAAATTGAAACTTGAACACATCAAATGGAACACTGCCATCATAACTTGGGGCTTTTACTCTGCTAGAAACTTCTGGTATAACCCGCACCGCTGCCTCCTGGCATTGAATGTTATTAACTCTTGCTTCCAGATGGTTTAGGTTTTCATCAAAAACCGTTTTTACATCGGTGACTTGCGTTTCTACATCAGACAGCTTTTGGGTGAATTCTATTTCCATTTCATTTACTCTTTCATTTATTTCAGTAGAAATCTCCCGAAGTTTCTCGTTTGTTATTCTAGAATTCTCTTGAATTTCAGCCAATATGGTTATTGAATTTTCCTTTACCATTTTTTCTACATTCCTTGAAGTTTCATCCATTTTTCTAGAATTTTCATCAATTTTTCTAGAAGTTTCATCGAGAATAGCTCTGGAATTTTCATCGATTTTTCTTGAAGTTTCGGCCAGAATATCGCTCGAATTTTCTTTGATCATCATTACCATACTTCTGGAATTATCTTCAGATATTTTCTTCATTTGCTCCATCATAGCGGCAAACATTGTATTTAAATCCATACTGCTAGCAACTGCACGTGTACATACCTCTATTTCTTCGTAATCCTCGAATTCGTGGCTACCAATGCCAATATTGCGTCGCTGGAATTCATCTATTAACCTCTTCTGCAGCTCTGTTTTATTTCCTGCAGTTGGTAGATCTAACTTGCTCAACTCTTTCTTGAGCTGTTCCACTTTAAGTTCTTCAAATTTCATTGCTGTCTATTTTTTATTTGTATTTTTTTTTTTCTAATTTATTTTATTTTTGCAATTTCACTTCTGACACCAATTGTTACGTTACTGACTTTTCAATAACGTTTTTGGTTTATTTCCTTTATAATAAACCTCTTGAGTTCTTGTATTGCAACTTTAATAAAATAAATAAAACACTTTAGACACTTTACTTTATAGCTGTACTATAAACTATTCACGGCACTTTATTTAGAACCAGAGTACGGAGAGTGCTCGAATTAAACTCGCTCGCGAGCGAGTCCAATTCGAGCGAGTTTTATTTTCAACATTGAAAAGAATTATTCTTTACTGCTCGCGAGTTTAAAAAATAAAACTCGCGAGCGAGTTTTATTTTTGCGAGTTGAAAAATATTGCTCGCGAAAAGAATTCAAATTTTAAGAGTCAAAAATAAAACTCAACTCGCGAGTCGAGCTAAAAAGAATTGTTCGCGAGTTTTATTTTTGCGTATGAATTTTTTTTAACTAAAAATATATTTTTCCTGTTTATTTGTTTGTATGTGTGGATAAATGTGTGTATGTATGAATATTTCATCGAAACACAACACAGCATTAGCAAATGGATCAGAAGTAAGGTGGGAAAAGGTATTTATTGATACAGCAAATATTACGTTGTGACAAGTATAACTAACCATGAAGAAGAAATAGCAAAGAAAAGGATTCGTTTAAAAGAATGCAATCATGTTATACGTTTCGAAAATATAAAAAAGGCAGTTCATTAATTTCCTATGAATCGTAAACACTTCTATGTAAGTCACTAATGAACGCATACATTTTATTACACATCATTCAAAATTTAACATTTATACGTATTGCACATATATTTTAAATCACACTTATCTACCTGTTTATGAGCAGCATTCGCTTGTGTGCATTTTTTTAGTACAAACATCACTTTTACAACCCTTTCCCACACGTCTTGCCAGCCATTTTAACATAAACATTAATATAATAAGTTTTTCAGACCCATTGCACTGACATTTAAACACTCACTAGGGATCAAACAAACATATCAATGATCACATTTTCTATAAATAGTCGTGATTGTTAACTACCTGCTGATGTTTTCTATAAGAATCAACTAATTTGGTTGTCACAAGACAATTATGTGATGGCTTTTGCTACCCTAAAAAACTCTTAATTCATTTATAACACTGGTCTTCAAAAACAAATGTAAGTCTTTAAATAAAAACATATAAAATATAAAGATTTTGAAGCGGTTAATTTAAATCCGTTTGCAGTTTCAAATTTTTTTATGGGCTTGACTTATATTCCGCCCGAAATAAGGGCCGATTTTTATAAAAACACCAACAAATGATTATTAATAATATTTCCTTTAAGTCAAACGAATAACATTTTTTATATTTTCCACTGTTTCGGACATTTTCAGAAATTAGTGGCGATAAACTTTTTTTTTCAAGCAAAATTAGTACTATTTTTTGTTTTCAAAAATTTGTTAACAAATTTAGAACAATTTTTTTTATTATTTATCAGAAAGCCAGATATATTACGAATAAAATGAGCCATAAACCATGAAAATCGATTGACAAATGTTTATTTTATTTATAATTATTAAAGGCAGCTTTTATGAAAATAATATGTTACCAATCTCAAACACTTTTATTTAAGTCATTTAAGAACGCATACATTTTATTACACATCATTAAACATTTTGCAGGTTTACATATTTTTAAACAAGAAAACATTTATACATACAAACACACATACATTCTTATCAACATGGTTATGCCCAGCATTCATATGTGTGCATATGTTTTTATAACCCCTTCCTACACATTTGCCTGCCCTTCGTTTCTAAAAATTCATATGTATGTATATTTTTACTTCGCACAAGCAAACATTAATTTTTTTAAACGAGTTGCTCGATTTCAACTCGTATGCGCTCGTTTTCTGCTCGCATAAAATTTGTACTTACGAGTTGAAAAATAAAACTCGTAAGCACAAATTTTAAAACGAGTTGTTATCTGCTTACGAGTCGAGCACAAAAATCTTATGACTCGTAAAAAATTTGTGCTCGCGAGTTTAAAAATAAAACTCGCGAGCACAAATTTTAAAATGAGAGAGTTGACTCGAATTGTGCTCGCGAGTAGAATTTTTTCCTACCCTGTTTAGAACTTAGTCAATTATACCACTATAATTGCGATGTTCACACTTAAAAAATCGCACTTATACTGATTATCGATGCCAACCTTCGTGAGTATTTATACTCTGTTCGCTGACATCTAGATATCTCTAGATCATTCTACTCGGCGAAATGTCTGTAACATTTTTCGACATTTCTGGGCGAAACGAGATTTTATTATCTTACAGCGAATATCATTATGCATTAACACTATGCATTTAAATTGATTTATACATCAATAAACTAAAGCATACTTTATGGGTTAAAGATAATCTCAACACTATTATGTTATACATTTATCTATAACAATCATAACATTACATTTGTACTAGAAAATTCTGTACAGTGGGTTTACATTAAAAATATGCGAAACTTATACAATAACATTTTAAACTAATAAAATTACTAATAAACTAATAGTGCATTTACACTTGTAATTTTCAAACTAGTTTATGATCGTAAACTACTTTCATAAACTATATCGTTTACATCAGCAGTTTTGACAGTTAACAGTTTAACAGCCGTGTCACAAAACAGCTGACTTCAGTAAAAAAAAACTTAAAAACGTTGGTGCACTTACATTCTTGATGTGTTCCTTTTTTTAACGCAAACTTTTTTAACTTAATTTTTTTTTTTTTATGAAATGTCAAATATCACTAGCGTTGCCAGAGCAAAATTTGAAAAAAACATAGTTTCATTAACAAAAACTGGTTGTTTTCAACTAGTTTATCTCAAAAGCTAGTTACAAACGTGTTTATAATTTGTATGGATAAACAAGTTTCTTAAACTAGTTTATCATCATAAACAACTTATAACGTGTTTATGGTGTAGGTGTAAATGCACTATAAACCTATTCTTAACTAAAGTTACTTTCGTAACAATATATAAATACATACATACATAAATACATACATACATACATACATACATACATACATACATACATACATACATCCCCACCCTTTTAAAGGCATCAAAAATGTTAACGAAAACAAAATACATATCGTTTTGGAAATTTTAAAAAATTACATATGTATGTGTTTTGTGTACCAGTTTTGTTTTTGTAATACATACATACATATTCTGAGCAAAAACATTTCTTGTTATACCTACACCACAATAGTGGAGACGGTGCTATGCATTGTGTGTAACACCTTTAAGTATACCGATCGATTCAGAATCACTTTCTGAGTCGATCTAACGTCCGGCTGTCTGGCTGTCTGGCTGTCCATGTCACATTGTGCGCAAAGTAGGTAGGTTCTAAACCTCTGCACAAATGCATTTAAAAGCCGTTTCAAGACATTCGTTTGTTTTTTAAATACTGATTGTCGCTCACTCTTTGCTAACGAATCAAATGCTATGTTGTGCAAAACACATACATATAACAATAGCTATGCATTTTTCGAAACAAGAACCACGAAATTTGTTTGTAAATATTTTTTGGTTCCTTTACAAACCAAACCAAGCTTAATATCATTTGGTCGGGCTTGACCGAAGAAGAAAACCACAACCTAATAAACAGTGAATGAATGCTAACGAAAAAAAATGCAGAAATAGATTAAAAAATTATGATAGTAAATACCTTATGGCAAAACATTTTACTCGTACGCGTTTTCTCTGTCCATTTGTGTTTACAAATACGGTTGATCGTAATACTCTAACAAATATGTTGCCTGCAAGTGTTGTCACAGAGACAAACACAATTTTGATAAGTGATGATACGATTAACCTAAAAACAGATGCAATGGAAAACTTAGTAAAACAAGTAAAAAGTTCACAAAAGCCTCAAGTAGAAGTTGGCATTGATTGGTATATAACGGTGCTTAAACGAGGTCTTAGCCCTACTTCTGCAGCAGTTGCTTCGGCCCCAAAAGTATTAAAAATGATTCATATGATAGAATAAGTTCCCGAAATCGTACAAAATGCCTTAAAATCATCTAACTCTAATAAAATAATATAATATTTTGAGTGGGGTTAGAACCGGGTGACGTAAAGCTTAAAAAAAGACGAAAATTATCCCATTTACAGTTTAAAATATATTCTGTACAACCACTATAGAGGAGCCGCACAAAAGAAATGGTGCCGTCCAATGTTTAAACTGTTAATAATTTTTCAAAGAATACTGCTATAAACCCCATATTTGCGCCGTATATTCAGCACATGCATGGTACAGTTCTTTGCGATAACTCTATAAACGAACAATCGTTCAGCGTTCGGTTGGACCGAAACATTATCCCCATCAAATGCAGGCAACTAACCAAGTAAACACTAATGACATTCAGGTACCGCAGCCTATTAATAATAGAACCTCCTACGCGAACGTCCTAAAATCAAACCATACAATGCAATATGCTTTGCCAAATAGTGATAAAAATCCAGTTTACAATTTAAGTTGACTAGAAAAAAAACATAATGAACCCAAATAGAATTATATCTCCGTCTGGTTACTAAGCGACGTTAGCCACACAAATAAATTGGTTAAAATAAAAAATATCTCAGTTCCCATTGTACAAAAAATATTCTGGTTAGAACACCGGGGAATGTAGATCTCTATTGTTAATTTTGACAGTTTAAGATAACTAGCTGTTCAACATTCCCCAAAATCAAAAATATATCCTACATATGTCGAGCGGCTCTTGGCGGAAAAAGGAGAGTTCGAAGAGAGTGGCATTTGCTAAGATCCCCTCAACTTAAGAATTTATTAAAAGAGTGCACAAAAAAACTAAGAAAGTTAGTGCAATCGCATAAAATGTATTCCCTAGAAAAAATATCTTAAGCAACTTGATGCAACTCCACAATCAGACTTTATTTTACTTTTATTTTAAACTGACACTAGAAAAACTGGGTTTGCACTATATTGAAAAGTTAAGATGAATTTAGCGAAAACAATGTTCTTACCATTTGTTTGTGCCTCCAGAAAATAAAGGTTATTTAAGTGGAGAAGATGACGCTGAAATCGAACAACAAGGTATTCCAGATGATGTCTACCCAAAACAACTAAAAAGTAATTGCGAAATCCTTCTTAAAACGACGTAGGCCACAATAAATGAGCTGCATAGCTGCCAAGATTCTTCCACGAATCTTTCTCAATAATTATCTATGTATAACAAATTATGGGCGGTGTAAATTGAATGGATCAAAGTGTTTTCGTTTATAGAACATCATACTGTGGAATAAATAACAGCCAAATATGTCAGAAATTGGGTGGAAAAGAGAAATAAATATATTATATTGTAAAATTTAGAGAAAAGCCACAACGTCCAGGTTATCAGTGAACAGAAACATTAAAGAACAGCATACCACAGTAGAAGAAACATTATTTTTTGATGGTTGTGGTCATTATATTGCACTAATTGAAAATAAAAGACGTTGTGCTCGGGAATTCTGCATATCAAATGGTCGAACAGCATCTATAAAATCTGTAAAATGTTTTTATTTTTCAAAATTCTCAAAAATACCTTACAATGTATTCAAATGCAAACTAAATTAATATTTAAATACACATTTTTTATAAATAAAGCAATCCATGTTTGTACCCGTGTAAGCATATGGACACACCAGTTTCTTCCACTTTGCGTATCAGACTGTTGTAAAAAATTTCACTATTTCAATCTGAACCTTATTACATTATATATGTCAACCAAAACGAAATTCTTTACAAAAACATTCTGCTCCAATTCAGGTTAAGAAACTTGAGGCCACTCCACAATCCGACTACTCATTATGGTGTACAGCTAGAACTCTCAAAAGACCAGTTATCTCTAAACCACCATTAGGAAACTTGAATGAAAGTTGGGCAATACACGATATTGAAAAAGGAAATTTGTTCGTTACACATTTGAAAAACGTTTTCACCCCAAATATATCTCACGATATAGCAGTCGAGTTGCCGCCTGTTAATGTGAGAGCAGCTATTTCCCTAAATTCTGAGATAAGAGAAATATGAATGGCTGTTTGTGGATAAAACACTTATTAGGCACCTGGTATTGATAAGATCAGTAATAAAATGCTTTTGGAGCTACCTCACATAGGAAAGAAAACTATGCTTTTTAACTATAATGTTTTTTACACCTTAAATACTGCCGTCAATAATGGAAGGATTCCTTAGTAACCATGATACCAAAGCCAGGAAAGGATCATACAGCAGTTGAGTCATACAGGCCTATTAGCTTATTACCTAATATTTCAAAGCTCTTTCATAAACTGCTACTGTCAAAATTAACACCAGTTTTAAATGAAAATAGATGTATTCCAAACCATTAATTCAGAATTTTAGAAGAAATCACCAACTCATTGAATAGCAAGTGTCATAAGAAAAGCCTTTGTAGAAAAAACTAATGCTCAGCACTTTTTATCGATATTTCCGAAGCTTTCTATAAAGTGTGGCATGAAGCAAAACTTACCAGTCAGCACACACAAGCTATTAGAAAGCTAATTAGGCGATATTTAAATTTCTCCTTAGCTAATTGGCGCTGGAGTCCCACAAGGCAGCATTCTGAACCCTCTTTTATACTAAATTTATACTTCGGACATGCCAACAAACAACTACAACCCAAACTTCACCAATTCCGGATGAAACAGCTTTTCTATGCGCACACGAAAGATGTTATGAAGCACCTCATTACTTACAGTATCATAAATTTGAACAGGAAAAGTGGTTAAAATATACGAGGATAAAGGTCAACGAGCCAAAATGCATACATATAACATTTAATTTGCGCCGGGAAACATGCTCCCTACTAAAATCCATAATCATCAATACTACCTCAACACTCGCATGTAAAATACCTTGGTATATATCTAGATCGGCGTTTAACTTGAAATGGCATGTAACGGGTGGTTAAATTTTAAGGGCAGATGTTGAATGTGAACCACACCTAAACGTCAAGTTTTTTTCTGCATTTCATTTGACATTTCTCAAATTCAGACTAACTCAATTTGAACCACGGAAAGATACACAATTGAGCAACGCGTTAAAGTTATTCAGGCTTATTATGAAAATGGCCGTTCAAATCAAAATGCATATCGTGAAAATCATCTTCAGTGATGAGGCACATTTTCACCTCAGTGGATTCGTCAATAAGCAGAATTGCCGCATTTGTGCGAATGATAATCCAAGAGTGATTGTTGAAAAACCAATGCACCCACATAGAGTGACTGTTTGGTGCGGTTAATGGGCTGGCGGCATCATCGGGCCGCATTTTTTTTTTTCAAAATGAGGCCAGTCAGGCAGCTACTGAGAATGGTGTTCGCTATCGTGAGATGATAACGAACTTCTTATGGCCCGAATTGGAAGATATGGACGATATGTGGTTTCAACAGGACTGTGCCACTTGCCACACAGCTAACGAAACAATGGCTCTTTTGCACGACAAATTCAATCGCCGTGTTATGTTACGTGGTGGCGATGTCAATTGGCCGCTAAGATCATGTGATTTGATACCGTTGGACTTCTTTCTTTGGGGTTATTTGAAAGAAAAGGTGTACGTCGATAAGCCAGCAAAAATTCAAGACCTAAAGGATGAAATAATTCGGTACATTAACGGCATAGAACATCAATTATGCCTCAGCGTCATCAAAAATTTGGACCATCGGATGGAGGTGATATTTTGTTCCATACATAATTGAACCATACCAATATTATCGTAATAAAAATAAATGACAATAATTTCATAAATAATTTTTGTTTTATTCAAAATCAACATCGGCCCTTAAAATTTAACCACCCTTTATAAGCAAAATCAACTCAAATGAAACTAAAAGCAATTCAAATAAATTGGCTTATTGAAAGAAATTCTGTTCTGAGTCTCGATTGTAAACTTCTACTTTACAACTCTATCTTAAAGTCAATCTGGTGCTACGGTATTCAGTTATGGGACACTGCCTCGACCTCTAATATCGAAAAAAATCAAAACCAAAATAAGCTTATTCGAATTAAGGCGCTCCCTGGAATGTTAAAAACTCAAATATCCCTGTGCTATTAGTAAAATCTATGACAGTTATATAGCAAAACTAACGTCAAAATAAACTTCTTCGAATAATTATAGATTCTGTTCACAAGAATCTTAAATTCACAAGGATTGCAATGGGCCATTTGTAAATGTGCGAACAGTAAATATGCAGTAAAATATTAAAAAAGGCATAAATTGCTTCCAAATCCACTAGCTCGAATTTTGTCCGGTACTGGTAGGACGTAAAATAAAGTGTTAGAAAAAGATTTGATTGAGCAACATTTTCACTTGTAGAGCTAAAACAAGAACACTGAATGCATTGGTGATGGCCGTTTTAGAAAATTAGATTTCGTTTTCGCGATTAAAAATTAAAATAGTAATGTACCATAAAACGATATTTTATATAATTTTTTATCGCGATTTTTTAAAACAAACATTTTTTTCTTAACTATATTGAATATTTTTCTAAATCATTTTGAATATTTACAAAATAATACAACATAATAGTTTTTTTTCTAAAATTTTATTTGTTTTTGTGAAATTCTTTTATTAATATTGAATTAATTACAAAGTCAAAACAAACAAAAATTTAGCGAAAAAAAATTTTATTAAACAAAAGTTACATCTTTTCTACAAATTGTAATCACAATTAAGAGCGCTAACTCTGAATTTAGCTTATACTCGAATAAGCTTTACCAATAGGGCGCCCAGCTTGTTACAATTTGCCACTAACACAGATTATTTAGGAGAATTAAGAAAATAAATCTCTTTGAAAACAGTCGGGGAAACAATTTTCGCGAAAAAAATAACGAAAAATTGTATTTAACAGAGTTTGATTGATACCAATTTAACATTGATACTAAAATTATAAAAAATATCGGCTTACGGTACATTACTATTGAAATTTTTAATCGCGAATACGTACGCTGACTTTAAGAACAGCTATCACCATTGAATTCAGCGTACTCAAATAAGCTTTACTGGTATGGTGCCGAAATCCGTGCACAGTTTTTTGGTGCACAGTGTTATTGTTAGTTCATATTCAATACATAAAGATTCATGGTCTAAACAGGTTATTAACCTGTTTTAATTTTTATAACTTAGGCGGTCAATATATAAGTAAATATTGGGAAAAATTATTTAATATATCATTTATAAATTTATTAAATGACTCTATTTTATTTCAGCTCTAGATCACCAGAAGGTGTTATACCTGAAGAATATATGAAAGTCCACCAAATGGATCACAGTTCTGGTAAATACACTAATCAATAATATTAATCACAAGTATAATACATCAGGTTCAGAAGTAATTCAATTTTATTTCTAAATTATCAATTAAATGTGTTAATCACAGTAATATTAAAAATAATATTATAATGCATATTAAAGGACCATTTTGGGCATTTATTTTTTCTAAGAAAAAAACATTAGATAGGTCCTCGAAATTTTTTAACACAAATAATAATTCCTGCAATGATCAGATCTCTTTTTGTTAGCTTCAGGTGCATTTACACTACACCGAAATATAGTTCTTTCATTATTTCGACGTAGTTGCTTTACACGGTGTTGAGCAAAATACATGAATTGATATATTCAAAATACAAAATACATTCAATTCCTGTATTTAAACTACAAGATACAAAATGCATTTCAGTTGTGCGTTTAAAATACGAAATACAATCATGGTGCTCAAGCTAAATTTAAAAGATTATAGGGTAAAGTATTTTGAATTTTTGAGATTTGAAAAAACTAAGAAGCATATTATAGATTAAACAGAAAGCAAAAAAGACTTAGTTTTGTGGAAAATATTTTCAAAAAGCATGAAAAACAAATAATTTTTCCATCATTTTGCTTCATAAGCACCACAAAAATTTTCTAAATCAATTTTTGAAAAAATTTTAATTATTGCACAGTTCTCTAGCAATAATTTGGCATTTACAGATATTAAAACGAGTTACAGGCAAAAAACCATATAAACAATATGCTGAAAATCGGCATTTGACTGCAAAGGTTGAAGGTCGATTAAAAAAAAATTCGAACTAACATAAACAAACGCCGCGATACGGGTCTTCTAATTTAGCCTCTATTTTCACCCCTCACTCTCAGAATCGACCTTACCTTTGCTAACCTGAATTTGTTCCACTCTGTTATTGTATTTGTATTGTTTTTTTATTTCTAAAGAAAAAATTTTCACACCGAATGACAAACTAGGTATACCCTCATTCACCACTATTGGTAGAGGTTATAAAAATCACATAAATTTTTAACATTAAAAATAAAACAAAATAGATGCAAAAATTGGTCTTTAGTTGATGAAAAAATAACGCAGCTTTAAAAAATTTATATTGCATCACATTTAAAAGTTAACATGAAAATAGTATTAATATTTATGCACAAGTTTGCACATCTAGTAAAAATCTATAAATTATGGGGAAAATAAAAATTAATGCCTTAAACCGAAAAATGGTGAAAAAGGGCTAAATAATTTTGGAAAAATGCTGAAAAAGTGCTATATACTGTAAGCGTTTTTTCGTGATAAAGTAGTTTAAAAAATTTAAGATCTAGCATTAAAAGTGCAAAAATGATAGCAGTGGTGATTTATATGGACAATTCATGTGTGGAATGTATTTTTGAAAAATTCTTATATCACCACTGGTTTGTCTTATGTTTATGCTATAGCGAATACAAGCTAAGACTGCCTTAAATTTTTTTTTCATAAAACCCCATATAATTGTTGTTTTTAATACCCATAATCGAAAGTAACAAGATATTTGTGCAATCATAAAAATATTACTGGTAGGTTATCAAATTCGTTTTTCATACTGTTCAAATTGAATAAAAATATAGTTATTTTACGAATAACTTAATTTTTTATCATTTATGTTTGTTATTCAAAAACAAACTGGAAAAAAAATATTTTTTGTACTTATATTGCCATGTAGCTTGATTTTTATTTGTCGGTTAAAATATATTTTTTAAAAGTAACATCTATTAATTTTTACGAAATATACTCTTTATTAAATAAAAATTTAATAATTAATGTAAAATTCATTTATTTTAAATGAAATATAAACGATCCGATTTTAAATAAATTTTTAGTTGCTTAAAATTAATTTTCTTTGGAATTTAACTACAAAATATTTTGACTGTATAACTTAGTTGATTTCTGTTACTTTTCTTAAGTTGTCTTTAGCTGTGTTCGGTTACCCTTAAATTTGCCAAAATGTGTACAAATTTGTACTGGATTTTACTGAACTGCGTTCGTGTTCATATAAATTCACAAGAGAGATCATATACTTAGAGAATAAATTGACAGTTGTCCGACTAAGAGCCTTCAAATTTTTACAAATTTTTGCCAGTAAAATCCAGTATAACTAAAAACCATACGATTTAATCAGGGATGCAAAATGAGAGGTTTCAAATTGTACCAACATGTTAATAAAATTGTACTTTTTGGACCCCAATTGTCTTAAAAAATGTTTGTGCAATTACTTTTTTTATTTTTTATTTTAACAACAAAACTTCGTGCATAACAGTTTACTAATACATATATTTATATTTTTAATAAAAGTTAATATTTTTTTTTTACAAAACAAAAAAAATCACTTGTACATTAAAAGAACATTTTTTTTTCTCAGTATTTATTTATTGAATCTTCATATACTAAATATGAACTAACAATAATTAATCAAATCTTAACCTAATATTTGATTTATGTCCTGCCAGTGCCGGACAAAAAAGATTTCGTCATCACGGTTTCTGTTCACATATGTAGGTGTTTACCGCTCATCTGATTGGGTGAGTGCTGCAGTGTCTCTTCTTCTTAATCGAGTGTGGCCGCCATAATTTAAAATATTTCGTGCTAATGGGTTTGGGTGCAGTTCCAGCCTTTTTAAATATTTTACTGCATATTTCGTTATCATAGTTTTTACTAATGGCACATTGAGATCCTTGTGGATATTTGAGTTTTTGACGTACCAGGGGGCGGCTGTGATTATTCGAAGAAGTTTATTTTGGCGCCTTTGAATTTTTTCGATGTTAGAAGCCGAGGCAGTGCCCCATAACTGAATACCGTAGCACCAAATTGGCTTTAAGATAGAGTTGTAAAGTAGAAGTTTGCAATCGAGGCTGAGAACAGAATTTCTTCCAATAAGCCAATTTATTTGAATTGCTTTTAGTTTCATTTGAATTAATTTAGCTTCTATATGCCATTTCCACGTTAAACGCCGATCTAGATGTATACCGAGGTATTTTACATGCGAGTGTTGGGGTATTATTTGATTATTGATTTTAATAGGGGGGCATGTTTCCCGACGCAATGTGAATGTAATATGTGCGCATTTTTGCTCATTGATCTCTATCCTCCATTGTTTTAACCACCTTTCCAGTTCAAATGTGTGATCCTGTAAGTAACGAGATGCTTCTTGACAATTTGCGTGTACGCTTAGAAAAGCTGTATCGTCCGCAAATGTTGAGGTATGGGTGTAGCTGTTTAGTGGCAAGTCCGATGTATAAATTAAGTATAAAAGAGGGCCCAGGATGCTGCCTTGTGGGACTCCGGCGTTAATTGGCTGAGGAGAACTTAAAAAATCGCCTTCTTTAATAATAAAATGACGCCCGACTAAGTAGCTTTCTAACAGCTTGTGTATGTTTGCTGGTAAGTTTTGCTGCAACTTCAGTAGTAACCCTTTATGCCAGACTTTATCAAAAGCTTGAGACACATCGATGAAGAGTGCAGAGCAATATTTTTTTTCTTCAAAGGCTTTTCTTATGACATTTACTATTCGATGAGTTTGTTCAATTGTGCTGTGTTTTCTTCTAAAACCGAATTGATGATTGGGAATACATCTGTTTTCATTTAAAATCGGCGTTAATTTTGACACTAGTAGTTTCTCAAATAGCTTTGATATATTAGACAATAGGCTTATATGTCTATATGACTCAACTTTTGTGGGATCCTTTCCTGGTTTAGGTATCATGGTAACTAAAGATACTTTCCACTCTTGTGGGTAGTATTCAAGGCGTAAAATAGCATTAAAAATTAGTAGAATAATTTTCTTTGCTATGCGGGGTAGCTCCAAAAGCATTTTGTTACTGATGTTATCAAAACCAGGGGCTTTCTTGGGGTTTAAATCATGAATAGCCTTTTCGATTTCTCTTATCTCAAATCTTAGTGGAACAGCTGATCTAACAACAACAGGTGGTAACTCGACCGCAGTATCGAAAGATGTATGAGGGGTAAATACGGGTTTCAACTTCCATTTAAGTTTCTTAATGGCGGTTTAGTAATAACTGGTCTTTTTAGATTTCTAGCTGCACGCCATAATGAGTAGTCAGATTGAGGAGTTGCATTAAGTTCCTTAAGATATTTTTCCAGAGAAGCCGTTTTTTGAGACTGCAGTAAGATTCTTAGCCTTTTTGTGCACTCTTTTAGTAAATTTTTAAGTTGAGGGGATCTGTGCAATTGCCACTCCCTTCGAGCTCTCCTTTTTTCAGTCAAGAGACGCTCGACATCTGTAGAATATATTTTACTATTTTTGATGTTTTTGCGGGCTATGCTAGAATGTTGAACAGCTAGTTTGAGATAATTGTCAAAATTTACAATAGAAAGATTCACATTCTCCGGTGTTCTAAGCGGAATATTTTCAGTGCAGTGGGTACTGAGATATTTTTTATATTTTAACCAATTTATTTGTGTTGCTGACGTCACTAAGTATCCACACGGAGATACAATTCTATTAGGGTTTGCTATAGTTAGAAGTGTAGGTGTGTGATCAGAAGATAATTCTAAAGAAGCTTCAACATGAATCGTTTCTGCGGGGATGTTTTTAACCACGCCAAAATCGATGACATCTGGATGACATCTGGTTGACCACTCGCGACCACATTTAAATCCATTTTAGACATTGTATTGTACAAAACACGACCCTTTGGTGTTATGTGCCGTGACCCCCAGAAGGTATGTTTAGCGTTGTAATCGCCAGCGGCTAGGAAACAGGGTCCTAATGAATTAAAATATTTATAATATTGGCTTTCTGATATTGAAAATCTAGGTGGAGAGTATAATGATGAAAGTACTAAGTTTCGATTTAGCTCTTCAACACAAATGTTCGTTGCTTGCAGATAATCTTCACGATAATCACACATTAAGTAGTGTTTCATTCAGGCTTTTATCAAAATAGCAGAGCCTCCACAAGCTCTATCTCGAGGGTCCTTGGTATCATATAATATATAACCATTAATTTTAAACGTATTTCTTGAGGTCAAATGAGTTTCAGAAACCATCATTACATCAATTTGTTTACTTTTAAGAAAGTATTCTAGTTCATTTTTATGTTGGCGAATGCCGTTTGCGTTCCAAAAACAAATTTTTAAACAATTCATGGCTTGTTTAGTACAGCCTGCAATAACATCGATTGCATTCTTAACATTTCCTGCATCATATTACCCATTGTGTTCGTAAAGTTAGTTACTGTTTGCACTAGTGTTTCCATGGTTTTTTCTAGACGACTTAAATTAGAAACTGGAGTCTCATCATTATTTGGCAAATCACCTTGAATTGGAATATGGTTTGATTTTAGGACGTTTGCGTAGGATGTTCTGTTATTACTAGGCTGCGGCACTTGAATGTCATTAGTGTTAACTTGATGTGATACCTGCATTTGAGGGGGATTAGGTTTCGGTCCAACCGAGCGCTTGACTATAGAGTATACAGGGCATCCTCTATAGTTGGCAGTGTGATTACCACCACAGTTGCTGCATTTTTTTACATTGGTGTCGTTTTTAGACTTATCGCAGAGAGCTGTACCATGCAACTCTCCACATACAACGCAAACAGGCGTTAAATGGCAGTATGCCTTAGTGTGACCAAATTCTTGGCAGTTTAAACATTGCACGGGACCGTTCCTTTTGTGCGGCTCCTTTATCGTTATTTTCCTATACAGGATATATTTCAGACTGTAAATGGGATGCGTTTCGTTTTTTTTAAGCTTAACGTCGCCGGGTTCTCACTCCACTCCAAATAGTGGCTGGGGATTTTTTTCTCTATTTTTAATATTTATTACGTTTTTTATTTTGAAGCCCTTCTCTTCTAAAAACGTTTTTATCTCACTTGGGTCTACGCATGAATCAATGCCCTTTATCACTACCTGGAGACCTTTACTGCTCTTCAGTTGGTATGTATAAAAGTTTTTTTTAGTGCCTCTAATTTCGTAATTACCTTACGAAAGTCATCTTCACGGTTAACTTGTATTTTTGTCTCATTTATACTACCCCGCTTAATTGCAACTACATAAAAAGAATTTTCACCTATTACCGAGATCAAATTCTTTATTAGGTCATTTGAGTTTTGCTCTCTAAGATATATCGGCGGTGGCTTAGAAGATTTGATAACGTTTTGTGCTTCCGGAGATTCCTCATCCAGAATAGCAAAACGATTTTGAGAACTTGTTTTATCAGCTGTACCATCTTTTAAGACTTTTGAGACCGAAGCAACTGCTGAAGAGGTTGGGCTGCGACCCCGTTTAAGCACTGTTATGTACCTATCAATACCTACTTGTACTGGAGGCTTTTGACCACTTTTTACTTGTGGAGCTGAGTTTTCCATCATGCCTGATTTGGGGGTAATATTTTCATCACTTATTACAATCATTTTTGCCGCTGAGGCACCGCTTGCAGGTTTTATATTTTTTATTGTATTAATATCAACCGTATTATTAGACACCGAAGGTGATACTGAGTTTTCTATTATGCCTGATTGGGGGTTAATATTTACATCACTTATTAAAATTGTTTTTGTTGTTGAGGCAACGCTAGCAGGTTTTATATTTGTTATTGTATCAACCGTGTTACCAAATACAGACGGCGAGAGGGATCGCGTGCGAGTAATAGGTTTAGCCGTTAGGTATTTGCTATCATCGATTCTTTTTTTTATTTCTGCATTTGTTTCATTAACACTCACTGTGATATATGCATTTCTACTGTTTGCACTCATAAGAGTTTTTTTTTTCTTTTTTTTTACTGTTTACAGTTGTGCTCTTATTATTATGTTGTTATTGTTTATCAACACCGAGAATAAAAAAATGTGTGTTTATGTATGCATGTACATACTTGCAAATAATCTGTGCTAAAAAATATTTATTCTTTTTTCTTTTATTATCTCGGTGTAACAACATTATATACATATAATAAAAAGAGCACAGTCAACAAGAAATAAAAAAAAAATATAAAAAAACGGTGAAAAAAACAAAAACAACTCTATATGAGTAATAACAATGAAACAACAACAAAAATAAATGATATTCATGCTAGTGAAAGCAATGTGGAAATAAACACAACAACAGAAAACAATACAAGCGTTACCACTGATACCATAATCCCAAACATAGACGCAATGGTAAACAAACAAGAAAAAAGTTGTCAAAAACCACAAGTGCAAGTTGGTATGGATAGGTATATAACAGTGCTGAAACGTGGTCGCAGCCCTGCCTCTTCAGCTGTTGCCTCTGCCTCGAAAGTTCCATCTTTTGATAGAATAAACTCGCAAAATCGTTTTGCAATTCTGGAGGATGAATCTTCTGAAACACCCAACTTCATAAAATCGTCGAAGCTACCCCCGATATATCTTAGAGAGCAAAACTTAAGTGAGCTAATAAAAAGATTAATATCGGTGATAGATGAAAATTCGTTTTACGTAGCTGCAATCAAGCGTGGTAATATTAACGAAACAAAAATACAGATTAATAATGAGAATGATTTTCGTAAATTAATTAATAAATTTGAAGCACTTAAAAAAAGCTTCTATACTTACCAGCTGAAAAGCAGCAAAGGTCTGCAGGTTGTGATAAAGGGCATTGACTCATGCGTGGACCCAGAGGAAATAAAAACATTTTTAGAAGAAAAGGGTTTCAAAATTAAAAATTTTACAAATATTAAAAATAGGGAAAAAAATCCCCAACCACTATTTCGAGTGGAGTTAGAGCCCGGCGACGTTAAGCTAAAAAAAAATGAAACGCATCCCATTTACAGTTTAAAATACATCCTGTACAGGAAAATAACTATAGAAGAGCCGCACAATAGAAATGGGCCCGTTCAGTGTTTAAACTGCCAAGAATTTGGTCATACTAGGGCATACTGCTATTTACCCCCTGTTTGTGTCGTATGTGGAGAACTACATGGTACCGTCCAGTGTGATAAGTCAAAAAATGACCCTAATGTAAAAAAATGTAGCAACTGTTGTGGTAATCACACTGCCAACTATAGAGGATGTCCGGTATATTCGATTGTCAAGCGTTCTGTTGGACAGAAACTTAATCCCCCTAAAACGCAGGCAATTTATCAAGAAAACACTAACGGCGTTCAAATACCGCAGCCAAATAATAACAGAACCTCGTACGCTAATGTCTTAAAATATAATCATATGCCTTTGCAAGGTGATTTACCAAATAATGACGAAATTCCCATTTCTAATTTAACTCGGCTAGAAAAAACCATGGAAACATTAGTGCAAACCGTTAACAATTTTACCAACACAATGAGTAACATGATGCAAGAAATGTTAAGAATGCAATCGATGCTATTGCAAGCTGTACTAAATAAGCCATGAACTGTTTAAAAATTTGCTTTTGGAACGCAAATGGCATCCGCCAACATAAAAACTTCCTTAAAAATAAACAAATCGATGTTATGATGGTTTCTGAAACTCATCTGACCTCGAGAAATACGTTTAAAATCAATGGTTATATATTATATGATACCAAGGACCCTCGAGGTAGAGCTTGTGGAGGTTCTGCCATTTTGATAAAAAACCGAGTAAAACACTACTTAATGTGCGATCACCGTGAAGACTATCTCCAAGCAACGAGCATTTGCGTTGAGGAATTAAATCGAAACCTAGTTATTTCATCAATATATTCACCACCTAGATTTTCAATATCAGAAAGCCAATATAATAAATATTTCAAATCATTAGGACCCTGCTTCCTGGCTGCTGGCGATTATAACGCTAAACATACTTTCTGGGGGTCACGACTTATTACGCCTAAGGGTCGTGTTTTGTTTAACACAATTCGTAAAATGGATCTAAATGTGGTCGCGTGCGGTGAACCAACATATTGGCTTACTGATCAGCAAAAAGTTCCAGATGTCATAGATTATGGAGTGGTTAAAAACATCCCCGCAGAAACGATTTATGTTAAGGCTTCCATAGAATTATCTTCCGACCACACACCTACAATTGTTACTATAATGATTCCAAATAGAATCGTATCGCAGTCTGGGTACTTATCGAAATCACCCTCACAAATAAATTGGTTAAAATATAAAAAATATCTTAGTGCCCATTGCACAGAAATATTCCGCTTAGCACACCGGAGAGCGTGGATCTCGCTATTGTTAATTTTGACAGTTATCTCAAACTAGCTGTTCAACATTCCAGCACAACCCTCAAAAAAACCAAAAACAATATCATATATTCTGTAGATGTCGAGCGTCTATTGACTGAAAAAAGGAGAGTTCGAAGAGAGTGGCAATTGCACAGATCCCCCCAACTTAAGACTTTATTAAAAGAGTGCACAAAAAGGCTAAGAATGTTACTGCAGTCCCAAAAAACTGCATCCTTTGAAAAATATCTTAAGGAACTTGATGCAACTCCACAATCAGACTACTCATTATGGCGTGCAGCTAGAAATCTTAAAAGACCAGTTATCACTAAACCACCATTAAGAAACTTAAACGGAAGTTGGGCAAGAAATGATATAGAAAAAGGAAATCTTTTTGTTAATCATTTGTAAACCGTATTTACCGCTCACACATCTCTCGATATGGCGGTCGAGTTACCACCTGTTGCTGTTAGAGCAGCTGTTCCACTAAGATTTGAGATAAGAGAAATCGAAAAGGCTATTCATGATTTAAACCCGAAGAAAGCCCCTGGTTTTGATAAGATCAGTAACAAAATGCATTTGGAGCTACCCAGCATAGCAAAGAAAATTATTCTCTTTATTTTTAATGCTATTTTACGCCTTGAATACTACCCTCAGGAATGGAAAGTATCATTAGTTACCATGATACCTAAATCAGGAAAGGATCCTACAAAAGTTGAGTCATATAGACCTATAAGCTTATTGTTTAATATATCAAAGCTGTTTGAGAAGCTGTTAGTGTCAAAATTAACCCCAATTTTAAATGTAAATAGATGTATTCCAAACCATCAATTCGGCTTTAGAAGAGAACATAGCACAATTGAACAAACCCATCGTATAGTAAACGCCATAAGAAAAACCTTTAAAGAAAAAAAAATATTGTTCCGCCCTCTTCATCGATGTTTCTCAAGCTTTTGATAAAGGCTTATACATAAATTGAAGCTAAATTTACCAGTAAACACACACAAGCTGTTAGAAAGCTACTTAGTCGGTCGAAAGTTTATTATTAAAGAAGGTGCTTTTATAAGTTCTCCTCAGCCAATTGACGCTGGAGTCCCTCAGGGAAGCATCATGGGCCCACTGTTATACCTAATATATACCTCAGACATGCCAACAAACAACCACACCCTAACTTCAACTTTTGCTGATGATACAGCTTTTTTAAGCGTGCACGAAAACTGTCATGAAGCTTCTCGCTACTTGCAGGATCATATATTTGAACTGGAAAAGTGGTTAAAACAATGGAGGATAAAGGTTAATGAGCAAAAATGCGTACATATAACATTCACCTTGCGTCGGGAGTCATGTCCCCCTATTAAAATCAATAATCAACTAGTGCCCCAACAATCGCATGTAAAATATCTCGGAATTCATCTAGGCGTTTAACATGGAAATGCCATATAGAAGCAAAACTAACACAAATGAAACTAAAAGCAATTCAACTTAATTGGCTTATGGGAAGAAACTCTGTTCTTAGTCTCGATTGTAAACTTCTACTTTACAACTCTATCTTAAAACCAATTTGGTGCTACGGTATTCAGTTATGGGGCACTGCCTCGGCTTCTAATATCGAAAAAATTCAAAGGCGACAAAATAAACTTCTTCGAATAATCACAGCCGCTCCCTGGTATGTTAAAAACTTAAATATTCACAAGGATCTCAATGTGCCTTTAGTAAAAACTATTATTACGAAGTATGCAGTAAAATATTTAAAAAGACTTGAGTCGCACCCAAATCCACTAGCTCGAAATATTTTAAATTACAGCGGCCACTCTAGATTAAGGAGAAGAGATACAGCAGGACTCATCAGACAAGAAGAGCGCTAAACATCTACATATGTGAACAGAAACCGTGAAGAGAAAAATTTTCGTCTAGCATTGGCAGAACAAAAATAAAGTATTAGTATAAGATTTGATTAATTATTGTTAGTTCATATTTAATATATGAAGATTCAATAAATAAATAATGAGAAAAAAAAAAAAAAAAAAAATATGTATGCCGATGATGTTCAGGTTTATATATGTAGCGAACCTGATAAGACTGAATTTTAAGATTGAATTTTATTCTATCAAAAATTGAAGCCTGGGCAGTGGCAAATGGTTTATGTCTGAATCCCGCTAAATCTAAGTGCCTTGTAATTTCCAGGAACCATACACAAATAACTGTGGAACCCAATATAATCTTGAACTCACAGCGAATTGAAATTGTCAATAAGACTAAAAACCTTGGCATTATTTTTAATTCTTCACTCACTTGGTCGGATCATGTCAATGCTGCCTCAGGGAAAGTATTTGCGATGCTTCGTTCACTTTGGGCTACTCAACCCCGTTCAACATACAAATGCTCTTGGCTAAAACATATCTTATTCCAGTTTTAATATATGGTAGCGAGGTTTTTGCAAGCTGTGACCAAAAAAGCACCAGGAAATTACAATCAACATATAATGTCATTCTGAGATATGTTCCAACTTAGGCCGTTTCTCGCATGTTACACCCTATGAAACTAAACTTTATGGTGTGTGCTTTTCAGACATGCTAAATATCCGATGTTTAATTCTTTTACATAAAATTATCTATACCGGCGAGCCGACATATCTGTTTGAACGTGTTACTTTTACGCAGTCAAGAAGAAATAACAACCTGATTTCGATAAGATTTAAGAAGTTGGTATCATAATGGCAGTTTTTCGTTCATAGTATTCGTCTTTGGAACACACTACCAGCATCTGTTCAATTTACCAGCAATGCAACGCAGTTAAGGAAATGTATTATTAATTATTATTCCCAAACTTGAAAATTTTAATTTAATATTGTTTAATCAATGACATCTAAAAAAAAAGAAAAGAAAAAAAAAAAAAAAAATTGTTTATAAAATTGTTTTTAAAACTGTTTTTATATATTTCTTTCTTTTATTGTTATGTTTAATGTTAAAATATTTTATTGTATGACACATATGAAAATGCAAAAAATTTTTTTTTATCCTGTACTATAATTATAGGAATTTAAGTCCTGTTGTATAGGAATACCAATAAATAAAAATAAATTTATACCAAATTCATAATATCAAAAACCAGATTTCTGGAAAACTGCTCGATGAATTTTTGCATGGATAAATCCAGATTTCTGGAAAACTGCTCGATGAATTTTTGCACGGAAAGCTTTTTACATTCTATGGAACGTCTACTTTCATAATCTATTAAGTTTTTTCCTTGACGTTACCTCTAAACCCCCAAAAAAAATTATCCCAGATTTTACTGACCAATTTGGATGAAACCAGATTTCTGCAAAACTGCTGATGAATTTATTGCACGGAAAGCTTTTTATATTCTATGGAACGTCTACTTTCATAATCTATTAAGTTTTTTCCTTGACGTTACCTCTAAACCCCCAAAAAAATTAATCCCAGATTTTACAGACCAATTTTAATGAAACCAGATTTCTGGAAAACTGCTCGATTAATTTTTTGCACGGAAAGATTTTTATATTCTATGGAACGTCTACTTTCATAATCTATTAAGTTTTTTCCTTGACGTTACCTCTAAAACCCCAAAAAAGTTAATCCCACATTTTACTGACCAATTTGGATGAAACCAAATTTCTGGAAAACTGCTCGATGAATTTTTTGCACAGAAAACTTTTTATATTCTATGGAACGTCTACTTTCATAATCTATTAAGTGTTTTCCTTAACGTTACCTCTAAACCCCCAAAAAAATTAATCTCAGATTTTACTTACCAATTTGGATGAAACCAGATTTCTGGAAAACTGCTCGATGCATTTTTTGCACGGAAAGCTTTTTATATTCCATGGAACGTCTACTTTCATAATCTATTAAGTTTTTTCCTTTACGTTACCTCTAAACCCCCAAGAAAAATAATCCCAGATTTTACTGACCAATTTGGTTGAAACCAGATTTCTGGAAAACTGCTCGCTGAATTTTTTGCACGGAAAGCTTTTTATATTCTATGGAACGTCTACTTTCATAATCTATTAAGTTTTTTCCTTGACGTTATCGCTAAACCCCCAAAAAAATTAATCCCAGATTTTACTGACCAATTTGGATGAAACTAGATTCCTGGAAAACTGCTGGATGAATGTTTTGCACTGAAAGCTTTTTATATTCTATGTAACGTCGTCTTTCATAATTTATTAAGTGTTTTCCTTGACGTTACCTCTAAGTCCGCAAAAAAATTAATCCCAGATTTTACAGACCAATTTTAATGAAACTAGATTTCTGGAAAACTGCTCGATTAATTTTTGGCACGGAAAGTTTTTTATATTCTATGGAACGTCTACTTTCATAATCTATTAAGTTTTTTCCTTGACGTTACCTCTAAACCCCCAAAAAAGTTAATCCCAGATTTTACTGACCAATTTGGATGAAACCAGATTTCTGGAAAACTCCTCGATGAATTTTTTCCACGGAAACCTTTTTATATTCTATGGAACGTCTACTTTCATAATCTATTAAGTTTTTTCCTTGACGTTACCTCTAAGTCCGCAAAAAAATTAATCCCAGATTTTACAGACCAATTTTAATGAAACTAGATTTCTGGAAAACTGCTCGATTAATTTTTGGCACGGAAAGTTTTTTATATTCTATGGAACGTCTACTTTCATAATCTATTAAGTTTTTTCCTTGACGTTACCTCTAAAACCCCAAAAAAAGTTAATCCCACATTTTACTGACCAATTTGGATAAAACCAAATTTCTGGAAAACTGCTCGATGAATTTTTTGCACAGAAAACTTTTTATATTCTATGGAACGTCTACTTTCATAATCTATTAAGTGTTTTTCTTAACGTTACAACTAAGCCCCCAAAAAAATTAAAACCAGATTTTACTTACCAATTTGGATGAAACCAGATTTCTGGAAAACTGCTCGATGCATTTTTTGCACGGAAAGCATTTTATATTCCATGGAACGTCTACTTTCATAATCTGTTAAGTTTTTTCCTTGACGTTACCTCTAAACCCCCAAGAAAAATAATCCCAGATTTTACTGACCAATTTGGTTGAAACCAGATTTCTGGAAAACTGCTCGTTGAATTTTTTGCACGGAAAGCTTTTTATATTCTATGGAACGTCTACTTTCATAATCTATTAAGTTTTTTCCTTGACGTTATCTCTAAACCCCCAAAAAAATTAATCAGATTTTACTGACCAATTTGGATGAAACCAGATTCCTGGAAAACTGCTGGATGATTTTTTTGCACGGAAAGCTTTTTATATTCTATGTAACGTCGTCTTTCATAATCTATTAAGTGTTTTCCTTGACGTTACCTCTAAACCCCCAAAAAAGTTAATCCCAGATTTTACTGACCAATTTGGATGAAACCAGATTTCTGGAAAACTGCTCGATGAATTTTTTGCACGGAAAGCTTTTTATATTCTATGAAACGTCTACTTTCATAATCTATTAAGTTTTTTCCTTGACGTTACCTCTAAACCCCAAAAAAATTAATCCCAGATTTTACTGACCAATTTGGATGAAACCAGATTCCTGGAAAACTGCTAGATGAATTTTTTGCACGGAAAGCTTTTTATATTCTATGGAATGTCTACTTTCATAATATATTAAGTTTTTTCCTTGACGTTACCTCTAAACCCCCAAAAAAGTTAATCCCAGATTTTACTGACCAATTTGGATGAAACCAGATTTCTGGAAAACTACTCGATGAATTTTTTGCACGGAAACCTTTTTATATTCTATGGAACGTCTACTTTCATAATCTATTAAGTTTTTCCCTTGACGTTACCTCTAAAACCCCAAAAAAGTTAATCCCACATTTTACTGACCAATTTGGATGAAACCAAATTTCTGGAGAACTGCTCGATGAATTTTTTGCACAGAAAACTTTTTATATTCTATGGAACGTCTACTTTCATAATCTTTTAAGTGTTTTCCTTAACGTTACCACTAAACCCCCAAAAAAATTAATCCCAGATTTTACTTACCAATTTGGATGAAACCAGATTTCTGGAAAACTGCTCGATGAATTTTTTGCACGGAAGCCTTTTTATATTCTATGGAACGTCTACTTTCATAATCTATTAAGTTTTTTCCTTGACGTTACCTCTAAACCCCCAAAAAAAAAATGAATCCTAGAATTTACTGACCAATTTGGATGAAACCAGATTTATGAAAAACTGCTCGATGCATTTTTTGCACGGAAAGCTTTTTATATTCTATGTAACGTCGTCTTTCATAATATAATAAGTGTTTTCCTTGACGTTACCTCTAAACCCCCAAAAAAGTTAATCCCAGATTTTACTGACCAATTTGGATGAAACCAGATTTCTGGAAAACTGCTCGATGAATTTTTTGCACGGAAACCTTTTTATATTTTATGGAACGTCTACTTTCATAATCTATTAAGGTTTTTCCTTGACGTTATCTCTAAACCCCCAAAAAAATTAATACCAGATTTTACTGACCAATTTGGATGAATCCAGATTCCAGGAAAACTGCTCGATGAATTTTTTGCACGGAAAGCTTTTTATATTCTATGTAACATCGTCTTTCATAATCTATTAAGTGTTTTCCTTGACGTTACCTCTAAGCCCCCAAAAAAATTTATTAAAGATTTTATTGATCAATTTGGATGAAACCAGATTTCTGGAAAACTGCTCGATGAATATTTTGCAAGGAAAGGTTTTTTATATTCTATGGAACGTCTACTTTCATAATCTATTAAGTTTTTTCCTTGACGTTACCTCTAAACCCCCAAAAAAATTAATCCGAGGTTTTACAGACCAATTTGGATGAAACCAGATTTCTGGAAAACTGCTCGATCAATATTTTGCACGGAAAGCTTTTTATATTCTATGGAATGTCTACTTTCATAATATATTAAGTTTTTTCCTTGACGTTACCTCTAACCCCCAAAAAAGTTAATCGCAGATTTTACTGACCAATTTGGATGAAACCAGATTTCTGGAAAACTGCTCGATGAATTTTTTGCACGGAAGCCTTTTTATATTCTATGGAACGTCTACTTTCATAATCTATTAAGTTTGTTCCTTGACGTTACCTCTAAACCCCCAAAAAAAAATTAATCCCAGAATTTACTGACCAATTTGGATGAAGCCAGATTTATGGAAAACTGCTCGATGCATTTTTTGCACGGAAAGCTTTTTATATTCCATGGAACGTCTACTTTCATAATCTATTAAGTTTTTTCCTTGACGTTATCTCTAAACCCCCAAAAAAATTAATCCCAGATTTTACTGGCCAGTTTGGATGAAACCAGATTCCTGGAAAACTGCTGGATGAATTTTTTGCACGGAAAGCTTTTTATATTCTATGTAACCTCGTCTTTCATAATCTATTAAGTGTTTTCCTTGACGTTACCTCTAAACCCCCAAAAAAGTTTGCACGGAAACCTTTTTATATTCTATGGAACGTCTACTTTCATAATCTATTAAGTTTTTTCCTTGACGTTATCTCCAAACCCCCAAAAAACTTAATACCAGATTTTACTGACCAATTTGGATGAAACCAGTGGCCCGTTTCTGTATTTCTCGCATCGTAAAATTTCCCGCATGAAACAAGTGAATTATGACAAAAACAGAAAGAATTTAAATGATGAAAAGTATATAAAACACAATTGTTATATTTTGTTATATAAATTTTTTGGCCTTTCATTGTGTTTGTTTTATGCAGGGCTGCCAGATAAATTTTGTGAAAAAACGTCAATATCCTAAGAAAAAATAAAAAAATCGTCTATTTTTTCGGACAATTTAAAATTAATTTTGACGAATTTTGTTCGATTTTTATAAACACATAATCAAAAAAAAAAAAAAAAAAAAAAAAAAAAAAAAAAACATTAAGTTCATGGGTAAAATACATATTTTATAAGCTTGAGGTCTATTTAAATAAAATTATTTATTTTATTTTCCTTAATCCGATAAGAGTTTAAAATTTCAGATTGTTATTTTTTCCTGCAGAAATCACACAAAGGAGTGACAAAATATCATATTGAAATAAAATAAACACTTTTGGGCAAAGTAAAAGGCAAAAATTTCCTAAAGTGCATTGACTGAAAAATTGGGTAATAGTTTAATCTGTTGATCACACAAACAAATGTATTAAATAATCCAAGCAAATAAAAATTAAACAGTTTCCGTTTGAAATTTTGCTTTTGCCGATACATTTTTTAATCTGCCTTGTTTTTAAAGATATCGGTTTTCTGTGGTGCCTAATACACAAACATATAAAACTATTTAAAATTGTTTTATTTCAAAGACTGAATCGTCACTAGAAAAAAATCAGCAAATTGTCACTTTGCCAATTTTGGAACAAAAAAATCGTCAAAATGTCGATAAATCTTTAAATCTGGCAGCCTTATTTTTATTATATATATTTCTTTCGTTGACGTTTCGCTTGCATTTGACACTTAATTACTGGAAGCATTCCAGTTAAAACAGAATCTGTGTTGTCTGTTCTCGCATTAAAATACAGAAACACTTTTTTCTCACAAATCGAGAAACGATGGAATTTTTTGTTTCACACTTAATATGAGAAAATTTGCGATGCGAGAAATACGAGCAACAGATTCCTGGAAAACTGCTGGATGAATTTTTTGCACGGAAAGCTTTTTATATTCTATGTAACGTCGTCTTTCATAATGTATTAAGTGTTTTCCTTGACGTTACCTCTAAACCCCCAAAAAAGTTAATCCCAGATTTTACTGACCAATTTGGATGAAACCAGATTTCTGGAAAACTGCTCGATGAATTTTTTGCACGGAAACCTTTTTATATTCTATGGAACGTCTACTTTCATAATCTATTAAGTTTTTTCCTTGACGTTACCTCTAAACCCCTAAAAAAATTAATCCAAGATTTTACAGACCAATTTTAATGAAACCAGATTTCTGGAAAACTGCTCGATTAATTTTTTGCACGGAAAGATTTTTATATTCTATGGAACGTCTACTTTCATAATCTATTAAGTTTTTTCCTTGACGTTACCTCTAAAACCCCAAAAAAAGTTAATCCCACATTTTACTGACCAATTTGGATGAAACCAAATTTCTGGCAAACTGCTCGATGAATTTTTTGCACAGAAAAATTTTTATATTCTATGGAACGTCTACTTTCATAATCTATTAAGTGTTTTCCTTAACGTTACCACTATACCCCCAAAAAAATTAATCCCAGATTTTACTTACCAATTTGGATGAAACCAGATTTCTGGAAAACTGCTCGATGCATTTTTTGCACGGAAAGCTTTTTATATTCCATGGAACGTCTACTTTCATAATCTATTAAGTTTTTTCCTTGACGTTGCCTCTAAACCCCCAAGAAAAATAATCCCAGATTTTACTGACCAATTTGGTTGAAACCAGATTTCTGGAAAACTGCTCGATGAATTTTTTGCACGGAAAGCTTTTTATATTCTATGGAACGTCTACTTTCATAATCTTTTAAGTTTTTTCCTTGACGTTATCTCTAAACCCCCAAAAAAATTAATCAGATTTTACTGCCCAATTTGGATGAAACCAGTAGCTCGTTTCTGTATTTCTCGCATCGCAAATTTTCTCATATTAAGTGTGAAACAAAAAATTTCAACGTTTCTCGATTTGTGAGAAAAAAGTGTTTCTGTATTTAAATGCGAGAACAGACAACACAGATTCTGTTTTAACTGGAATACTTCCAGTAATTAAGTGTCAAATGCAAGCAAAACGTCAACGAAAGAAATATATATAATAAAAAATAAGGCTGCCAGATTTAAAGATTTATCGACATTTTTACGATTTTTTTGTTCCAAAATTGGCAAAGTGAAAATTTACGGATTTTTTTCTAGTGACGATACAGTCTTTGAAATAAAACAATTTTAAATAGTTTTATATGTTTGTGTATTAGGCAACACAGTAAACCGATATCTTTAAAAACAAGGCAGATTAAAAAATGTATCGGCAAAAGCGAAATTTCGAACGGAAACTGTTTAATTTTTATTTGCTTGGATTATTTAATACATTTGTTTGTGTGATCAAAAGATTAAACTATTACCCCATTTTTCAGTCAATGCACTTTAGGAAATTTTTGCCTTTTACTTTGTCCAAAAGTGTTTATTTTATTTCAATATGATATTTTGTCACTCCGTTGTGTGATTTCTGCAGGGAAAAATAACAATCTGAAATTTTAAACTCTTATCGGATTAAGGAAAATAAAATAAATAATTTTATTTAAATAGACCTCAAGCTTATGTATGTATAAAATATGTATTTTACCCATGAACTTAATGTTTTTTTTTTTTTGATTATGTGTTTATATGATAAAAATTTGTGATTATATGATAAAAATCGAACAAAATTCGTCAAAATTAATTTTAAATTGTCCGAAAAAAATGGACGATTTTTTTATTTTTTCTTAGGATATTGACGTTTTTTCACAAATTTATCTGGCAGCCCTGCATAAAACAAACACAATGAAAGGCAAAAAAAATTTTAATAACAAAATATAACAATTGTGTTTTATATACTTATTTTCATCATTTAAATTCTTTCTTTTAAAATTTTTTTTTTTTTTTGCAGTATTTATTTATTGAATCTTCATATATTAAATATGAACTAACAATAATTAATCAAATCTTATCCTAATATTTACTTAATGTCCTGCCAGTGCCAGACAAAAAGATTTAGTCATCACGGTTTCTGTTCACATATGTAGGTGTTTATCGCTCATCTGATTGGGTGAGTGCTGCACTGTCTCTTCTCCTTAATCGAGTATGGCCGCCATAATTTAAAATATTTCGAGCTAAGGGATTTGGGTGCAGTTCCAGCCTTTTTAAATATTTTACTGCATATTTCGTTATCATAGTTTTTACCAATGGCACATTGAGATCCTTGTGGATATTTGAGTTTTTGACATACCAGGGAGCGGCTGTTATTATTCGAAGAAGTTTATTTTGGCGCCTTTTTTTCGATATTAGAAGCCGAGGCAGTGCCCCATAACTGAATACCGTAGCACCAAATTGGCTTTAAGATAGAGTTGTAAAGTAGAAGTTTGCAATCGAGACTAAGAACAGAATTTCTTCCAATGAGCCAATTAATTTGAATTGCTTTTAGTTTCATTTGAGTTAATTTTGCTTCTATGTGCCATTTCCACGTTAAACGCCGATCTAGATGTATACCGAGGTATTTTACATGCGAGTGTTGGGGTATTGTTTGATTATTGATTTTAATAGGGGGGCATGTTTCCCGACGCAATGTGAATGTTATATGTGCGCATTTTTGCTCATTGATCTTTATCCTCCATTGTTTTAACCACCTTTCCAGTTCAAATATGTGATCCTGTAAATAACGAGATGCTTCTTGACAGTTTTCATGTACGCTTAGGAAAGCTGTGTCATCCGCAAATGTTGAGGTTTGTGTGTAGCTGTTTGTTGTCATGTCCGAAGTATAAATTAAGTACAATAGAGGGCCCAGGATGCTGCCTTGTGGGACTCCAGCGTTAACTGGCTGAGGAGAACTTAAAAAATCGCCTTCTTTAATAATAAATTGACGACCGACTAAGTAGCTTTCTAACAGCTTGTGTATGTTTGCTGGCAAGTTTTGCTGCAATTTCAGTAGTAAACCTTCATGCCAGACTTTATCAAAAGCTTGAGACACATCGATAAAAAGTGCTGAGCAATATTTTTTTTCTTCAAAGGCTTTTCTTATTACATTTACTATTCGATGAGTTTGTTCAATTGTGCTATGCTTTCTTCTAAACCCAAATTGATGATTAGGAATACATCTATTTTCATTTAAAATCGGCGTTAATTTTGCCACTAGTAGTTTCTCAAATAGCTTTGATATATTAGATAATAAGCTAATAGGCCTGTATGACTCAACTTTTGTGTGATCCTTTCCTGGCTTTGGTATCATGGTTACTAAGGAAACCTTCCATTTATGAGGGTAGTATTGAAGTCGTAAAATAGCATTAAAAATAAAAAGAATAATTTTCTTTGCTGTACTTGGTAGCTCCAAAAGCATTTTATTACTGATCTTATCAATACCGGATGCCTTCTTGGTGTTTAAATTACAAATAGCCTTTTCGATTTCTCTAAACTCGAATCTTAGGGGAATAGCTGCTCTAACATTTACAGACGGTAAATCGACTGCTATATCGTGAAATATATTATGGGTAAATACATTTTCAGATGATTAGCAAACAGATTTCCTTTTTCAATATCATTTCTTGCCCAACTTCCATTCAAGTTTCTCAATGGTGGCTTAGAGATAACTGGTCTATTGAGACTTCTAGCTGCACGCCATAATGAGTAATCTGATTGTGGAATTGCATCAAGTCCCTTGAGATATTTTTCCAGGGAAGCCGTTTTCTGAGACTGCAGTAACTTTCTCAGCCTTTTTGTGCACTCTTTTAATAAAGTCTTAAGTTGGGGGGATCTGTGCAATTGCCACTCTCTACGAACTCTCCTTTTTTTCAGTCAATAGACGCTCGACATCTGTAGAATATATAATTTTGTTTTTGGTTTTTTTGAGTGTTATGCTGGAATGTTGAACAGCTAGTTTGAGATAACTGTCAAAATTAACAATAGCGAGATCCACGTTCTCCGGTGTGCTAAGCGGAATATTTTCTGTGCAATGGGCACTCAGATATTTTTTATATTTTAACCAATTTATTTGTGAGGCTGATGTCGATAAGTAACCAGACGGAGATACGATTCTATTTGGATTCATTATAGTAACAATTGTAGGTGTGTGATCTGAAGATAATTCTAGGGACGCTTCCGCATGAATCGTGTCTATGGGGATGTTATTAACCACGCCAAAATCTATGACATCTGGAACTTTTTGCTGATCAGTAGGCCAATATGTTGGTTGTCCGCTCGCGACCACATTTAGGTCCATTTTACAAATTGTGTTAAACAAAACACGACCCTTAGGTGTAATAAGTCGTGACCCCCAGAAAGTGTGTTTAGCGTTATAATCGCGAGCAGCCAGGAAGCAGGGTCCTAATGATTTGAAGTATTTATTATATTGGCTTTCTGATATTGAAAATCTAGGTGGGGAGTATAAAGATGAAATTACTAGGTTTCGAGATAATTCCTCAACGCAAATACTCGTTGCTTGGAGATAATCTTCACGATGATCGCACATTAGGTAGTGTTTTACTCGGTTTTTTATCAAAATGGCAGAACCTCCACAAGCTCTACCTCGAGGGTCCTTGGTATCATATAATATATAACCATTGACTTGAAACGTGTTTCTTGAGGTCAGATGGGTTTCAGAAACCATCATAACATCAATTTGTTTATTTTTAAGGAAGTTTTCTAGTTCATTTTTATGTTGGCGGATGCCGTTTGCGTTCCAAAAGCAAATTTTTAAACAGTTCATGGCTTGTTTAGTACAGCTTGCAATAACATCGATTGCATTCTTAACATTTCCTGCATCATATTACCCATTGTGTTTGTAAAGTTATTTACTGTTTGTACTAATGTTTCCATGGTTTTCTCAAGACGACTTAAGTTAGAAACTGGAGTTTCATCATTATTTGGCAACTCACCTTGCATTGGCATATGGTTTGATTTTAGGACGTTAGCGTAGGATGTTCTGTTATTACTAGGCTGCGGTACCTGAACGTCATTAATGTAAACTTGATTTGTTGCCTGCATTTGAGGGGGATTAGGTTTCGGTCCAACCGAGCGCTTGACGATAGAGTATACAGGGCATCCTCTATAGTTGGCCGTGTGATTACCACCGCAGTTGCTACATTTTTTTACATTGGGGTCGTTTTTAGACTTATCGCAGAGAGCTGTACCATGTAATTCTCCACATACGACGCAAACAGGGGTTAAATGACAATATGCCTTAGTGTGACCAACTTCTTGGCAGTTTAAACATTGCACGGGACCATTCCTTTTGTGCGGCTCCTCTATTGTTATTTTTCTATACAGGATATATTTAAGATTATAAATGGGATGCGTTTCGTTCTTTTTGAGCTTAATGTCGCCGGGTTCTAACTCCACTCGAAATAGTGAGGATTTTTTTCTCTATTTTTAATGTTTATTACAGTTTTTATTTTGAAGCCGTTCTAAAAACGTTTTTATCTCACCTGGGTCCACGCATGAGTCAATGCCCTTAATCACTACCTGAAGACCTTTACTGCTCTTCAGTTGATATGTATAAAAATTCTTATTAAGTGCTTCAAATTTAGTTATTACCTAACGAAAATCTTCTTCACGATTAACTTGTATTTTTGTCTCATTAATACTACCCCGCTTTATTGCAGCTACATAAAAAGAATTTTCACCTATTACCGATATCAAATTCTTTATTAATTCATTTGAGTTTTGCTCTCTAAGATATATCGGCGGTGGCTTAGAAGATTTGATAACGTTTTGTGCTACCGGGGATTCCTCATCCAGAATTGCAAAACGATTTTGTGAACTTGTTCTATCAGCTGTACCATCTTTTGAGACTTTTGAGACCGAAGCAACTGCTGAGGAGGTTGGGCTGCGACCCCGTTTAAGCACTGCTATGTACATATCAATACCTACTTGTACTGGAGGCTTTTGAGCACTTTTTACTTGTGGAGCTGAGTTTTCCATCATGCCTGATTTAGGGGTAATATTTTCATCACTTATTAAAATCGTTTTTGCCGCTGGGGCACCGCTTGCAGGTTTTATATTTTTTATTGTATTAAGATCAACCGTATTATTAGACACCGAAGGTGATACTGAGTTATCTATTATGCCTGAATGGGGGTTAATATTTACATCACTTATTAAAATTGTTTTTGCTGTTGAGGCAACATTTGTTATTGTATCAACCGTGTTATTAAATACAGACGGTGAAAGGGATCGCGTGCGAGTAATAGGTTTAGCCGTTAGGTATTTGCTATCATCGATTCTTTTTTTTATTTCTGCATTTGTTTCGTTAACACTCACTGTGGTATATGCATTTCTACTGTTTGCACTCATAAAAGTTTTTTTTCTTTTTTTTTTCTTTTACTGTTTACAGTTTTGCTCTTCTTATTTGTTATTGTTTATCAACACCGTGAATAAAAAAATGTGTGTTTATGTATGTATGTACATACATGTATTTTTTTTTTTTCTTTACTTGTTTTTACTTTTTTTAATACTTTATTTGTTCAAAAAAAAAATAAACCGTATGCCGAGCTTAGAAAACACGTATATCTTCAACGAGCGCGACAGACAGAAAATCTTTTAAAATAAAATAAAATAATACACATTCTTGTGTACATACATACATAATTTGGGCTCCATTTTTTTAAATTTTTTTTTCTCGCATCAATTTCAAATATGACTTATTTTGACAGTTCTTGTGAGAAACTTTTTACAAAATATTGTTACAGAAACACTTGTTCTCACATCCTTCCAATAATTGCTGGAAAATTATTTAAATGACAGATAATTCTCGCAAAGTAAAAGTACAGAAACACTTATGTGAGAAAAAACCATTTTTTGTTTCATATTGCACTGTTTTTGTCATAATTCACTTGTTTCATGCGGGAAATCTTACGATGCGAGAAATACAGAAACGGGCTACAGATTCCTGGAAAACTGCTGGATGAATTTTTTGCACGGAAAGCTTTTTATATTCTATGTAACGTCGTCTTTCATAATCTAATAAGTGTTTTCCTTGACGTTACCTCTAAACCCCCAAAAAAGTTAATCCCAGATTTTACTGACCAATTTGGATGAAACCAGATTTCTGGAAAACTGCTCGATGAATTTTTTGCACGGAAACCTTTTTATATTCTATGGAACGTCTACTTTCATAATCTATTAAGTTTTTTCCTTGACGCTATCTCAAAACCCCCAAAAAAATTAATCCCAGATTTTACTGACCGATTTGGATGAAACCAGGTTCCTGAAAAACTGCTCGATAAATTTTTTGCACGGAAAGCTTTTTATATTCTATGTAACGTCGTCTTTCATAACCTATTAAGTGTTTTCCTTGACGTTACCTCTAAACCCCCAAAAAAGTTAATCCCAGATTTTACTGACCAATTTGGATGAAACCAGATTTCTGGAAAACTGCTCGATGAATTTTTTGCACGGAAACCTTTTTATATTCTATGGAACGTCTACTTTCATAATCTATTAAGTTTTTTCCTTGACGTTACCTCTAAACCCCCAAAAAAATTAATCCCAGATTTTACAGACCAATTTTAATGAAACCAGATTTCTGGAAAACTGCTCGATTAATTTTTTGCACGGAAAGGAAAGATTTTTATATTCTATGGAACGTCTACTTTCATAATCTATTAAGTTTTTTCCTTGACGTTACCTCTAAAAGCCCAAAAAAGTTAATCCCACATTTTACTGACCAATTTGGATGAAACCAAATTTCTGGAAAACTGCTCGATGAATTTTTTGCACAGAAAACTTTTTATATTCTATGGAACGTCTACTTTCATAGTCTATTAAGTGTTTTTCTTAACGTTACCACTAAATCCCCAAAAAAATTAATCCCAGATTTTACTTACCAATTTGGATGAAACCAGATTTCTGGAAAACTGCTCGATGCATTTTTTGCACGGAAAGCTTTTTATATTCCATAGAACGTCTACTTTCATAATCTATTAAGTTTTTTCCTTGACGTTACCTCTAAACCCCCAAGAAAAATAATCCCAGATTTTACTGACCAATTTGGTTGAAACCAGATTTCTGGAAAACTGCTCGATGAATTTTTTGCACGGAAAGCTTTTTATATTCTATGGAACGTCTACTTTCATAATCTATTAAGTTTTTTCCTTGACGTTATCTCTAAACCCCCAAAAAAATTAATCAGATTTTACTGACCAATTTGGATGAAACCAGATTCCTGGAAAACTGCTGGATGAATTTTTTGCACGGAAAGCTTTTTATATTCTTTGTAACGTCGTCTTTCATAATCTAATAAGTGTTTTCCTTGACGTTACCTCTTAACCCCCAAAAAAAGTTAATCCCAGATTTTATTGACCAATTTGGATGAAACCAGATTTCTGGAAAAATGCTCGATGAATTTTTTGCACGGAAAGCTTTTTATATTCTATGGAACGTCTACTTTCATAATCTATTAAGTTTTTTCCTTGACGTTACCTCTAAACCCCCAAAAAATTTAATCCGAGGTTTTACAGACCAATTTGGATGAAACCAGATTTCTGGAAAACTGCTCGATCAATTTTTTTCACGGAAAGCTTTTTATATTCTATGGAATGTCTACTTTCATAATCTATTAAGCTTTTTCCTTGACGTTACCTCTAAGCCCCCAAAAAAGTTAATCGCAGATCTCACTGACCAATTTGGATGAAACCAGATTTCTGGAAAACTGCTCGATGAATTTTTTTCACGGAAGCCTTTTTATATTCTACTAGCTTAACCCGGTGCGCTTCGCTACACTGGTAAAAAAAATAAATAAGAAAAAAATTGCAGTATTTTTTTAATGTGTAATTTATTTATTTTTGCTCCCCCTGCACCTACCCCCCTTTTTTTTTTTTGTTTTGAAAGTTGTCCTGTAAAGGTTGATAACTTTTGTGTTCAGATATATGGTATTTAATATTTCTTTATATGAGGGGTACTGCTCCTCCTCTGTCTACCCCGCCCATTTCTATATTGAAATTAATAGTTTACCATAGAAATAGCTGTAACCACGTTTGAAGACTCTTCCTTTAATAGTTCTTCTGTTGAGCGATACTTAATTTATGCATCCTATGGTAGGTATTTCCCCCCTTGCGCCTACCCGCTTTATTTTTATTTTCAAAAGTATAGTATACCATAAGAGAGACTTCTGCAAAGTTTGAACATTCTCACTATAAAAGTTCTTAAGATATGCGATATTAACCATTGGCGTCCTATGGTGGGTACCACTTCCCCCGCTGCTATTATATTTCAATTTGGGGGCTCTGAAGATCCTACTACCAAAAGTTCAACAAAATGCGTGCAGCGGCTCTTAATTATATTTCTATCTATGAGGGGTACTGCTCCTCCCCTGTCAACCCCGCCCATTTTTATATTGAAATTTATATTTTACCATAATAGTAGCTTAACCACGTTTGAAGACTGTCCCTTTTATAGTTCTTCAGTTGAGCGATATTTAATATATGCATCCTATGGGAGGTATTTCCACCCCTGCGCCTACCGCTTTATTTTTATTCTCAATAGAGTAGTATACCATAAGAGTGACTTCTACAAAGTTTGAACATTCTCACTATAACAGTTCTTAAGATATGCTATATTAAACATTGGCGTCCTATGGGGGGAACCACTTCCCCCGCTACTATTTTATTTAAATTTTGGGGCTTAGAAGATCCTACTACAAAAAGTTCAGCAAAATGCGTGCAGCCGCTCTTAAGATATGCGATAATTAATATTGGCATCCTATGGGGGGTACCAATTCCCCTGCCCCTATCGAAAAAATAAGTAGCCTATTTTATTTTTAGGGCTCACGTGATGTTACTGTAAAAATTTCAGGATAATCGGTTCAGTAGTTTCGGAGTCTATAAAGCGACAAACCAACATACAAACATACAAACATAATTCATTTTTATATATATAGATAGATGGAACGTCTACTTTCATAATCTATTAAGTTTTTTCCTTGACGTTACCTCTAAACCCCCAAAAAAAATTAATCCCAGAATTTACTGACCAATTTGGATGAAACCAGATTTATGGAAAACTGCTCGATGCATTTTTTGCACGGAAAGCTTTTTATATTCCATGGAACGTCTACTTTCATAATCTATTAAGTTTTTTCCTTGACGTTACCTCTAAACCCCAAAAAAAAATAATCCCAGATTTTACTAACCAATTTGGATGAAACCAGATTTCTTGAAAACTGCTCGATGAATTTTTTGCACGGAAAGCTTTTTATATTCCATGGAACGTCTACTTTCATAATCTATTAAGTTTTTTCCTTGACGTTACCTCTAAACCCCCAAGAAAAATAATCCCAGATTTTACTGACCAATTTGGTTGAAACCAGATTTCTGGAAAACTGCTCGATGAATTTTTTGCACGGAAAGCTTTTTATATTCTATGGAACGTCTACTTTCATAATCTATTAAGTTTTTTCCTTGACGTTACCACTAAACCCCCAAAAAAATTAATCCCAGATTTTACTTACCAATTTGGATGAAACCAGATTTATGGAAAACTGCTCGATGCATTTTTTGCACGGAAAGCTTTTTATATTCCATGGAACGTCTACTTTCATAATCTATTAAGTTTTTTCCTTGACGTTACCTCTAAACCCCAAAAAAAAAATAATCCCACATTTTACTGACCAATTTGGATGAACCAAATTTCTGGAAAACTGCTCGATGAATTTTTTGCACAGAAAACTTTTTATATTCTATGGAACGTCTACTTTCATAATCTATTAAGTGTTTTCTTTAACGTTACCACTAAACCCCCAAAAAAATTAATCCCAGATTTTACTTACCAATTTGGATGAAACCAGATATCTGGAAAACTGCTCGATGCATTTTTTTGCACGGAAAGCTTTTTATATTCCATGGAACGTCTACTTTCATAATCTATTAAGTTTTTTCCTTGACGTTACCTCTAAACCCCCAAGAAAAATAATCCCAGATTTTACTGACCAATTTGGTTGAAACCAGATTTCTGGAAAACTGCTCGATGAATTTTTTGCACGGAAAGCTTTTTATATTCTATGGAACGTCTACTTTCATAATCTATTAAGTTTTTTCCTTGACGTTATCTCTAAACCCCCAAAAAAATTAATCAGATTTTACTGCCCAATTTGGATGAAACCAGATTCCTGGAAAACTGCTGGATGAATTTTTTTCACGGAAAGCTTTTTATATTCTATGTAACGTCGTCTTTCATAATCTAATAAGTGTTTTCCTTGACGTTACCTCTAAACCCCCAAAAAAGTTAATCCCAGATTTTACTGACCAATTTGGATGAAACCAGATTTCTGGAAAACTGCTCGATGAATTTTTTGCACGGAAACCTTTTTATATTCTATGGAACGTCTACTTTCATAATCTATTAAGTTTTTTCCTTGACGTTACCTCTAAAACCCCAAAAAAGTTAATCCCACATTTTACTGACCAATTTGGATGAAACCAAATTTCTGGAAAACTGCTCGATGAATTTTTTGCACGGAAAACTTTTTATATTCTTTGCAACGTCTACTTTCATAATCTATTAAGTGTTTTCCTTAACGTTACCACTAAACCCCCAAAAAAATTAATCCCAGATTTTACTTACCAATTTGGATGAAACCAGATTTCTGGAAAACTGCTCGATGCATTTTTTGCACGGAAAGCTTTTTATATTCCATGGAACGTCTACTTTCATAATCTATTAAGTTTTTTCCTTGACGTTACCTCTAAACCCCCAAGAAAAATAATCCCAGATTTTACTGACCAATTTGGTTGAAACCAGATTTCTGGAAAACTGCTCGATGAATTTTTTGCACGGAAAGCTTTTTATATTCTATGGAACGTCTACTTTCATAATCTATTAAGTTTTTTCTTTGACGTTATCTCTAAACCCCCAAAAAAATTAATCAGATTTTACTGCCCAATTTGGATGAAACCAGATTCCTGTAAAACTGCTGGATGAATTTTTTGCACGGAAAGCTTTTTATATTCTATGTAACGTCGTCTTTCATAATCTAATAAGTGTTTTCCTTGACGTTACCTCTAAACCCCCAAAAAAGTTAATCCCAGATTTTACTGACCAATTTGGATGAAACCATATTTCTGGAAAACTGCTCGATGAATTTTTTGCACTGAAACCTTTTTATATTCTATGGAACGTCTACTTTCATAATCTATTAAGTTTTTTCCTTGACGTTATCTCTAAACCCCCAAAAAAATTAATCAGATTTTACTGCCCAATTTGGATGAAACCAGATTCCTGTAAAACTGCTGGATGAATTTTTTGCACGGAAAGCTTTTTATATTCTATGTAACGTCGTCTTTCATAATCTAATAAGTGTTTTCCTTGACGGTACCTCTAAACCCCCAAAAAAGTTAATCCCAGATTTTACTGACCAATTTGGATGAAACCATATTTCTGGAAAACTGCTCGATGAATTTTTTGCACGGAAACCTTTTTATATTCTATGGAACGTCTACTTTCATAATCTATTAAGTTTTTTCCTTGACGTTATCTCTAAACCCCCAAAAAAACTAATCCCAGATTTTACTGACCAATTTGGATGAAACCAGATTCCTGGAAAACTGCTCGATGAATTTTTTGCACGGAAAGCTTTTTATATTCTATGTAACGTCGTCTTTCATAATCTATTAAGTGTTTTCCTTGACGTTACCTCTAAACCCCCAAAAAAGATAATCCCAGATTTTACTGACCAATTTGGATGAAACCAGATTTCTGGAAAACTGCTCGATGAATTTTTTGCATGGAAACCTTTTTATATTCTATGGAACGTCTACTTTCATAATCTATTAAGTTTTTTCCTTGACGTTACCTCTAAACCCCCAACAAAATTAATCCCAGATTTTATAGGCCAATTTTAATGAAACCAGATTTCTGGAAAACTGCTCGATTAATTTTTTGCACGGAAAGATTTTTATATTCTATGGAACGTCTACTTTCATAATCTATTAAGTTTTTTCCTTGACGTTACCTCTAAAACCCCAAAAAAGTTAATCCCACATTTTACTGACCAATTTGGATGAAACCAGATTTATGGAAAACTGCTCGATGCATTTTTTGCACGGAAAGCTTTTTATATTCCATGGAACGTCTACTTTCATAATCTATTAAGTTTTTTCCTTGACGTTACCTCTAAACCCCAAAAAAAAATAATCCCAGATTTTACTAACCAATTTGGATGAAACCAGATTTCTTGAAAACTGCTCGATGAATTTTTTGCACGGAAAGCTTTTTATATTCCATGGAACGTCTACTTTCATAATCTATTAAGTTTTTTCCTTGACGTTACCTCTAAACCCCCAAGAAAAATAATCCCAGATTTTACTGACCAATTTGGTTGAAACCAGATTTCTGGAAAACTGCTCGATGAATTTTTTGCACGGAAAGCTTTTTATATTCTATGGAACGTCTACTTTCATAATCTATTAAGTTTTTTCCTTGACGTTACCACTAAACCCCCAAAAAAATTAATCCCAGATTTTACTTACCAATTTGGATGAAACCAGATTTATGGAAAACTGCTCGATGCATTTTTTGCACGGAAAGCTTTTTATATTCCATGGAACGTCTACTTTCATAATCTATTAAGTTTTTTCCTTGACGTTACCTCTAAACCCCAAAAAAAAAAATAATCCCACATTTTACTGACCAATTTGGATGAAACCAAATTTCTGGAAAACTGCTCGATGAATTTTTTGCACAGAAAACTTTTTATATTCTATGGAACGTCTACTTTCATAATCTATTAAGTGTTTTCTTTAACGTTACCACTAAACCCCCAAAAAAATTAATCCCATATTTTACTTACCAATTTGGATGAAACCAGATTTCTGGAAAACTGCTCGATGCATTTTTTTGCACGGAAAGCTTTTTATATTCCATGGAACGTCTACTTTCATAATCTATTAAGTTTTTTCCTTGACGTTACCTCTAAGCCCCCAAGAAAAATAATCCCAGATTTTACTGACCAATTTGGTTGAAACCAGATTTCTGGAAAACTGCTCGATGAATTTTTTGCACGGAAAGCTTTTTATATTCTATGGAACGTCTACTTTCATAATCTGTTAAGTTTTTTCCTTGACGTTATCTCTAAACCCCCAAAAAAATTAATCAGATTTTACTGCCCAATTTGGATGAAACCAGATTCCTGGAAAACTGCTGGATGAATTTTTTTCACGGAAAGCTTTTTATATTCTATGTAACGTCGTCTTTCATAATCTAATAAGTGTTTTCCTTGACGTTACCTCTAAACCCCCAAAAAAGTTAATCCCAGATTTTACTGACCAATTTGGATGAAACCAGATTTCTGGAAAACTGCTCGATGAATTTTTTGCACGGAAACCTTTTTATATTCTATGGAACGTCTACTTTTATAATCTATTAAGTTTTTTCCTTGACGTTACCTCTAAAACCCCAAAAAAGTTAATCCCACATTTTACTGACCAATTTGGATCAAACCAAATTTCTGGAAAACTGCTCGATGAATTTTTTGCACGGAAAACTTTTTATATTCTTTGGAACGTCTACTTTCATAATCTATTAAGTGTTTTCCTTAACGTTACCACTAAACCCCCAAAAAAATTAATCCCAGATTTTACTTACCAATTTGGATGAAACCAGATTTCTGGAAAACTGCTCGATGCATTTTTTGCACGGAAAGCTTTTTATATTCCATGGAACGTCTACTTTCATAATCTATTAAGTTTTTTCCTTGACGTTACCTCTAAACCCCCAAGAAAAATAATCCCAGATTTTACTGACCAATTTGGTTGAAACCAGATTTCTGGAAAACTGCTCGATGAATTTTTTGCACGGAAAGCTTTTTATATTCTATGGAACGTCTACTTTCATAATCTATTAAGTTTTTTCTTTGACGTTATCTCTAAACCCCCAAAAAAATTAATCAGATTTTACTGCCCAATTTGGATAAAACCAGATTCCTGTAAAACTGCTGGATGAATTTTTTGCACGGAAAGCTTTTTATATTCTATGTAACGTCGTCTTTCATAATCTAATAAGTGTTTTCCTTGACGTTACCTCTAAACCCCCAAAAAAGTTAATCCCAGATTTTACTGACCAATTTGGATGAAACCATATTTCTGGAAAACTGCTCGATGAATTTTTTGCACTGAAACCTTTTTATATTCTATGGAACGTCTACTTTCATAATCTATTAAGTTTTTTCCTTGACGTTATCTCTAAACCCCCAAAAAAATTAATCAGATTTTACTGCCCAATTTGGATAAAACCAGATTCCTGTAAAACTGCTGGATGAATTTTTTGCACGGAAAGCTTTTTATATTCTATGTAACGTCGTCTTTCATAATCTAATAAGTGTTTTCCTTGACGGTACCTCTAAACCCCCAAAAAAGTTAATCCCAGATTTTACTGACCAATTTGGATGAAACCATATTTCTGGAAAACTGCTCGATGAATTTTTTGCACGGAAACCTTTTTATATTCTATGGAACGTCTACTTTCATAATCTATTAAGTTTTTTCCTTGACGTTATCTCTAAACCCCCAAAAAAACTAATCCCAGATTTTACTGACCAATTTGGATGAAACCAGATTCCTGGAAAACTGCTCGATGAATTTTTTGCACGGAAAGCTTTTTATATTCTATGTAACGTCGTCTTTCATAATCTATTAAGTGTTTTCCTTGACGTTACCTCTAAACCCCCAAAAAAGATAATCCCAGATTTTACTGACCAATTTGGATGAAACCAGATTTCTGGAAAACTGCTCGATGAATTTTTTGCATGGAAACCTTTTTATATTCTATGGAACGTCTACTTTCATAACCTATTAAGTTTTTTCCTTGACGTTACCTCTAAACCCCCAACAAAATTAATCCCAGATTTTATAGGCCAATTTTAATGAAACCAGATTTCTGGAAAACTGCTCGATTAATTTTTTGCACGGAAAGATTTTTATATTCTATGGAACGTCTACTTTCATAATCTATTAAGTTTTTTCCTTGACGTTACCTCTAAAACACCAAAAAAGTTAATCCCACATTTTACTGACCAATTTGGATGAAACCAAATTTCTGGAAAACTGCTCGATGAATTTTTTGCACAGAAAACTTTTTATATTCTATGGAACGTCTACTTTCATAATCTATTAAGTGTTTTTCTTAACGTTACCACTAAACCCCCAAAAAAATTAATCCCAGATTTTACTTACCAATTTGGATGAAACCAGATTTCTGGAAAACTGCTCGTTGCATTTTTTGCACGGAAAGCTTTTTATATTCCATGGAACGTCTACTTTCATAATCTATTAAGTTTTTTCCTTGACGTTACCTCTAAACCCCCAAGAAAAATAATCCCAGATTTTACTGACCAATTTGGTTGAAACCAGATTTCTGCAAAACTGCTCGATGAATTTTTTGCACGGAAAGCTTTTTATATTCTATGGAACGTCTACTTTCATAATCTATTAAGTTTTTTCCTTGACGTTATCTCTAAACCCCCAAAAAAATTAATCAGATTTTACTGACCAATTTGGATGAAACCAGATTCCTGGAAAACTGCTGGATGAATTTTTTGCACGGAAAGCTTTTTATATTCTATGTAACGTCGTCTTTCATAATCTAATAAGTGTTTTCCTTGACGTTACCTCTAAACCCCCAAAAAAGTTAATCCCAGATTTTACTGACCAATTTGAATGAAACCAGATTTCTGGAAAACTACTCGATGAATTTTTTGCACGGAAACCTTTTTATATTCTATGGAACGTCTACTTTCATAATCTATTAAGTGTTTTCCTTGACGTTATCTCTAAACCCCCAAAAACATTAATCCCAGATTTTACTGACCAATTTGGATGAAACCAGATTCCTGGAAAACTGCTCGATGAATTTTTTGCACGGAAACCTTTTTATATTCTATGGAACGTCTACTTTCATAATCTATTAAGTGTTTTCCTTGACGTTATCTCTAAACCCCCAAAAACATTAATCCCAGATTTTACTGACCAATTTGGATGAAACCATATTTCTGGAAAACTTGAAATTTATTCAAGATTTTATTGACCAATTTGGATGAAACCAGATTTGTGGAAAACTGCTCGATGATTTTTTTGCACAGAAAACTTTTTATATTCTATGGAACGTCTACTTTCATAATCTATTAAGTTTTTTCCTTGACGTTACCTCTAAAACCCCAAAAAAGCTAATCCCACATTTTACTGACCAATTTGGATGAAACCAAATTTCTGGAAAACTGCTCGATGAATTTTTTGCACAGAAAACTTTTTATATTCTATGGAACGTCTACTTTCATAATCTATTAAGTGTTTTCCTTGACGTTATCTCTAAACCCCCAAAAACATTAATCCCAGATTTTACTGACCAATTTGGATGAAACCAGATTCCTGGAAAACTGCTCGATGAATTTTTTGCACGGAAAGCTTTTTATATTCTATGTAACGTCGTCTTTCATAATCTATTAAGTGTTTTCCTTGACCTTACCTCTAAGCCCCCAAAAAAATTTATTAAAGATTTTATTGACCAATTTGGATGAAACCAGATTTCTGGAAAACTGCTCGATGAATTTTTTGCACGGAAAGCTTTTTATATTCTATGGAACGTCTACTTTCATAATCTATTAAGTTTTTTCCTTGACGTTACCTCTAAACCCCCAAAAAAATTAATCCGAGGTTTTACAGACCAATTTGGATGAAACCAGATTTCTTGAAAACTGCTCGATCAATTTTTTGCACGGAAAGCTTTTTATATTCTATGGAATGTCTACTTTCATAATCTATTAAGTTTTTTCCTTGACGTTACCTCTAAGCCCCCAAAAAAGTTAATCGCAGATTTTACTGACCAATCTGGATGAAACCAGATTTCTGGAAAACTGCTCGATGAATTTTTTGCACGGAAGCCTTTTTATATTCTATGGAACGTCTACTTTCATAATCTATTAAGTTTTTTCCTTGACGTTACCTCTAAACCCCCAAAAAAAAAATTAATCCCAGAATTTACTGACCAATTTGGATGAAACCAGATTTATGGAAAACTGCTCGATGCATTTTTTGCACGGAAAGCTTTTTATATTTCATGGAACGTCTTCTTTCATAATCTATTAAGTTTTTTCCTTGACGTTACCTCTAAACCCCAAAAAAAAAAAATAATCCCAGATTTTACTGACCAATTTGGATGAAACCAGATTTCTTGAAAACTGCTCGATGAATTTTTAGCACGGAAAGCTTTTTATATTCTATGGAACGTCCACTCTCATAATCTATTTAGTTTTTTCCTTGACGTTACCTCTAAGCCCAAAAAAAATTTATTCAAGATTTTATTGACCAATTTGGATGAAACCAGATTTCTGGAAAACTGCTCGATGAATTTTTTGCACAGAAAACTTTTTATATTCTATGGAACGTCTACTTTCATAATCTATTAAGTGTTTTCCTTAACGTTACCTCTAAACCCCCAAAAATTTAATCGCAGATTTTACTTACCAATTTGGATGAAACCAGATTTCTGAAAAACTGCTCGATGCATTTTTTGCACGGAAAGCTTTTTATATTCCATGGAACGTCTACTTTCATAATCGATTAAGTTTTTTCCTTGACGTTACCTCTAAACCCCCAAGAAAAATAATTCCAGATTTTACTGACCAATTTGGTTAAAACCAGATTTCTGGAAAACTGCTTGATGAATTTTTTGCACGGAAAGCTTTTTATATTCTATGGAACGTCTACTTTCATAATCTATTAAGTTTTTTCCTTGACGTTATCTCTAAACCACCAAAAAAATTAATCCCAGATTTTACTGACCAATTCGGATGAAACCAAATTCCTGGAAAACTGCTCGATGAATTTTTGCACGGAAAGCTTTTTATATTCTATGTAACGTCGTCTTTCATAATCTATTAAGTGTTTTCCTTGACGTTACCTCTAAACCCCCAAAAAAGTTAATCCCAGATTTTACTGACCAATTTGGATGAAACCAGATTTCTGAAAAACTGCTCGATGAATTTTTTGCACGGAAACCTTTTTATATTCTATGGAACGTCAACTTTCATAATCTATTAAGTTTTTTCCTTGAATTTATCTCTAAACCTCCAAAAAATTAATCCCAGATTTTACTAACCAATTTGGATGAAACCAGATTCCTGGAAAACTGCTCGATGAATTTTTTGCACGGAAAGCTTTTTATATTCTATGTAACATCGTCTTTCATAATCTATTAAGTGTTTTCCTTGACGTTACCTCTAAGCCCCCAAAAAAATTTATTCAAGATTTTATTGACCAATTTGGATGAAACCAGATTTCTGGAAAACTGCTCGATGAATTTTTTGCACGGAAAGCTTTTTATATTCTATGTAACGTCGTCTTTCATAATCTATTAAGTGTTTTCCTTGACCTTACCTCTAAGCCCCCAAAAAAATTTATTAAAGATTTTATTGACCAATTTGGATGAAACCAGATTTCTGGAAAACTGCTCGATGAATTTTTTGCACGGAAAGCTTTTTATATTCTATGGAACGTCTACTTTCATAATCTATTAAGTTTTTTCCTTGACGTTACCTCTAAACCCCCAAAAAAATTAATCCGAGGTTTTACAGACCAATTTGGATGAAACCAGATTTCTTGAAAACTGCTCGATCAATTTTTTGCACGGAAAGCTTTTTATGTTCTATGGAATGTCTACTTTCATAATCTATTAAGTTTTTTCCTTGACGTTACCTCTAAGCCCCCAAAAAAGTTAATCGCAGATTTTACTGACCAATCTGGATGAAACCAGATTTCTGGAAAACTGCTCGATGAATTTTTTGCACGGAAGCCTTTTTATATTCTATGGAACGTCTACTTTCATAATCTATTAAGTTTTTTCCTTGACGTTACCTCTAAACCCCCAAAAAAAAAATTAATCCCAGAATTTACTGACCAATTTGGATGAAACCAGATTTATGGAAAACTGCTCGATGCATTTTTTGCACGGAAAGCTTTTTATATTTCATGGAACGTCTTCTTTCATAATCTATTAAGTTTTTTCCTTGACGTTACCTCTAAACCCCAAAAAAAAAAATAATCCCAGATTTTACTGACCAATTTGGATGAAACCAGATTTCTTGAAAACTGCTCGATGAATTTTTAGCACGGAAAGCTTTTTATATTCTATGGAACGTCCACTCTCATAATCTATTTAGTTTTTTCCTTGACGTTACCTCTAAGCCCAAAAAAAATTTATTCAAGATTTTATTGACCAATTTGGATGAAACCAGATTTCTGGAAAACTGCTCGATGAATTTTTTGCACAGAAAACTTTTTATATTCTATGGAACGTCTACTTTCATAATCTATTAAGTGTTTTCCTTAACGTTACCTCTAAACCCCCAAAAAAATTAATCCCAGATTTTACTTACCAATTTGGATGAAACCAGATTTCTGAAAAACTGCTCGATGCATTTTTTGCACGGAAAGCTTTTTATATTCCATGGAACGTCTACTTTCATAATCGATTAAGTTTTTTCCTTGACGTTACCTCTAAACCCCCAAGAAAAATAATTCCAGATTTTACTGACCAATTTGGTTGAAACCAGATTTCTGGAAAACTGCTTGATGAATTTTTTGCACGGAAAGCTTTTTATATTCTATGGAACGTCTACTTTCATAATCTATTAAGTTTTTTCCTTGACGTTATCTCTAAACCACCAAAAAAATTAATCCCAGATTTTACTGACCAATTCGGATGAAACCAAATTCCTGGAAAACTGCTCGATGAATTTTTTGCACGGAAAGCTTTTTATATTCTATGTAACGTCGTCTTTCATAATCTATTAAGTGTTTTCCTTGACGTTACCTCTAAACCCCCAAAAAAGTTAATCCCAGATTTTACTGACCAATTTGGATGAAACCAGATTTCTGAAAAACTGCTCGATGAATTTTTTGCACGGAAACCTTTTTATATTCTATGGAACGTCAACTTTCATAATCTATTAAGTTTTTTCCTTGAATTTATCTCTAAACCTCCAAAAAATTAATCCCAGATTTTACTAACCAATTTGGATGAAACCAGATTCCTGGAAAACTGCTCGATGAATTTTTTGCACGGAAAGCTTTTTATATTCTATGTAACATCGTCTTTCATAATCTATTAAGTGTTTTCCTTGACGTTACCTCTAAGCCCCCAAAAAAATTTATTCAAGATTTTATTGACCAATTTGGATGAAACCAGATTTCTGGAAAACTGCTCGATGAATTTTTTGCACGGAAAGCTTTTTATATTCTATGGAACGTCTACTTTTATAATCTATTAAGTTTTTTCCTTGACGTTACCTCTAAACCCCCAAAAAAAATAATCCCAGATTTTATTGACCAATTTGGATGAAACCAGATTTCTTGAAAACTGCTCGATGCATTTTTTGCACGGAAAGCTTTTTATATTCTATGTAACATCGTCTTTCATAATCTATTAAGTGTTTTCCTTGACGTTACCTCTAAGCCCCCAAAAAAATTTATTCAAGATTTTATTGACCAATTTGGATGAAACCAGATTTCTGGAAAACTGCTCGATGAATTTTTAGCACGGAAAGCTTTTTATATTCTATGGAACGTCCACTCTCATAATCTATTTAGTTTTTTCCTTGACGTTACCTCTAAGCCCAAAAAAAATTTATTCAAGATTTTATTGACCAATTTGGATGAAACCAGATTTCTGGAAAACTGCTCGATGAATTTTTTGCACAGAAAACTTTTTATATTCTATGGAACGTCTACTTTCATAATCTATTAAGTGTTTTCCTTAACGTTACCTCTAAACCCCCAAAAATTTAATCGCAGATTTTACTTACCAATTTGGATGAAACCAGATTTCTGAAAAACTGCTCGATGCATTTTTTGCACGGAAAGCTTTTTATATTCCATGGAACGTCTACTTTCATAATCGATTAAGTTTTTTCCTTGACGTTACCTCTAAACCCCCAAGAAAAATAATTCCAGATTTTACTGACCAATTTGGTTGAAACCAGATTTCTGGAAAACTGCTTGATGAATTTTTTGCACGGAAAGCTTTTTATATTCTATGGAACGTCTACTTTCATAATCTATTAAGTTTTTTCCTTGACGTTATCTCTAAACCACCAAAAAAATTAATCCCAGATTTTACTGACCAATTCGGATGAAACCAAATTCCTGGAAAACTGCTCGATGAATTTTTTGCACGGAAAGCTTTTTATATTCTATGTAACGTCGTCTTTCATAATCTATTAAGTGTTTTCCTTGACGTTACCTCTAAACCCCCAAAAAAGTTAATCCCAGATTTTACTGACCAATTTGGATGAAACCAGATTTCTGAAAAACTGCTCGATGAATTTTTTGCACGGAAACCTTTTTATATTCTATGGAACGTCAACTTTCATAATCTATTAAGTTTTTTCCTTGAATTTATCTCTAAACCTCCAAAAAATTAATCCCAGATTTTACTAACCAATTTGGATGAAACCAGATTCCTGGAAAACTGCTCGATGAATTTTTTGCACGGAAAGCTTTTTATATTCTATGTAACATCGTCTTTCATAATCTATTAAGTGTTTTCCTTGACGTTACCTCTAAGCCCCCAAAAAAATTTATTCAAGATTTTATTGACCAATTTGGATGAAACCAGATTTCTGGAAAATTGCTCGATGAATTTTTTGCACGGAAAGCTTTTTATATTCTATGTAACGTCGTCTTTCATAATCTATTAAGTGTTTTCCTTGACCTTACCTCTAAGCCCCCAAAAAAATTTATTAAAGATTTTATTGACCAATTTGGATGAAACCAGATTTCTGGAAAACTGCTCGATGAATTTTTTGCACGGAAAGCTTTTTATATTCTATGGAACGTCTACTTTCATAATCTATTAAGTTTTTTCCTTGACGTTACCTCTAAACCCCCCAAAAAATTAATCCGGGGTTTTACAGACCAATTTGGATGAAACCAGATTTCTTGAAAACTGCTCGATCAATTTTTTGCACGGAAAGCTTTTTATATTCTATGGAATGTCTACTTTCATAATCTATTAAGTTTTTTCCTTGACGTTACCTCTAAGCCCCCAAAAAAGTTAATCGCAGATTTTACTGACCAATCTGGATGAAACCAGATTTCTGGAAAACTGCTCGATGAATTTTTTGCACGGAAGCCTTTTTATATTCTATGGAACGTCTACTTTCATAATCTATTAAGTTTTTTCCTTGACGTTACCTCTAAACCCCCAAAAAAAAAATTAATCCCAGAATTTACTGACCAATTTGGATGAAACCAGATTTATGGAAAACTGCTCGATGCATTTTTTGCACGGAAAGCTTTTTATATTTCATGGAACGTCTTCTTTCATAATCTATTAAGTTTTTTCCTTGACGTTACCTCTAAACCCCAAAAAAAAAAATAATCCCAGATTTTACTGACCAATTTGGATGAAACCAGATTTCTTGAAAACTGCTCGATGAATTTTTAGCACGGAAAGCTTTTTATATTCTATGGAATGTCCACTCTCATAATCTATTTAGTTTTTTCCTTGACGTTACCTCTAAGCCCAAAAAAAATTTATTCAAGATTTTATTGACCAATTTGGATGAAACCAGATTTCTGGAAAACTGCTCGATGAATTTTTTGCACAGAAAACTTTTTATATTCTATGGAACGTCTACTTTCATAATCTATTAAGTGTTTTCCTTAACGTTACCTCTAAACCCCCAAAAAAATTAATCCCAGATTTTACTTACCAATTTGGATGAAACCAGATTTCTGAAAAACTGCTCGATGCATTTTTTGCACGGAAAGCTTTTTATATTCCATGGAACGTCTACTTTCATAATCGATTAAGTTTTTTCCTTGACGTTACCTCTAAACCCCCAAGAAAAATAATTCCAGATTTTACTGACCAATTTGGTTGAAACCAGATTTCTGGAAAACTGCTTGATGAATTTTTTGCACGGAAAGCTTTTTATATTCTATGGAACGTCTACTTTCATAATCTATTAAGTTTTTTCCTTGACGTTATCTCTAAACCACCAAAAAAATTAATCCCAGATTTTACTGACCAATTCGGATGAAACCAAATTCCTGGAAAACTGCTCGACGAATTTTTTGCACGGAAAGCTTTTTATATTCTATGTAACGTCGTCTTTCATAATCTATTAAGTGTTTTCCTTGACGTTACCTCTAAACCCCCAAAAAAGTTAATCCCAGATTTTACTGACCAATTTGGATGAAACCAGATTTCTGAAAAACTGCTCGATGAATTTTTTGCACGGAAACCTTTTTATATTCTATGGAACGTCAACTTTCATAATCTATTAAGTTTTTTCCTTGAATTTATCTCTAAACCTCCAAAAAATTAATCCCAGATTTTACTAACCAATTTGGATGAAACCAGATTCCTGGAAAACTGCTCGATGAATTTTTTGCACGGAAAGCTTTTTATATTCTATGTAACATCGTCTTTCATAATCTATTAAGTGTTTTCCTTGACGTTACCTCTAAGCCCCCAAAAAAATTTATTCAAGATTTTATTGACCAATTTGGATGAAACCAGATTTCTGGAAAACTGCTCGATGAATTTTTTGCACGGAAAGCTTTTTATATTCTATGGAACGTCTACTTTTATAATCTATTAAGTTTTTTCCTTGACGTTACCTCTAAACCCCCAAAAAAAATAATCCCAGATTTTATTGACCAATTTGGATGAAACCAGATTTCTTGAAAACTGCTCGATGCATTTTTTGCACGGAAAGCTTTTTATATTCCATGGAACGTCTACTTTCATAATCTATTAAGTTTTTTCCTTGACGTTACCTCTAAACCCACAAGAAAATTAATCCCAGATTTTACTGACCAACTTGGATGTAACCAAATTTCTGGAAAACTGATCGATTAATTTTTTGCACGGAAAGCTTTTTATATTCTATGGAACGTCTACTTTCATTATCTCTTAAGTTTTTTCCTTGACGTTACCTCTAAGCCCCCAAAAAAGTTAATCCCAGATTTTACTGACCAATTTGGATGAAACCATATTTCTGGAAAACTTGAAATTTATTCAAGATTTTATTGACCAATTTGGATGAAACCAGATTTGTGGAAAACTGCTCGATGAATTTTTTGCACAGAAAACTTTTTATATTCTATGGAACGTCAACTTTCATAATCTATTAAGTTTTTTCCATGACGTTACCTCTTAAACCCCAAAAAAGCTAATCCCACATTTTACTGACCAATTTGGATGAAACCAAATTTCTGGAAAACTGCTCGATTAATTATTTGCACAGAAAACTTTTTATATTCTATGGAACGTCTACTTTCATAATCTATTAAGTGTTTTCCTTAAAGTTACCTCTAAACCCCCAAAAAAATTTATTCAAGATTTTATTGACCAATTTGGATGAAACCAGATTCCTGGAAAACTGCTCGATGAATTCTTTGCACGGAAAGCTTTTTATATTCTATGTAACATCGTCTTTCATAATCTATTAAGTGTTTTCCTTGACGTTACCTCTAAGCCCCCAAAAAAATTTATTCAAGATTTTATTGACCAATTTGGATGAAACCAGATTCCTGGAAAACTGCTCGATGCATTTTTTGCACGGAAAGCTTTTTATATTCCATGGAACGTCTACTTTCATAATCTATTAAGTTTTTTCCTTGACGTTACCTCTAAACCCCCAAAAAAAAATAATCCCAGATTTTATTGACCAATTTGGATGAAACCAGATTTCTTGAAAACTGCTCGATGAATTTTTAGCACGGAAAGCTTTTTATATTATATGGAACGTCCACTCTCATAATTTATTTAGTTTTTTCCTTGACGTTACCTCTAAGCCCCCAAAAAAATTTATTCAAGATTTTATTGACCAATTTGGATGAAACCAGATTTCAGGAAAACTGCTCGATGAATTTTTTGCACAGAAAACTTTTTATATTCTATGGAACGTCTACTTTCATAATCTATTAAGTGTTTTCCTTAACGTTACCTCTAAACCCCCAAAAAAATTAATCCCAGATTTTACTTACCAATTTGGATGAAACCAGATTTCTGAAAAACTGCTCGATGCATTTTTTGCACGGAAAGCTTTTTATATTCCATGGAACGTCTACTTTCATAATCGATTAAGTTTTTTCCTTGACGTTACCTCTAAACCCCCAAGAAAAATAATTCCAGATTTTACTGACCAATTTGGTTGAAACCAGATTTCTGGAAAACTGCTTGATGAATTTTTTGCACGGAAACCTTTTTATATTCTATGGAACGTCAACTTTGATAATCTATTAAGTTTTTTCCTTGACGTTATCTCTAAACCCCCAAAAAAATTAATCCCAGATTTTACTAACCAATTTGGATGAAACCAGATTTCTGGAAAACTGCTCGATGATTTTTTTGCACGGAAAGCTTTTTATATTCTATGGAACGTCTACTTTTATAATCTATTAAGTTTTTTCCTTGACGTTACCTCTAAACCCCCAAAAAAAATAATCCCAGATTTTATTGACCAATTTGGATGAAACCATTTTTCTTGAAAACTGCTCGATGCATTTTTTGCACGGAAAGCTTTTTATATTCCATGGAACGTCTACTTTCATAATCTATTAAGTTTTTTCCTTGACGTTACCGCTAAACCCACAAGAAAATTAATCCCAGATTTTACTGACCAACTTGGATGTAACCAAATTTCTGGAAAACTGCTCGATTAATTTTTTGCACGGAAAGCTTTTTATATTCTATGGAACGTCTACTTTCATAATCTATTAAGTTTTTTCCTTGACGTTACCTCTAAGCCCCCAAAAAAGTTAATCCCAGATTTTACTGACCAATTTGGATGAAACCAGATTTCTGGAAAACTACTCGATGAATTTTTTGCACGGAAACCTTTTTATATTCTATGGAACGTCAACTTTCATAATCTATTAAGTGTTTTCCTTGACGTTATCTCTAAACCCCCAAAAAAATTAATCCCAGGTTTTACTAACCAATTTGGATGAAACCAGATTCCTGGAAAACTGCTCGATGAATTTTTTGCACGGAAAGCTTTTTATATTCTATGTAACATCGTCTTTCATAATCTATTAAGTGTTTTCCTTGACGTTACCTCTAAGCCCCCAAAAAAATTTATTCAAGATTTTATTGGCCAATTTGGATGAAACCAGATTTCTGGAAAACTGCTCGATGAATTTTTTGCACAGAAAACTTTTTATATTCTATGGAACGTCAACTTTCATAATCTATTAAGTTTTTTCCATGACGTTACCTCTTAAACCCCAAAAAAGCTAATCCCACATTTTACTGACCAATTTGGATGAAACCAAATTTCTGGAAAACTGCTCGATTAATTTTTTGCACAGAAAACTTTTTATATTCTATGGAACGTCTACTTTCATAATCTATTAAGTGTTTTCCTTAAAGTTACCTCTAAACCCCCAAAAAAATTTATTCAAGATTTTATTGACCAATTTGGATGAAACCAGATTCCTGGAAAACTGCTCGATGAATTCTTTGCACGGAAAGCTTTTTATATTCTATGTAACATCGTCTTTCATAATCTATTAAGTGTTTTCCTTGACGTTACCTCTAAGCCCCCAAAAAAATTTATTCAAGATTTTATTGACCAATTTGGATGAAACCAGATTCCTGGAAAACTGCTCGATGCATTTTTTGCACGGAAAGCTTTTTATATTCCATGGAACGTCTACTTTCATAATCTATTAAGTTTTTTCCTTGACGTTACCTCTAAACCCCCAAAAAAAAATAATCCCAGATTTTATTGACCAATTTGGATGAAACCAGATTTCTTGAAAACTGCTCGATGAATTTTTAGCACGGAAAGCTTTTTATATTATATGGAACGTCCACTCTCATAATCTATTTAGTTTTTTCCTTGACGTTACCTCTAAGCCCCCAAAAAAATTTATTCAAGATTTTATTGACCAATTTGGATGAAACCAGATTTCAGGAAAACTGCTCGATGAATTTTTTGCACAGAAAACTTTTTATATTCTATGGAACGTCTACTTTCATAATCTATTAAGTGTTTTCCTTAACGTTACCTCTAAACCCCCAAAAAAAATTAATCCCAGATTTTACTTACCAATTTGGATGAAACCAGATTTCTGAAAAACTGCTCGATGCATTTTTTGCACGGAAAGCTTTTTATATTCCATGGAACGTCTACTTTCATAATCGATTAAGTTTTTTCCTTGACGTTACCTCTAAACCCCCAAGAAAAATAATTCCAGATTTTACTGACCAATTTGGTTGAAACCAGATTTCTGGAAAACTGCTTGATGAATGTTTTGCACGGAAACCTTTTTATATTCTATGGAACGTCAACTTTGATAATCTATTAAGTTTTTTCCTTGACGTTATCTCTAAACCCCCAAAAAAATTAATCCCAGATTTTACTAACCAATTTGGATGAAACCAGATTTCTGGAAAACTGCTCGATGATTTTTTTGCACGGAAAGCTTTTTATATTCTATGGAACGTCTACTTTTATAATCTATTAAGTTTTTTCCTTGACGTTACCTCTAAACCCCCAAAAAAAATAATCCCAGATTTTATTGACCAATTTGGATGAAACCATTTTTCTTGAAAACTGCTCGATGCATTTTTTGCACGGAAAGCTTTTTATATTCCATGGAACGTATACTTTCATAATCTATTAAGTTTTTTCCTTGACGTTACCGCTAAACCCACAAGAAAATTAATCCCAGATTTTACTGACCAACTTGGATGTAACCAAATTTCTGGAAAACTGCTCGATTAATTTTTTGCACGGAAAGCTTTTTATATTCTATGGAACGTCTACTTTCATAATCTATTAAGTTTTTTCCTTGACGTTACCTCTAAGCCCCCAAAAAAGTTAATCCCAGATTTTACTGACCAATTTGGATGAAACCATATTTCTGGAAAACTGCTCGATGAATTTTTTGCACGGAAACCTTTTTATATTCTATGGAACGTCAACTTTCATAATCTATTAAGTGTTTTCCTTGACGTTATCTCTAAACCCCCAAAAAAATTAATCCCAGGTTTTACTAACCAATTTGGATGAAACCAGATTCCTGGAAAACTGATCGATGAATTTTTTGCACGGAAAACTTTTTATATTCTATGGAACGTCTGCTTTCATAATCTATTAAGTGTTTTCCTTAACGTTACCTCTAAACCCCCAAAAAAATTAATCCCAGATTTTACTTACCAATTTGGATGAAACCAGATTTCTGAAAAACTGCTCGAAGCATTTTTTGCACGGAAAGCTTTTTATATTCCATGGAACGTCTACTTTCATAATCGATTAAGTTTTTTCCTTGACGTTACCTCTAAACCCCCAAGAAAAATAATTCCAGAGTTTACTGACCAATTTGGTTGAAACCAGATTTCTGGAAAACTGCTTGATGAATTTTTTGCACGGAAACCTTTTTATATTCTATGGAACGTCAACTTTGATAATCTATTAAGTTTTTTCCTTGACGTTATCTCTAAACCCCCAAAAAAATTAATCCCAGATTTTACTAACCAATTTGGATGAAACCAGATTTCTGGAAAACTGCTCGATGATTTTTTTGCACGGAAAGCTTTTTATATTCTATGGAACGTCTACTTTTATAATCTATTAAGTTTTTTCCTTGACGTTACCTCTAAACCCCCAAAAAAAATAATCCCAGATTTTATTGACCAATTTGGATGAAACCATTTTTCTTGAAAACTGCTCGATGCATTTTTTGCACGGAAAGCTTTTTATATTCCATGGAACGTCTACTTTCATAATCTATTAAGTTTTTTCCTTGACGTTACCGCTAAACCCACAAGAAAATTAATCCCAGATTTTATTGACCAACTTGGATGTAACCAAATTTCTGGAAAACTGCTCGATTAATTTTTTGCACGGAAAGCTTTTTATATTCTATGGAACGTCTACTTTCATAATCTATTAAGTTTTTTCCTTGACGTTACCTCTAAGCCCCCAAAAAAGTTAATCCCAGATTTTACTGACCAATTTGGATGAAACCATATTTCTGGAAAACTGCTCGATGAATTTTTTGCACGGAAACCTTTTTATATTCTATGGAACGTCAACTTTCATAATCTATTAAGTGTTTTCCTTGACGTTATCTCTAAACCCCCAAAAAAATTAATCCCAGGTTTTACTAACCAATTTGGATGAAACCAGATTCCTGGAAAACTGCTCGATGAATTTTTTGCACGGAAAGCTTTTTATATTCTATGTAACATCGTCTTTCATAATCTATTAAGTGTTTTCCTTGACGTTACCTCTAAGCCCCCAAAAAAATTTATTCAAGATTTTATTGGCCAATTTGGATGAAACCAGATTTCTGGAAAACTGCTCGATGAATTTCTTGCACGGAAAGCTTTTTATATTCTATGGAACGTCTACTTTTATAATCTATTAAGTTTTTTCCTTGACGTTACCTCTTAATCCCCAAAAAAAATAATCCCAGATTTTATTGACCAATTTGGATGAAACCAGATTTCTTGAAAACTGCTCGATGCATTTTTTGCACGGAAAGCTTTTTATATTCCATGGAACGTCTACTTTCATAATCTATTAAGTTTTTTCCTTGACGTTACCTCTAAACCCACAAGAAAATTAATCCCAGATTTTACTGACCAACTTGGATGTAACCAAATTTCTGGAAAACTGCTCGATTAATTTTTTGCACGGAAAGCTTTTTATATTCTATAGAACGTCTACTTTCATAATCTATTAAGTTTTTTCCTTGACGTTACCTCTAAGCCCCCAAAAAAGTTAATCCCAGATTTTACTGACCAATTTGGATGAAACCATATTTCTGGAAAACTTGAAATTTATTCAAGATTTTATTGACCAATTTGGATGAAACCAGATTTGTGGAAAACTGCTCGATGAATTTTATGCACAGAAAACTTTTTATATTCTATGGAACGTCAACTTTCATAATCTATTAAGTTTTTTCCTTGACGTTACCTCTAAAACCCCAAAAAAGCTAATCCCACATTTTACTGACCAATTTGGATGAAACCAAATTTCTGGAAAACTGCTCGATGAATTTTTTGCACAGAAAACTTTTTATATTCTATGGAACGTCTACTTTCATAATCTATTAAGTGTTTTCCTTAAAGTTACCTCTAAACCCCCAAAAAAGTTAATCCCAGATTTTACTGACCAATTTGGATGAAACCATATTTCTGGAAAACTTGAAATTTATTCAAGATTTTATTGACCAATTTGGATGAAACCAGATTCCTGGAAAACTGCTCGATGAATTCTTTGCACGGAAAGCTTTTTATATTCTATGTAACATCGTCTTTCATAATCTATTAAGTGTTTTCCTTGACGTTACCTCTAAGCCCCCAAAAAAATTTATTCAAGATTTTATTGACCAATTTGGATGAAACCAGATTCCTGGAAAACTGCTCGATGCATTTTTTGCACGGAAAGCTTTTTATATTCCATGGAACGTCTACTTTCATAATCTATTAAGTTTTTTCCTTGACGTTACCTCTAAACCCCCAAAAAAAATAATCCCAGATTTTATTGGCCAATTTGGATGAAACCAGATTTCTTGAAAACTGCTCGATGAATTTTTAGCACGGAAAGCTTTTTATATTCTATGGAACGTCCACTCTCATAATCTATTTAGTTTTTTCCTTGACGTTACCTCTAAGCCCCCAAAAAAATTTATTCAAGATTTTATTGACCAATTTGGATGAAACCAGATTTCAGGAAAACTGCTCGATGAATTTTTTGCACAGAAAACTTTTTATATTCTATGGAACGTCTACTTTCATAATCTATTAAGTGTTTTCCTTAACGTTACCTCTAAACCCCCAAAAAAATTAATCCCAGATTTTACTTACCAATTTGGATGAAACCAGATTTCTGAAAAACTGCTCGATGCATTTTTTGCACGGAAAGCTTTTTATATTCCATGGAACGTCTACTTTCATAATCGATTAAGTTTTTTCCTTGACGTTACCTCTAAACCCCCAAGAAAAATAATTCCAGATTTTACTGACCAATTTGGTTGAAACCAGATTTCTGGAAAACTGCTTGATGAATTTTTTGCACGGAAAGCTTTTTATATTCTATGGAACGTCTACTTTCATAATCTATTAAGTTTTTTCCTTGACGTTATCTCTAAACCCCCAAAAAAATTAATACCAGATTTTACTGACCAATTCGGATGAAACCAGATTTCTGGAAAACTGCTCGATGAATTTTTTGCACGGAAAGCTTTTTATATTCTATGTAACGTCGTCTTTCATAATCTATTAAGTGTTTTCCTTGACGTTACCTCTAAACCCCCAAAAAAGTTAATCCCAGATTTTACTGACCAATTTGGATGAAACCAGATTTCTGGAAAACTGCTCGATGATTTTTTTGCACGGAAACCTTTTTATATTCTATGGAACGTCAACTTTCATAATCTATTAAGTTTTTTCCTTGACGTTATCTCTAAACCCCCAAAAAAATTAATCCCAGATTTTACTAACCAATTTGGATGAAACTAGATTCCTGGAAAACTGCTCGATGAATTTTTTGCACGGAAAGCTTTTTATATTCTATGTAACATCGTCTTTCATAATCTATTAAGTGTTTTCCTTGACGTTACCTCTAAGCCCCCAAAAAAATTTATTCAAGATTTTATTGACCAATTTGGATGAAACCAGATTTCTGGAAAACTGCTCGATAAATTTTTTGCACGGAAAGCTTTTTATATTCTATGGAACGTCTACTTTTATAATCTATTAAGTTTTTTCCTTGACGTTACCTCTAAACCCCCAAAAAAAATAATCCCAGATTTTATTGACCAATTTGGATGAAACCAGATTTCTTGAAAACTGCTCGATGCATTTTTTGCACGGAAAGCTTTTTATATTCCATGGAACGTCTACTTTCATAATCTATTAAGTTTTTTCCTTGACGTTACCTCTAAACCCACAAGAAAATTAATCCCAGATTTTACTGACCAACTTGGATGTAACCAAATTTCTGGAAAACTGCTCGATTAATTTTTTGCACGGAAAGCTTTTTATATTCTATGGAACGTCTACTTTCATAATCTATTAAGTTTTTTCCTTGACGTTACCTCTAAGCCCCCAAAAAAGTTAATCCCAGATTTTACTGACCAATTTGGATGAAACCATATTTCTGGAAAACTTGAAATTTATTCAAGATTTTATTGACCAATTTGGATGAAACCAGATTTGTGGAAAACTGCTCGATGATTTTTTTGCACAGAAAACTTTTTATATTCTATGGAACGTCTACTTTCATAATCTATTAAGTTTTTTCCTTGACGTTACCTCTAAAACCCCAAAAAAGCTAATCCCACATTTTACTGACCAATTTGGATGAAACCAAATTTCTGGAAAACTGCTCGATGAATTTTTTGCACAGAAAACTTTTTATATTCTATGGAACGTCTACTTTCATAATCTATTACGTGTTTTCCTTAACGTTACCTCTAAACCCCCAAAAAAATTAATCCCAGATTTTACTTACCAATTTGGATGAAACCAGATTTCTGGAAAACTGCTCGATGCATTTTTTGCACGGAAAGCTTTTTATATTCCATGGAACGTCTACTTTCATAATCTATTAAGTTTTTTCCTTGACGTTACCTATAAACCCCCAAGAAAAATAATCCCAGATTTTACTGACCAATTTGGTTGAAACCAGATTTCTGGAAAACTGCTCGATGAATTTTTTGCACGGAAAGCTTTTTATATTCTATGGAACGTCTACTTTCATAATCTATTAAGTTTTTTCCTTGACGTTATCTCTAAACCCCCAAAAAAAATTAATCCCAGATTTTACTGACCAATTTGGATGAAACCAGATACCTGGAAAACTGCTGGATGAATTTTTTGCACGGAAAGCTTTTTATATTCTATGTAACGTCGTCTTTCATAATCTATTAAGTGTTTTCCTTGACGTTACCTCTAAACCCCCAAAAAAGTTAATCCCAGATTTTACTGACCAATTTGGATGAAACCAGATTTCTGGAAAACTGCTCGATGAATTTTTTGCACGGAAACCTTTTATATTCTATGGAACGTCTACTTTCATAATCTATTAAGTTTTTTCCTTGACGTTATCTCTAAACCCCCAAAAAAATTAATCCCAGATTTTACTGACCAATTTGGATGAAACCAGATTCCTGGAAAACTGCTCGATGAATTTTTTGCACGGAAAGCTTTTTATATTCTATGTAACGTCGTCTTTCATAATCTAGTAAGTGTTTTCCTTGACGTTACCTCTAAGCCCCCAAAAAAATTTATTAAAGATTTTATTGACCAATTTGGATGAAACCATATTTCTGGAAAACTTGAAATTTATTCAAGATTTTATTGACCAATTTGGCTGAAACCAGATTTGTGGAAAACTGCTCGATGAATTTTTTGCACAGAAAACTTTTTATATTATATGGAACGTCTACTTTCATAATCTATTAAGTTTTTTCCTTGACGTTACCTCTAAACCCCCAAGAAAAATAATCCCAGATTTTACTGACCAATTTGGTTGAAACCAGATTTCTTGAAAACTGCTCGATGCATTTTTTACACAGACAGCTTTTTATATTCCATGAAACGTCTACTTTCATAATCTATTAAGTTTTTTCCTTGACGTTACCTCTAAACCCACAAGAAAATTAATCCCAGATTTTACTGACCAACTTGGATGTAACCAAATTTCTGGAAAACTGCTCGATTAATTTTTTGCACGGAAAGCTTTTTATATTCTATGGAACGTCTACTTTCATAATCTATTAAGTTTTTTCCTTGACGTTACCTCTAAGCCCCCAAAAAAGTTAATCCCAGATTTTACTGACCAATTTGGATGAAACCATATTTCTGGAAAACTTGAAATTTATTCAAGATTTTATTGACCAATTTGGATGAAACCAGATTTGTGGAAAACTGCTCGATGATTTTTTTGCACAGAAAACTTTTTATATTCTATGGAACGTCTACTTTCATAATCTATTAAGTTTTTTCCTTGACGTTACCTCTAAAACCCCAAAAAAGCTAATCCCACATTTTACTGACCAATTTGGATGAAACCAAATTTCTGGAAAACTGCTCGATGAATTTTTTGCACAGAAAACTTTTTATATTCTATGGCACGTCTACTTTCATAATCTATTAAGTGTTTTCCTTAACGTTACCTCTAAACCCCAAAAAAAATTAATCCCAGATTTTACTTACCAATTTGGATGAAACCAGATTTCTGAAAAACTGCTCGATGCATTTTTTGCACGGAAAGCTTTTTATATTCCATGGAACGTCTACTTTCATAATCGATTAAGTTTTTTCCTTGACGTTACCTCTAAACCCCCAAGAAAAATAATTCCAGATTTTACTGACCAATTTGGTTGAAACCAGATTTCTGGAAAACTGCTTGATGAATTTTTTGCACGGAAAGCTTTTTATATTCTATGGAACGTCTACTTTCATAATCTATTAAGTTTTTTCCTTGACGTTATCTCTAAACCCCCAAAAAAATTAATCCCAGATTTTACTTACCAATTTGGATGAAACCAGATTTCTGAAAAACTGCTCGATGCATTTTTTGCACGGAAAGCTTTTTATATTCCATGGAACGTCTACTTTCATAATCGATTAAGTTTTTTCCTTGACGTTACCTCTAAACCCCCAAGAAAAATAATTCCAGATTTTACTGACCAATTTGGTTGAAACCAGATTTCTGGAAAACTGCTTGATGAATTTTTTGCACGGAAAGCTTTTTATATTCTATGGAACGTCTACTTTCATAATCTATTAAGTTTTTTCCTTGACGTTATCTCTAAACCACCAAAAAAATTAATCCCAGATTTTACTGACCAATTCGGATGAAACCAAATTCCTGGAAAACTGCTCGATGAATTTTTTGCACGGAAAGCTTTTTATATTCTATGTAACGTCGTCTTTCATAATCTATTAAGTGTTTTCCTTGACGTTACCTCTAAACCCCCAAAAAAGTTAATCCCAGATTTTACTGACCAATTTGGATGAAACCAGATTTCTGAAAAACTGCTCAATGAATTTTTTGCACGGAAACCTTTTTATATTCTATGGAACGTCAACTTTCATAATCTATTAAGTTTTTTCCTTGAATTTATCTCTAAACCTCCAAAAAATTAATCCCAGATTTTACTAACCAATTTGGATGAAACCAGATTCCTGGAAAACTGCTCGATGAATTTTTTGCACGGAAAGCTTTTTATATTCTATGTAACATCGTCTTTCATAATCTATTAAGTGTTTTCCTTGACGTTACCTCTAAGCCCCCAAAAAAATTTATTCAAGATTTTATTGACCAATTTGGATGAAACCAGATTTCTGGAAAACTGCTCGATGAATTTTTTGCACGAAAAGCTTTTTATATTCTATGGAACGTCTACTTTTATAATCTATTAAGTTTTTTCCTTGACGTTACCTCTAAACCCCCAAAAAAAATAATCCCAGATTTTATTGACCAATTTGGATGAAACCAGATTTCTTGAAAACTGCTCGATGCATTTTTTGCACGGAAAGCTTTTTATATTCCATGGAACGTCTACTTTCATAATCTATTAAGTTTTTTCCTTGACGTTACCTCTAAACCCACAAGAAAATTAATCCCAGATTTTACTGACCAACTTGGATGTAACCAAGTTTCTGGAAAACTGATCGATTAATTTTTTGCACGGAAAGCTTTTTATATTCTATGGAACGTCTACTTTCATTATCTCTTAAGTTTTTTCCTTGACGTTACCTCTAAGCCCCCAAAAAAGTTAATCCCAGATTTTACTGACCAATTTGGATGAAACCATATTTCTGGAAAACTTGAAATTTATTCAAGATTTTATTGACCAATTTGGATGAAACCAGATTTGTGGAAAACTGCTCGATGAATTTTTTGCACAGAAAACTTTTTATATACTATGGAACGTCAACTTTCATAATCTATTAAGTTTTTTCCATGACGTTACCTCTTAAACCCCAAAAAAGCTAATCCCACATTTTACTGACCAATTTGGATGAAACCAAATTTCTGGAAAACTGCTCGATTAATTTTTTGCACAGAAAACTTTTTATATTCTATGGAATGTCTACTTTCATAACCTATTAAGTGTTTTCCTTAAAGTTACCTCTAAACCCCCAAAAAAATTTATTCAAGATTTTATTGACCAATTTGGATGAAACCAGATTCCTGGAAAACTGCTCGATGAATTCTTTGCACGGAAAGCTTTTTATATTCTATGTAACATCGTCTTTCATAATCTATTAAGTGTTTTCCTTGACGTTACCTCTAAGCCCCCAAAAAAATTTATTCAAGATTTTATTGACCAATTTGGATGAAACCAGATTCCTGGAAAACTGCTCGATGCATTTTTTGCACGGAAAGCTTTTTATATTCCATGGAACGTCTACTTTCATAATCTATTAAGTTTTTTCCTTGACGTTACCTCTAAACCCCCAAAAAAAAAATAATCCCAGATTTTATTGACCAATTTGCATGAAACCAGATTTCTTGAAAACTGCTCGATGAATTTTTAGCACGGAAAGCTTTTTATATTATATGGAACGTCCACTCTCATAATCTATTTAGTTTTTTCCTTGACGTTACCTCTAAGCCCCCAAAAAAATTTATTCAAGATTTTATTGACCAATTTGGATGAAACCAGATTTCAGGAAAACTGCTCGATGAATTTTTTGCACAGAAAACTTTTTATATTCTATGGAACGTCTACTTTCATAATCTATTAAGTGTTTTCCTTAACGTTACCTCTAAACCCCCAAAAAAATTAATCCCAGATTTTACTTACCAATTTGGATGAAACCAGATTTCTGAAAAACTGCTCGATGCATTTTTTGCACGGAAAGCTTTTTATATTCCATGGAACGTCTACTTTCATAATCGATTAAGTTTTTTCCTTGACGTTACCTCTAAACCCCCAAGAAAAATAATTCCAGATTTTACTGACCAATTTGGTTGAAACCAGATTTCTGGAAAACTGCTTGATGAATTTTTTGCACGGAAACCTTTTTATATTCTATGGAACGTCAACTTTGATAATCTATTAAGTTTTTTCCTTGACGTTATCTCTAAACCCCCAAAAAAATTAATCCCAGATTTTACTAACCAATTTGGATGAAACCAGATTCCTGGAAAACTGCTCGATGAATTTTTTGCACGGAAAGCTTTTTATATTCTATGTAACATCGTCTTTCATAATCTATTAAGTGTTTTCCTAGACGTTACCTCTAAGCCCCCAAAAAAATTTATTCAAGATTTTATTGACCAATTTGGATGAAACCAGATTTCTGGAAAACTGCTCGATGATTTTTTTGCACGGAAAGCTTTTTATATTCTATGGAACGTCTACTTTTATAATCTATTAAGTTTTTTCCTTGACGTTACCTCTAAACCCCCAAAAAAAATAATCCCAGATTTTATTGACCAATTTGGATGAAACCATTTTTCTTGAAAACTGCTCGATGCATTTTTTGCACGGAAAGCTTTTTATATTCCATGGAACGTCTACTTTCATAATCTATTAAGTTTTTTCCTTGACGTTACCGCTAAACCCACAAGAAAATTAATCCCAGATTTTACTGACCAACTTGGATGTAACCAAATTTCTGGAAAACTGCTCGATTAATTTTTTGCACGGAAAGCTTTTTATATTCTATGGAACGTCTTCTTTCATAATCTATTAAGTTTTTTCCTTGACGTTACCTCTAAGCCCCCAAAAAAGTTAATCCCAGATTTTACTGACCAATTTGGATGAAACCATATTTCTGGAAAACTGCTCGATGAATTTTTTGCACGGAAACCTTTTTATATTCTATGGAACGTCAACTTTCATAATCTATTAAGTGTTTTCCTTGACGTTATCTCTAAACCCCCAAAAAAATTAATCCCAGGTTTTACTAACCAATTTGGATGAAACCAGATTCCTGGAAAACTGCTCGATGAATTTTTTGCACGGAAAGCTTTTTATATTCTATGTAACATCGTCTTTCATAATCTATTAAGTGTTTTCCTTGACGTTACCTCTAAGCCCCCAAAAAAATTTATTCAAGATTTTATTGGCCAATTTGGATGAAACCAGATTTCTGGAAAACTGCTCGATGAATTTTTTGCACGGAAAGCTTTTTATATTCTATGGAACGTCTACTTTTATAATCTATTAAGTTTTTTCCTTGACGTTACCTCTTAATCCCCAAAAAAAATAATCCCAGATTTTATTGACCAATTTGGATGAAACCAGATTTCTTGAAAACTGCTCGATGCATTTTTTGCACGGAAAGCTTTTTATATTCCATGGAACGTCTACTTTCATAATCTATTAAGTTTTTTCCTTGACGTTACCTCTAAACCCACAAGAAAATTAATCCCAGATTTTACTGACCAACTTGGATGTAACCAAATTTCTGGAAAACTGCTCGATTAATTTTTTGCACGGAAAGCTTTTTATATTCTATAGAACGTCTACTTTCATAATCTATTAAGTTTTTTCCTTGACGTTACCTCTAAGCCCCCAAAAAAGTTAATCCCAGATTTTACTGACCAATTTGGATGAAACCATATTTCTGGAAAACTTGAAATTTATTCAAGATTTTATTGACCAATTTGGATGAAACCAGATTTGTGGAAAACTGCTCGATGAATTTTTTGCACAGAAAACTTTTTATATTCTATGGAACGTCAACTTTCATAATCTATTAAGTTGTTTCCTTGACGTTACCTCTAAAACCCCAAAAAAGCTAATCCCACATTTTACTGACCAATTTGGATGAAACCAAATTTCTGGAAAACTGCTCGATGAATTTTTTGCACAGAAAACTTTTTATATTCTATGGAACGTCTACTTTCATAATCTATTAAGTGTTTTCCTTAAAGTTACCTCTAAACCCCCAAAAAAGTTAATCCCAGATTTTACTGACCAATTTGGATGAAACCATATTTCTGGAAAACTTGAAATTTATTCAAGATTTTATTGACCAATTTGGATGAAACCAGATTCCTGGAAAACTGCTCGATGAATTCTTTGCACGGAAAGCTTTTTATATTCTATGTAACATCGTCTTTCATAATCTATTAAGTGTTTTCCTTGACGTTACCTCTAAGCCCCCAAAAAAATTTATTCAAGATTTTATTGACCAATTTGGATGAAACCAGATTCCTGGAAAACTGCTCGATGCATTTTTTGCACGGAAAGCTTTTTATATTCCATGGAACGTCTACTTTCATAATCTATTAAGTTTTTTCCTTGACGTTACCTCTAAACCCCCAAAAAAATTTATTCAAGATTTTATTGACCAATTTGGATGAAACCAGATTTCTTGAAAACTGCTCGATGAATTTTTAGCACGGAAAGCTTTTTATATTCTATGGAACGTCCACTCTCATAATCTATTTAGTTTTTTCCTTGACGTTACCTCTAAGCCCCCAAAAAAATTTATTCAAGATTTTATTGACCAATTTGGATGAAACCAGATTTCAGGAAAACTGCTCGATGAATTTTTTGCACAGAAAACTTTTTATATTCTATGGAACGTCTACTTTCATAATCTATTAAGTGTTTTCCTTAACGTTACCTCTAAACCCCCAAAAAAATTAATCCCAGATTTTACTTACCAATTTGGATGAAACCAGATTTCTGAAAAACTGCTCGATGCATTTTTTGCACGGAAAGCTTTTTATATTCCATGGAACGTCTACTTTCATAATCGATTAAGTTTTTTCCTTGACGTTACCTCTAAACCCCCAAGAAAAATAATTCCAGATTTTACTGACCAATTTGGTTGAAACCAGATTTCTGGAAAACTGCTTGATGAATTTTTTGCACGGAAAGCTTTTTATATTCTATGGAACGTCTACTTTCATAATCTATTAAGTTTTTTCCTTGACGTTATCTCTAAACCCCCAAAAAAATTAATCCCAGATTTTACTGACCAATTCGGATGAAACCAGATTTCTGGAAAACTGCTCGATGAATTTTTTGCACGAAAAGCTTTTTATATTCTATGTAACGTCGTCTTTCATAATCTATTAAGTGTTTTCCTTGACGTTACCTCTAAACCCCCAAAAAAGTTAATCCCAGATTTTACTGACCAATTTGGATGAAACCAGATTTCTGGAAAACTGCTCGATGATTTTTTTGCACGGAAACCTTTTTATATTCTATGGAACGTCAACTTTCATAATCTATTAAGTTTTTTCCTTGACGTTATCTCTAAACCCCCAAAAAAATTAATCCCAGATTTTACTAACCAATTTGGATGAAACTAGATTCCTGGAAAACTGCTCGATGAATTTTTTGCACGGAAAGCTTTTTATATTCTATGTAACATCGTCTTTCATAATCTATTAAGTGTTTTCCTTGACGTTACCTCTAAGCCCCCAAAAAAATTTATTCAAGATTTTATTGACCAATTTGGATGAAACCAGATTTCTGGAAAACTGCTCGATAAATTTTTTTGCACGGAAAGCTTTTTATATTCTATGGAACGTCTACTTTTATAATCTATTAAGTTTTTTCCTTGACGTTACCTCTAAACCCCCAAAAAAAATAATCCCAGATTTTATTGACCAATTTGGATGAAACCAGATTTCTTGAAAACTGCTCGATGCATTTTTTGCACGGAAAGCTTTTTATATTCCATGGAACGTCTACTTTCATAATCTATTAAGTTTTTTCCTTGACGTTACCTCTAAACCCACAAGAAAATTAATCCCAGATTTTACTGACCAACTTGGATGTAACCAAATTTCTGGAAAACTGCTCGATTAATTTTTTGCACGGAAAGCTTTTTATATTCTATGGAACGTCTACTTTCATAATCTATTAAGTTTTTTCCTTGACGTTACCTCTAAGCCCCCAAAAAAGTTAATCCCAGATTTTACAGACCAATTTGGATGAAACCATATTTCTGGAAAACTTGAAATTTATTCAAGAGTTTATTGACCAATTTGGATGAAACCAGATTTGTGGAAAACTGCTCGATGATTTTTTTGCACAGAAAACTTTTTATATTCTATGGAACGTCTACTTTCATAATCTATTAAGTTTTTTCCTTGACGTTACCTCTAAAACCCCAAAAAAGCTAATCCCACATTTTACTGACCAATTTGGATGAAACCAAATTTCTGGAAAACTGCTCGATGAATTTTTTGCACAGAAAACTTTTTATATTCTATGGAACGTCTACTTTCATAATCTATTACGTGTTTTCCTTAACGTTACCTCTAAACCCCCAAAAAAATTAATCCCAGATTTTACTTACCAATTTGGATGAAACCAGATTTCTGGAAAACTGCTCGATGCATTTTTTGCACGGAAAGCTTTTTATATTCCATGGAACGTCTACTTTCATAATCTATTAAGTTTTTTCCTTGACGTTACCTATAAACCCCCAAGAAAAATAATCCCAGATTTTACTGACCAATTTGGTTGAAACCAGATTTCTGGAAAACTGCTCGATGAATTTTTTGCACGGAAAGCTTTTTATATTCTATGGAACGTCTACTTTCATAATCTATTAAGTTTTTTCCTTGACGTTATCTCTAAACCCCCAAAAAAAATTAATCCCAGATTTTACTGACCAATTTGGATGAAACCAGATACCTGGAAAACTGCTGGATGAATTTTTTGCACGGAAAGCTTTTTATATTCTATGTAACGTCGTCTTTCATAATCTATTAAGTGTTTTCCTTGACGTTACCTCTAAACCCCCAAAAAAGTTAATCCCAGATTTTACTGACCAATTTGGATGAAACCAGATTTCTGGAAAACTGCTCGATGAATTTTTTGCACGGAAACCTTTTATATTCTATGGAACGTCTACTTTCATAATCTATTAAGTTTTTTCCTTGACGTTATCTCTAAACCCCCAAAAAAATTAATCCCAGATTTTACTGACCAATTTGGATGAAACCAGATTCCTGGAAAACTGCTCGATGAATTTTTTGCACGGAAAGCTTTTTATATTCTATGTAACGTCGTCTTTCATAATCTAGTAAGTGTTTTCCTTGACGTTACCTCTAAGCCCCCAAAAAAATTTATTAAAGATTTTATTGACCAATTTGGATGAAACCATATTTCTGGAAAACTTGAAATTTATTCAAGATTTTATTGACCAATTTGGCTGAAACCAGATTTGTGGAAAACTGCTCGATGAATTTTTTGCACAGAAAACTTTTTATATTATATGGAACGTCTACTTTCATAATCTATTAAGTTTTTTCCTTGACGTTACCTCTAAACCCCCAAGAAAAATAATCCCAGATTTTACTGACCAATTTGGTTGAAACCAGATTTCTTGAAAACTGCTCGATGCATTTTTTACACAGACAGCTTTTTATATTCCATGAAACGTCTACTTTCATAATCTATTAAGTTTTTTCCTTGACGTTACCTCCAATTTGGATTAAACCATATTTCTGGAAAACTTGAAATTTATTCAAGATTTTATTGACCAATTTGGATGAAACCAAATTTCTGGAAAACTGCTCGATGAATTTTTTTATATTCTATGGAACGTCTACTTTCATAATCTATTAAGTTTTTTCCTTGACGTTACCTCTAAAACCCCAAAAAAGCTAATCCCACATTTTACTGACCAATTTGGATGAAACCAAATTTCTGGAAAACTGCTCGATGAATTTTTTGCACAGAAAACTTTTTATATTCTATGGAACGTCTACTTTCATAATCTATTACGTGTTTTCCTTAACGTTACCTCTAAACCCCCAAAAAAATTAATCCCAGATTTTACTTACCAATTTGGATGAAACCAGATTTCTGGAAAACTGCTCGATGCATTTTTTGCACGGAAAGCTTTTTATATTCCATGGAACGTCTACTTTCATAATCTATTAAGTTTTTTCCTTGACGTTACCTATAAACCCCCAAGAAAAATAATCCCAGATTTTACTGACCAATTTGGTTGAAACCAGATTTCTGGAAAACTGCTCGATGAATTTTTTGCACGGAAAGCTTTTTATATTCTATGGAACGTCTACTTTCATAATCTATTAAGTTTTTTCCTTGACGTTATCTCTAAACCCCCAAAAAAAATTAATCCCAGATTTTACTGACCAATTTGGATGAAACCAGATACCTGGAAAACTGCTGGATGAATTTTTTGCACGGAAAGCTTTTTATATTCTATGTAACGTCGTCTTTCATAATCTATTAAGTGTTTTCCTTGACGTTACCTCTAAACCCCCAAAAAAGTTAATCCCAGATTTTACTGACCAATTTGGATGAAACCAGATTTCTGGAAAACTGCTCGATGAATTTTTTGCACGGAAACCTTTTATATTCTATGGAACGTCTACTTTCATAATCTATTAAGTTTTTTCCTTGACGTTATCTCTAAACCCCCAAAAAAATTAATCCCAGATTTTACTGACCAATTTGGATGAAACCAGATTCCTGGAAAACTGCTCGATGAATTTTTTGCACGGAAAGCTTTTTATATTCTATGTAACGTCGTCTTTCATAATCTAGTAAGTGTTTTCCTTGACGTTACCTCTAAGCCCCCAAAAAAATTTATTAAAGATTTTATTGACCAATTTGGATGAAACCATATTTCTGGAAAACTTGAAATTTATTCAAGATTTTATTGACCAATTTGGATGAAACCAGATTTGTGGAAAACTGCTCGATGAATTTTTTGCACAGAAAACTTTTTATATAAAATTTATTAAAGATTTTATTGACCAATTTGGATGAAACCATATTTCTGGAAAACTTGAAATTTATTCAAGATTTTATTGACCAATTTGGCTGAAACCAGATTTGTGGAAAACTGCTCGATGAATTTTTTGCACAGAAAACTTTTTATATTATATGGAACGTCTACTTTCATAATCTATTAAGTTTTTTCCTTGACGTTACCTCTAAACCCCCAAGAAAAATAATCCCAGATTTTACTGACCAATTTGGTTGAAACCAGATTTCTTGAAAACTGCTCGATGCATTTTTTACACAGACAGCTTTTTATATTCCATGGAACGTCTACTTTCATAATCTATCAAGTTTTTTCCTTGACGTTACCTCTAAACCCACAAGAAAATTAATCCCAGATTTTACTGACCAACTTGGATGTAACCAAATTTCTGGAAAACTGCTCGATTAATTTTTTGCACGGAAAGCTTTTTATATTCTATGGAACGTCTACTTTCATAATCTATTAAGTTTTTTCCTTGACGTTACCTCTAAGCCCCCAAAAAAGTTAATCCCATATTTTACTGACCAATTTGGATGAAACCATATTTCTGGAAAACTTGAAATTTATTCCAGATTTTATTGACCAATTTGGATGAAACCAGATTTGTGGAAAACTGCTCGATGAATTTTTTGCACAGAAAACTTTTTATATTCTTTGGAACGTCTACTTTCATAATCTATTAAGTTTTTTCCTTGACGTTACCTCTAAAACCCCAAGAAAGCCAATCCCACATTTTACTGACCAATTTGGATGAAACCAAATTTCTGGAAAACTGCTCGATGAATTTTTTGCACAGAAAACTTTTTATATTCTATGGAACGTCTACTTTCATAATCTATTAAGTGTTTTCCTTAACGTTACCTCTAAACCCCCAAAAAAATTAATCCCAGATTTTACTTACCAATTTGGATGAAACCAGATTTCTGGAAAACTGCTCGATGAATTTTTTGCACGGAAAGCTTTTTATATTCTATGGAACGTCTACTTTCATAATCTATTAAGTTTTTTCCTTGACGTTATCTCTAAACCCCCAAAAAAATTAATCCCAGATTTTACTGACCAATTTGGATGAAACCAGATACCTGGAAAACTGATGGATGAATTTTTTGCACGGAAAGCTTTTTATATTCTATGTAACGTCGTCTTTCATAATCTATTAAGTGTTTTCCTTGACGTTACCTCTAAACCCCCAAAAAAGTTAATCCCAGATTTTACTGACCAATTTGCATGAAACCAGATTTGTGGAAAACTGCTCGATGAATTTTTTGCACGGAAACCTTTTTATATTCTATGGAACGTCTACTTTCATAATCTATTAAGTTTTTTCCTTGACGTTATCTCTAAACCCCCAAAAAAATTAGTCCCAGATTTTACTGACCAATTTGGATGAAACCAGATTCCTGGAAAAGTGCTCGATGGATTTTTTGCACGGAAAGCTTTTTATATTCTATGTAACGTCGACTTTCATAATCTATTAAGTGTTTTCCTTGACGTTACCTCTAAGCCCCCAAAAAAAATTATTCAAGATTTAATTGACCAATTTGGATGAAACCAGATTCCTGGAAAACTGCTCGATGCATTTTTTGCACGGAAAACTTTTTATATTCCATGGAACGTCTACTTTCATAATCTATTAAGTTTTTTCCTCTAAACCCAAAAAAAAAATAATCCCAGATTTTATTGACCAATTTGGATGAAACCAGATTTCTTGAAAACTGCTCGATGCATTTTTTACACAGACAGCTTTTTATATTCCATGGAACGTCTACTTTCATAATCTATTAAGTTTTTTTATTGACGTTACCTCTAAACCCACAAGAAAATTAATCTCAGATTTTACTGACCAACTTGGATGTAACCAAATTTCTGGAAAACTGCTCGATTAATTTTTTGCACGGAAAGCTTTTTATATTCTATGGAACGTCTACTTTCATAATCTATTAAGTTTTTTCCTTGACGTTACCTCTAAGCCCCCAAAAAAGTTAATCCCAGATTTTTCTGACCAATTTGGATGAAACCATATTTCTGGAAAACTTGAAAATAATCCCAGATTTTATTGACCATTTTGGATGAAACCAGATTTCTTGAAAACTGCTCGATGCATTTTTTACACAGACAGCTTTTTATATTCCATGGAACGTCTACTTTCATAATCTATTAAGTTTTTTCCTTGACGTTACCTCTAAACCCCCAAGAAAAATAATCCCAGATTTTACTGACCAATTTGGTTGAAACCAGATTTCTGGAAAACTGATCGATGAATTTTTTGCACGGAAAGCTTTTTATATTCTATGGAACGTCTACTTTCATAATCTATTAAGTTTTTTCCTTGACGTTATCTCTAAACCCCCAAAAAAATTAATCCCAGATTTTACTGACCAATTTGGATGAAACCAGATACCTGGAAAACTGCTGGATGAATTTTTTGCACGGAAAGCTTTTTATATTCTATGTAACGTCGTCTTTCATAATCTATTAAGTGTTTTCCTTGACGTTACCTCTAAACCCCCAAAAAAGTTAATCCCAGATTTTACTGACCAATTTGGATGAAACCAGATTTCTGGAAAACTGCTCGATGAATTTTTTGCACGGAAACCTTTTTATATTCTATGGAACGTCTACTTTCATAATCTATTAAGTTTTTTCCTTGACGTTATCTCTAAACCCCCAAAAAAATTAATCCCAGATTTTACTGACCAATTTGGATGAAACCAGATTCCTGGAAAACTGCTCGATGAATTTTTTGCACGGAAAGCTTTTTATATTCTATGTAACGTCGTCTTTCATAATCTATTAAGTGTTTTCCTCGACGTTACCTCTAAGCCCCCAAAAAAATTTATTAAAGATTTTATTGACCAATTTGGATGAAACCATATTTCTGGAAAACTTGAAATTTATTCAAGATTTTATTGACCAATTTGGAAGAAACCAAATTTGTGGAAAACTGCTCGATGAATTTTTTGCACAGAAAACTTTTTATATTCTATGGAACGTCTACTTTCATAATCTATTAAGTGTTTTCCTTAACGTTACCTCTAAACCCCCAAAAAAATTAATCCCAGATTTTACTTACCAATTTGGATGAAACCAGATTTCTGGAAAACTGCTCGATGCATTTTTTGCACGGAAAGCTTTTTATATTCCATGGAACGTCTACTTTCATAATCTATTAAGTTTTTTCCTTGACGTTACCTCTAAACCCCCAAGAAAAATAATCCCAGATTTTACTGACCAATTTGGTTGAAACCAGATTTCGGGAAAACTGCTCGATGAATTTTTTGCACAGAAAACTTTTTATATTCTATGGAACGTCTACTTTCATAATCTATTAAGTGTTTTCCTTGACGTTACCTCTAAGCCCCCAAAAAAATTTATTCAAGATTTTATTGACCAATTTGGATGAAACCAGATTCCTGGAAAACTGCTCGATGCATTTTTTGCACGGAAAGCTTTTTATATTCCATGGAACGTCTACTTTCATAATCTATTAAGTTTTTTCCTTGACGTTACCTCTAAACCCCCAAAAAAAATAATCCCAGATTTTATTGACCAATTTGGATGAAACCAGAATTCTTGAAAACTGCTCGATGCATTTTTTACACGGAAAGCTTTTTATATTCTATGTAACGTCGTCTTTCATAATCTATTAAGTGTTTTCCTTGACGTTACCTCTAAACCCCCAAAAAAGTTAATCCCAGATTGTATATTGAATGGACTCTTTTGTCCTTCAATGAATTTGTGTTAGGTTTTTTATCGAGGCAGAATCACCAAGATAAAGTTTGGAGCAACTCAAGCACTTGAACTTGGTTGCAGCGGAGAAAAGGTGGAAAGAAGTCGAGACACTAACAAGTCGTGAATTTCTGACAATTTTATTGATAAATTTTCTTTCTTAAATACTAAATTATTGCTAAGTTTACAATTTGTTGTTGTTGTTTTTTTTATAGTGTGTTCCCTTTGGATAAATGGGAACGCTGCTTATTTAGTTAAACATACATACATACATGTGATATTTTTTTTATAATTAATTGCTAAGTTTACACTTTGCTAAGTTGCACTTTTTTATTGGTGCATTGACCAGTGTGGTTCATTGGATTATTGCGACAATTTTCTTTGGTTACATAAAGGTTTTATGCAAGTGTGTGTGTGTGTTTATTACTGGGCAAAAAACATAAATTTTTGAGTCAGCGTAAATAATTAACAACAAAAGAAAACAAATAAAGAAAACAAAAACAAGCGATGTGAATGTATGAACATGCTCCCCGCCGTTGAGCTATGCTCGACAAATTACATTGTATTGATATTTGATATTTTCAATGGTTTGAATGTTCCTGACTTAGTCACTAGATGATATAAGTAAAAAAAATGTTTTTTTTTATTTTGTTTTAATTTTATTTCTTTGTTGTTCAAGCTACTGTTACTGTAAATTCTGATGACGCTGCATGCTGGCAAATTGCTGCTGGTGAGGTTTGTTGACCTATTTTTCTTCTTCGACCTTGTAGCTTCTGGTAGATTGTCGCAATGATGACTCCGATTGTAAGAAGAAGGGCGGCGTAAGCTACTGCTGCATGGTGTCTTTTTATGTGAGTCAGTTGTTGGGGTAGATTAGTGAGTACCTGTTGGTGTAATTCTTGTTGGATATCCGATATATTTTTTATATGGTCTATGTACCTTTTGAGGTGAATACTGCTGACTTCTTCTTCGGTAGGGTAATTAATTTCACTCATGTTGGCAGTAGCAGTATATGATGTGTATAGGGATGTTGAATAGATTTCGTGTCCCTGAATGAACATAGCCTTGTATTTAAGTGTGCAGTCTGGGCTTATTTTTATTAGTCCAGTGCCCTGTAGGTTGAGTCGAATGTGTTCTTCGCTGCACACGGCGGTTATAGGGGTTGAGTGCGGCATGGTGTACATCCATTGATTGTTGTGGTTCAATTGGATGAGTGATGTGTTTTCTACAAACGGAGCTACGTTGCAGTTGGTACTAGTGACATTGTTCAGCAACGAAATTTCACATAGGCATTTGGCTGCATCTGAATTGAATTTAGACTGCATGCTTGAGCACAAGACTTCATCTTCTGTTAATGGTGTGCAAGATGCCCATTGCTGTTCAGTCAACGTGTAATATTCATCTTGGTGCGCGTTTATGGCGATGATTTGACTGCATGGCTGGATGGCTGTCATCGTGTTGTGGAGAAGAGCTGGTATCGGGTGCAGTTTAAAAAGTTCCAACGTCTCTGGATCACATAGAGGAATTGTTATATGGAAAATTATGTGATTGTTTGCGATTCCTCCCTTCACGTTCATGATTTTATAGAGCTGAAGCAGATTGTCCTGATTGACTGGTAGTTGTAGTGCTGAGGGTAAGTTATTTCTCACTTGTATCAGTTCGGCTTGAAGTTGTGATGGTGACAGCAGTAATGGGCTGATCTTGCCATGTTGAGAGTCAGACAATGCAGTGATTATTGCTGTTTGAGTTCGGTGTAGTCTTGCTGACATCAATGACAATTGTGTAGCTAGCAGAACAAAACCTTGTATTAACTTAAGTTCATGCTCTTGTTGTACGTTGTCGCGTAACCTGGAGTCAATTCTGTTTACTTGCTCGTCTTTTGAAGTTAGCGAAGCTTGTTCCTCTTCCTCATCTGTATCAACTGGCTGCGACGTGGTTAGTTGTTCCTCGCTAGTGGTGTCTTGTTTGAGTCTCTGCAGTGGTGCCAAATAGTGGATGGCTCGTTTGAGCACACCGGAGGCTGTTTTTACATCTGCAACTCTAACTGTGTTGTCTTTTCCTCTGTATGTCTTTATGACGCGCCCTAGTGGCCACTGCATTACTGGAGCATTATCTTCTTTGATGATGACAATGGTTCCTGGTTCAAGATTTTTCGACTGCTCTTGCCATTTGTTGCGATACTGTAATTCATTTAGATAGTCTCGGGACCATCTGCTCCAGAAATTATGCTTAAGTTGGGAGACTAGTTTCCATCTAGTGGCCAGGCTCGACGCCGCTGGCCTTGCTTGTGCGTCAACTTGGGCCGTGAGTGGTTCACCGATCAGAAAGTGTCCCGGGGTCAGCAAGCCTATGTCATTTGATCTTTTGAGGGCACCTATGAAGGCCTCAGTTGTGAGGTCGCTCACTAATTCTAGGTGCACAGCCTTTGTCGCGAAGCAGCAAAAAACTGCAATGTAGGCCTTATGTGGCCTTTTTCCCCGCAGCTTGTAGTGGACTGTTAGAGGGCCACAGTAGTCAACTCCGGTATTAATGAACGGTCGTGCTGGTGTTACCCGTGTTGAAGGCAGGTTTCCCATGACTTGGTTGAGCAGTACTGGCTTAGCTCTGCTACATCTTATGCAACGGTGAACAGTATTTCGAGCCATGATTTTTCCTTTCAGTGGCCAGAATCGCTGTCGTACGATTCCCAGCAGAGTTTGCGCTCCACAATGCTTATTCTCCTGATGGACCATTTCAAAGATGAGTTTTGAAATTGGATCATTGTAGGGAATTAACAATTGATGTTTTGAGTCGAATGGCAACGATGATTCGTCAAGACGACCTCCAACGCGTAGTAAGCCGAAGTTGTCCAGGAATGGTGATAAGTTGCGTAAATTGCTTGTTCCGCGCAATTCTTGATATTTTTTTAGCTGGTCAATCTCTTCCTTGAAGTCCGAATCTTGCATCCCCCTGACTATGTACATCAGGGCAGTGTCTAGTTCGATTGTTGTTATCACCTTTGATGTTTGTCGCATCTGCCTTGTGCATCTGGTGTGGGTAATGAAGCGCAGAACATATCCAACAATCCGTTGAAGACGGTGAAATGAATTTTTATGGTTAATTTTGTATATGAATTCTGCGTCCGTACACGTTATTGTTAGAGACTGTTTAACTTTTCTCTCCAGATCAGTTGAAATGGCATGGGCTGGATTATATTTGGGAGGCCAAGCGTGCTCTTGGCCATGTAAAAAGAGGGGGCCAAAAAACCATAAAGAGCAGTCCTTGAGGCGTCTGGGTGCGATCCCTCGTGATAAGATGTCTGCGGGATTGATTTTTGTGCTGACGTGTCGCCATTGTGTAGCTTGCGTTGTTTGTAAAATGCTTGACACTCGATTGGCTACAAAGGTGTTGAGTGATGCTGGTGAATTTATCCATGATAATACAATTTCTGAGTCTGTCCAGAACCAGACTTGGCTTGTTAGTTGAAGGTCCATAGTGATTCTTGCGGCTAGCTGTGCTCCCAATTGTGGAAACCTGCTCGATGAATTTTTTGCACAGAAAACTTTTTATATTCTATGGAACGTCTACTTTAATAATCTATTAAGTTTTTTCCTTGACGTTACCTCTAAAACCCCAAAAAAGTTAATCCCACATTTTACTGACCAATTTGGAAGAAACCAAATTTGTGGAAAACTGCTCGATGAATTTTTTGCACAGAAAACTTTTTATATTCTATGGAACGTCTACTTTCATAATCTATTAAGTGTTTTCCTTAACGTTACCTCTAACCCCCAAAAAAATTAATCCCAGATTTTACTTACCAATTTGGATGAAACCAGATTTCTGGAAAACTGCTCGATGCATTTTTTGCACGGAAAGCTTTTTATATTCCATGGAACGTCTACTTTCATAATCTATTAAGTTTTTTCCTTGACGTTACCTCTAAACCCCCAAGAAAAATAATCCCAGATTTTACTGACCAATTTGGTTGAAACCAGATTTCTGGAAAACTGCTCGATAAATTTTTTGCACAGAAAACTTTTTATATTCTATGGAACGTCTACTTTCATAATCTATTAAGTGTTTTCCTTGACGTTACCTCTAAGCCCCCAAAAAAATTTATTCAAGATTTTATTGACCAATTTGGATGAAACCAGATTCCTGGAAAACTGCTCGATGCATTTTTTGCACGGAAAGCTTTTTATATTCCATGGAACGTCTACTTTCATAATCTATTAAGTTTTTTCCTTGACGTTACCTCTAAACCCCCAAAAAAAATAATCCCAGATTTTATTGACCAATTTGGATGAAACCAGATTTCTTGAAAACTGCTCGATGCATTTTTTACACGGAAAGCTTTTTATATTCTATGTAACGTCGTCTTTCATAATCTATTAAGTGTTTTCCTTGACGTTACCTCTAAACCCCCAAAAAAGTTAATCCCAGATTGTATATTGAATGGACTCTTTTGTCCTTCAATGAATTTGTGTTAGGTTTTTTATCGAGGCAGAATCACCAAGATAAAGTTTGGAGCAACTCAAGCATTTGAACTTGGTTGCAGCGGAGAAAAGGTGGAAAGAAGTCGAGACACTAACAAGTCGTGAATTTCTGACAATTTTATTGATAAATTTTCTTTCTTAAATACTAAATTATTGCTAAGTTTACAATTTGTTGTTGTTGTTTTTTTTATAGTGTGTTCCCTTTGGATAAATGGGAACGCTGCTTATTTAGTTAAACATACATACATACATGTGATATTTTTTTTATAATTAATTGCTAAGTTTACACTTTGCTAAGTTGCACTTTTTTATTGGTGCATTGACCAGTGTGGTTCATTGGATTATTGCGACAATTTTCTTTGGTTACATAAAGGTTTTATGCAAGTGTGTGTGTGTGTTTATTACTGGGCAAAAAACATAAATTTTTGAGTCAGCGTAAATAATTAACAACAAAAGAAAACAAATAAAGAAAACAAAAACAAGCGATGTGAATGTATGAACATGCTCCCCGCCGTTGAGCTATGCTCGACAAATTACATTGTATTGATATTTGATATTTTCAATGGTTTGAATGTTCCTGACTTAGTCACTAGATGATATAAGTAAAAAAAATGTTTTTTTTTATTTTGTTTTAATTTTATTTCTTTGTTGTTCAAGCTACTGTTACTGTAAATTCTGATGACGCTGCATGCTGGCAAATTGCTGCTGGTGAGGTTTGTTGACCTATTTTTCTTCTTCGACCTTGTAGCTTCTGGTAGATTGTCGCAATGATGACTCCGATTGTAAGAAGAAGGGCGGCGTAAGCTACTGCTGCATGGTGTCTTTTTATGTGAGTCAGTTGTTGGGGTAGATTAGTGAGTACCTGTTGGTGTAATTCTTGTTGGATATCCGATATATTTTTTATATGGTCTATGTACCTTTTGAGGTGAATACTGCTGACTTCTTCTTCGGTAGGGTAATTAATTTCACTCATGTTGGCAGTAGCAGTATATGATGTGTATAGGGATGTTGAATAGATTTCGTGTCCCTGAATGAACATAGCCTTGTATTTAAGTGTGCAGTCTGGGCTTATTTTTATTAGTCCAGTGCCCTGTAGGTTGAGTCGAATGTGTTCTTCGCTGCACACGGCGGTTATAGGGGTTGAGTGCGGCATGGTGTACATCCATTGATTGTTGTGGTTCAATTGGATGAGTGATGTGTTTTCTACAAACGGAGCTACGTTGCAGTTGGTACTAGTGACATTGTTCAGCAACGAAATTTCACATAGGCATTTGGCTGCATCTGAATTGAATTTAGACTGCATGCTTGAGCACAAGACTTCATCTTCTGTTAATGGTGTGCAAGATGCCCATTGCTGTTCAGTCAACGTGTAATATTCATCTTGGTGCGCGTTTATGGCGATGATTTGACTGCATGGCTGGATGGCTGTCATCGTGTTGTGGAGAAGAGCTGGTATCGGGTGCAGTTTAAAAAGTTCCAACGTCTCTGGATCACATAGAGGAATTGTTATATGGAAAATTATGTGATTGTTTGCGATTCCTCCCTTCACGTTCATGATTTTATAGAGCTGAAGCAGATTGTCCTGATTGACTGGTAGTTGTAGTGCTGAGGGTAAGTTATTTCTCACTTGTATCAGTTCGGCTTGAAGTTGTGATGGTGACAGCAGTAATGGGCTGATCTTGCCATGTTGAGAGTCAGACAATGCAGTGATTATTGCTGTTTGAGTTCGGTGTAGTCTTGCTGACATCAATGACAATTGTGTAGCTAGCAGAACAAAACCTTGTATTAACTTAAGTTCATGCTCTTGTTGTACGTTGTCGCGTAACCTGGAGTCAATTCTGTTTACTTGCTCGTCGAGGTTGTCGAATTTGCTCTGGATCTGAGTTTCATCTTGCTTAAAGATGTTGAGGGTTGAGTCTATGAATGAGGTCTGGTTTTTTAACAGTTGCATTAGATAAGTTTCATCTTCCTTGATCTGTTCGATGGTGTTCGACATTTGTTCAGCATAGGTTGAATCCAGTACCCCAAACAATGAGTTGGCAACATTTCCCACGATATCTACTGCACCACGTTTATTTCTTTTGTTCTTGAGTAAAGTGTTTCCATCTTTAAGATCTGAGAAGCCAAATTTGAGACTTTGGAAAACGTTTATACATGTTGTTTTTTGAGATACGAGGGTACATAGATGCTGTAGGGATGCCGTGCCCTTTGTGAAGGTCTGCATTTCTCGCCAGTACGGTTGTAATTCATAATATGTTATGATTTTCCATTCTGACCGTGAAATTCGTGTTGTGCCGATGCCTTCAAAATGTATGCCAATGTTTGGTTGAAACTTAGTTATTTCTATTTTATTCGCGTTGCAGATTAGTGGAAGAGCTAGTAATGCAACGAACATGGTCATCATTACACCGGAGGTGACTGTCTTTCGTTTTTTCCTGCTTGGACTCTCGTCTTTTGAAGTTAGCGAAGCTTGTTCCTCTTCCTCATCTGTATCAACTGGCTGCGACGTGGTTAGTTGTTCCTCGCTAGTGGTGTCTTGTTTGAGTCTCTGCAGTGGTGCCAAATAGTGGATGGCTCGTTTGAGCACACCGGAGGCTGTTTTTACATCTGCAACTCTAACTGTGTTGTCTTTTCCTCTGTATGTCTTTATGACGCGCCCTAGTGGCCACTGCATTACTGGAGCATTATCTTCTTTGATGATGACAATGGTTCCTGGTTCAAGATTTTTCGACTGCTCTTGCCATTTGTTGCGATACTGTAATTCATTTAGATAGTCTCGGGACCATCTGCTCCAGAAATTATGCTTAAGTTGGGAGACTAGTTTCCATCTAGTGGCCAGGCTCGACGCCGCTGGCCTTGCTTGTGCGTCAACTTGGGCCGTGAGTGGTTCACCGATCAGAAAGTGTCCCGGGGTCAGCGCGCCTATGTCATTTGGATCGTTTGACATTGGAGAGATGGGCCTTGAATTCAGTATTGCCTCGATTTCTACGATTAATGTTTCAAGTTCCTCATAAGTAAGGGAAGCATTTGCTGCGCTTCTTACCAGAAGATGTTTGGCTGATTTGACAGCCGCTTCCCAGAGGCCACCAAAGTGTGGTGCTCTTGGCGGGATGAAATTGAACTGGATACCCTTGTTGTTGCAGGCGTTTGTAATGGCTTCTTGCGCAGCAGGGGTGTGTATAACCTCTGACAGCTCTGGTAACTTATTTTTCGCTCCCACAAAATTTGTTGCGTTATCACAATATATTCTTTGGCAGCGGCCTCGTCGTCCAATGAATCTTTTGATGGCACCTATGAAGGCCTCAGTTGTGAGGTCGCTCACTAATTCTAGGTGCACAGCCTTTGTCGCGAATCAGCAAAAAACTGCAATGTAGGCCTTATGTGGCCTTTTTCCCCGCAGCTTGTAGTGGACTGTTAGAGGGCCACAGTAGTCAACTCCGGTATTAATGAACGGTCGTGCTGGTGTTACCCGTGTTGAAGGCAGGTTTCCCATGACTTGGTTGAGCAGTACTGGCTTAGCTCTGCTACATCTTATGCAACGGTGAACAGTATTTCGAGCCATGATTTTTCCTTTCAGTGGCCAGAATCGCTGTCGTACGATTCCCAGCAGAGTTTGCGCTCCACAATGCTTATTCTCCTGATGGACCATTTCAAAGATGAGTTTTGAAATTGGATCATTGTAGGGAATTAACAATTGATGTTTTGAGTCGAATGGCAACGATGATTCGTCAAGACGACCTCCAACGCGTAGTAAGCCGAAGTTGTCCAGGAATGGTGATAAGTTGCGTAAATTGCTTGTTCCGCGCAATTCTTGATATTTTTTTAGCTGGTCAATCTCTTCCTTGAAGTCCGAATCTTGCATCCCCCTGACTATGTACATCAGGGCAGTGTCTAGTTCTATTGTTGTTATCACCTTTGATGTTTGTCGCATCTGCCTTGTGCATCTGGTGTGGGTAATGAAGCGCAGAACATATCCAACAATCCGTTGAAGACGGTGAAATGAATTTTTATGGTTAATTTTGTATATGAATTCTGCGTCCGTACACGTTATTGTTAGAGACTGTTTAACTTTTCTCTCCAGATCAGTTGAAATGGCATGGGCTGGATTATATTTGGGAGGCCAAGCGTGCTCTTGGCCATGTAAAAAGAGGGGGCCAAAAAACCATAAAGAGCAGTCCTTGAGGCGTCTGGGTGCGATCCCTCGTGATAAGATGTCTGCGGGATTGATTTTTGTGCTGACGTGTCGCCATTGTGTAGCTTGCGTTGTTTGTAAAATGCTTGACACTCGATTGGCTACAAAGGTGTTGACTGATGCTGGTGAATTTATCCATGATAATACAATTTCTGAGTCTGTCCAGAACCAGACTTGGCTTGTTAGTTGAAGGTCCATAGTGATTCTTGCGGCTAGCTGTGCTCCCAATGTCGCCGCGCAAAGCTCCAGTCGAGGTATGGTTTGAGTTTTAATTGGAGCGACCCGGGATTTCGCGCACAGCAGTCGTGTTATAATTGAACCGTTTTTCTCAGTGGATCGAATGTAAGCCGCAGCTCCATATGCCTTTTCTGACGCATCTGTAAAAATATGTAGTTGGACGGATTCAGGGATTCCTCCATTGAAGATATGCCTTGGTAGCTGCAATGTCTTTAACTCATTCAATTCTGTGCGGAAGTTAATCCACTTAGTATGCATGTGTTCAGGAAGTGATTGATCCCAATCGAGTTTTAGTTTCCACAATTCTTGGATGAATATCTTGGCGGTAACGGCTATAGGCGATAGGAGGCCTAAGGGGTCGAAGATTTTTGCAAGATCCGATGTGACGGTGCGCTTGGTAATTCTTCTGATGTTTTCAATGTTTACCTTCATTCCTAACTTATCATCTTTTGGTAGCCAAATCATCCCTAACGTGGTTATCGAGTCATTCTTGGTACTCTCGAAGTCTAGATTGACCTCCACATCTCCTTGTGGTACATTGTGGAGCAATTTTGGGTGATTGGCGCACCATTTACGTAATGTGAATCCACGTTCCTTTAGAATTTGCACGAGCTGTTCTTGTATATGTAGTGCGGTTGTTAAGCTATCAGAACCACCCAGGCCATCATCTACGTAAAAATTCTCTTGGAGAAACTTGGAAGCAAGAGGGGATCTGAGAGCATTTTCTTTTGCTATTTGCTGTAGGCATTTGGTTGCCAAATATGGAGCGGCTCTTGTGCCATATGTCACTGTGTTGAGTTTGTAATATGTGATAGGGTCCGAGGTGTTCTTTCTCCACATTATTAGTTGGTACTGGCGATCGTCGGGGGCCATTAAGATCTGTCTGTACATTTTTTCAATGTCAGTGGTAAAAACAAATTTCGGCATTCGGAATCTTAGTAAAATAGACAGTAACTCACTTTGTAACGTTGGCCCTGTGTACATTAGGTCGTTTAAAGAGTATCCTGAAGAGGTTTTTGCTGAAGCATCAAATACGACTCGAAGCTTTGTGGTTGAGCTTTCCGGTCGTTGCACGCAGTGATGTGGAATGAAATAGTTTGGAGAGCGAATCGCTTCTGCTGGTATCTTTGTCATGTGCCCCAGCCTTTCGTATTCTTCCATGAAATTAGCATATTGAGCTTTTAATTCCGGGGTTTTCTGCAATCGCCGTTCCAGAGAAAAGAAGCGATTGATTGCGATTCCGTGTGAGTCACCTAAAGCCTCAGGACTTTGATGAAAAGGAATCTGTACCACAAATCGATTTTGATTATCCTTTATGGTGTGTTGTTCGAAGTGATTTTCGCATTGTTTATCTTCGATGGACATTGGTTTACTGGATGTTTTGATCTCTTCTAGTTCCCAAAGTCGGGCGATGGAAGCATCAAGTGATTCATCAGCGGTGCATATTCCGCACGTCAAATTGTTGGGTTGTTCCTCCTGTATTTTTCCAGAAACTATCCATCCGAATACAGTGTTCTGCATTGTTGGAAGCTGATTTGCCAATTTTATTTGTCCGATCGCTAGCAAGTCGTGATAGTGCTCTGCGCCCAGCAGAATGTCGATTCTACCGGGGCGGTTGAAGGCTGGATCAGCGAGTGCCACATTTTTGGGTAGTGGCCATTTGTCAGTATTGATGAACTGTGATGGTTGTGGTGACAATATACGCGGCAGAACAAAGGCCTCAAGTCGCGTCGAATATTTGTTAATTCGGGATTTGAGTCCTACATTTACTCGGTGCCTTGTCTTTGTATTTGTTGAACCGATTCCATTGATGCTTATATTCGAAATCTGTCTGGAAATGCCGAGACATTTTACTAGACGTTCCGTGATGAAATTGACTTGTGATCCGGAGTCGAGTAAAGCACGGCATTCCACTTCTGTTCCATTTGCTTGTATTTTCACAACTGCTGTGCTGAGTATCCCGTACGAACTTGCTTGTTGAATATTAGATGCTGCTAATGAGGTAGCTTCTATGTCGTTGGTCGCCTGAGATGATGACGTTGAAGATGAAGGCCCTGCGCCCCCCGCTGTTTTAGTTGATGCGGCTGATGATGCCTTTTGATTGTCCTTTTTGTTTGAGGACTCTTGCTTGTTGTCCAAATGCAACAGTGTGTTGTGTTTTTTATTGCACTTCATGCAACATCGTGAAGTGCATTGGTTTGCTGAATGTCCCTTACGTAAGCAGTTCACACAACATTTTTGCCTTTGTGTGTAGTTAAGTCGCTCCGTGGGTTTTAATTTCAAAAAGGTCTGGCACTGAAATAGCTTGTGAGTGCCATTGTTGCATAGCGTGCATGCCCAATTGCCTTGGTGTGTTGAAGCTACTGAAGCGCACGACTTGGCTGACCCTTTTTCCTTCTGCCCCATGGCTTCCATTGATTGAAACCGGGTTTCTAGAAATTCTAGGAATTGGCTCACATGCTGCAATTCCTTTGGATTTTCTATTGTTTTTTCATATTGCGAGTGAAGACCCCGATCTAACTTTTTTATGAGAAGATGAAGCAGCATTGGACTCCATGAAGAAGTGTCCACCCCTATATTGTTGAGGGCATGCAGACACTCTTGAGTGACATCATGTAGCTGTTTTATGGAGGCTGCTGACGTCCCAGATGACGGCTGATCGATTAGTTTCTGCATTAGTGTTGATACCAGTACACGCTTATTGTTGTACCGGTCTTGTAATGCTTTCCAGGCTGTCTCATAATTATCAGCTGTTGCGGAAAGATGGCTGATGAGTTTTTCAGCTTCACCGGTTACGTTCGCCTTGAGATACCATATTTTCTGCACAACGGGAATGTTTTGGTTGACTACCAGCTGTGAAAAAAGATCAGCGAACGAAGACCATTTCAAATAATCCCCGTCGAATTTCGGAATTGTAATTTTGGGAAGTGGCAATGCATTCGTCTGTGCACACTCTGCCCCATATTGTGCTGTAGGTACTGTTGTATGTTTGAAGTTTTGTATCACCATTTTTTCTAGATCCGTGTACGAGTCCATGTCATATCCTTCTTCGAGTGGGTTGACACAGTTTTCCCAAATTGAGAAATGTAGCTCCTGGATCTGTTCCCATAGCTTCTCTTTCAATTTCATGTTTGTTACTGTTGGGTCCGTTGTGATTACCCGTTTTAGAGACGATATCATTACGTTTTGTCTTCTAATGGATAAGGTAATTTGCGACGCTCTTACGGGTGGAGTAGGTGTTGGGGAAGCCATATCCTGCTGTTGAATTTGTGGAGGCTGATGATGAGCTTGTGTCCTTGCCATTGTTATAGTTGACTTAGCGGCGGCCAGTTCTTGATGTTGATACTCTGCTTCTGGATTGGTTGGACCTTTTTGCTGGTTAACCGGTGTTTGCATCATTGCCGACTCAAATTCCTGCCTGTATTTTTCCACGAGCACCGCTATGTCAGTGTAGTAATTACTGACAAAATAATCGTGGTTTAATGGTGGATTTTCAAGACAACGTATTTTGTTGTCAGTTATCTCGAAATCCGCCCATGCGCTATTCAACCTCCTTAGGCGTTCCTTATAGTACTCTAGGGTCTTCCTGGACTGGGAGTCCTTCTTATAATTTTTTATGATTCCCTGTATGATGTCACCCGTTTCGCGTTGGGATTGAGCCAATACGTCCATACTGATTTTTTGTTCTGCCATCTTCGGAAGCTAGCACAATGCTCTGTTGATTGGTTCTCTGACTGCGGTTGCGAGTTGTTTTGTTGATCCTGATAAGGACTATTGCTGAATGTATATTGATGATTGCTGTGTGGACAATTATCCAATTTTTGCAGCAAATCGATACGTTGATCCTGTTTAATGTTGCAGGATCTGACGTAATTCGCGAGGTTGCGTGTTTTGTATGTTCTATAAAAGAACTAGGGGTCACCAAATGTATATTGAATGGACTCTTTTGTCCTTCAATGAATTTGTGTTAGGTTTTTTATCGAGGCAGAATCACCAAGATAAAGTTTGGAGCAACTCAAGCACTTGAACTTGGTTGCAGCGGAGAAAAGGTGGAAAGAAGTCGAGACACTAACAAGTCGTGAATTTCTGACAATTTTATTGATAAATTTTCTTTCTTAAATACTAAATTATTGCTAAGTTTACAATTTGTTGTTGTTGTTTTTTTTATAGTGTGTTCCCTTTGGATAAATGGGAACGCTGCTTATTTAGTTAAACATACATACATACATGTGATATTTTTTTTATAATTAATTGCTAAGTTTACACTTTGCTAAGTTGCACTTTTTTATTGGTGCATTGACCAGTGTGGTTCATTGGATTATTGCGACAATTTTCTTTGGTTACATAAAGGTTTTATGCAAGTGTGTGTGTGTGTTTATTACTGGGCAAAAAACATAAATTTTTGAGTCAGCGTAAGTAATTAACAACAAAAGAAAACAAATAAAGAAAACAAAAACAAGCGATGTGAATGTATGAACACAGATTTTACTGACCAATTTGGATGAAACCAGATTTCTGGAAAACTGCTCGATGAATTTTTTGCACGGAAACCTTTTTATATTCTATGGAACGTCTACTTTCATAATCTATTAAGTTTTTTCCTTGACGTTATCTCTAAACCCCCAAAAAAATTAATCCCAGATTTTACTGACCAATTTGGATGAAACCAGATTCCTGGAAAACTGCTCGATGAATTTTTTGCACGGAAAGCTTTTTATATTCTATGTAACGTCGTCTTTCATAATATATTAAGTGTTTTCCTTGACGTTACCTCTAAGCCCCCAAAAAAATTTATTAAAGATTTTATTGACCAATTTGGATGAAACCATATTTCTGGAAAACTTGAAATTTATTCAAGATTTTATTGACCAATTTGGATGAAACCAGATTTGTGGAAAACTGCTCGATGAATTTTTTGCACAGAAAACTTTTTATATTCTATGGAACGTCTACTTTAATAATCTATTAAGTTTTTTCCTTGACGTTACCTCTAAAACCCCAAAAAAGTTAATCCCACATTTTACTGACCAATTTGGAAGAAACCAAATTTGTGGAAAACTGCTCGATGAATTTTTTGCACAGAAAACTTTTTATATTCTATGGAACGTCTACTTTCATAATCTATTAAGTGTTTTCCTTAACGTTACCTCTAAACCCCCAAAAAAATTAATCCCAGATTTTACTTACCAATTTGGATGAAACCAGATTTCTGGAAAACTGCTCGATGCATTTTTTGCACGGAAAGCTTTTTATATTCCATGGAACGTCTACTTTCATAATCTATTAAGTTTTTTCCTTGACGTTACCTCTAAACCCCCAAGAAAAATAATCCCAGATTTTACTGACCAATTTGGTTGAAACCAGATTTCTGGAAAACTGCTCGATGAATTTTTTGCACAGAAAACTTTTTATATTCTATGGAACGTCTACTTTCATAATCTATTAAGTGTTTTCCTTGACGTTACCTCTAAGCCCCCAAAAAAATTTATTCAAGATTTTATTGACCAATTTGGATGAAACCAGATTCCTGGAAAACTGCTCGATGCATTTTTTGCACGGAAAGCTTTTTATATTCCATGGAACGTCTACTTTCATAATCTATTAAGTTTTTTCCTTGACGTTACCTCTAAACCCCCAAAAAAAATAATCCCAGATTTTATTGACCAATTTGGATGAAACCAGATTTCTTGAAAACTGCTCGATGCATTTTTTACACAGACAGCTTTTAATATTCCATGGAACGTCTACTTTCATAATATATTAAGTTTTTTCCTTGACGTTACCTCTAAACCCACAAGAAATTTAATCCCAGATTTTACTGACCAACTTGGATGTAACCAAATTTCTGGAAAACTGCTCGATTAATTTTTTGCACGGAAAGCTTTTTATATTCTATGGAACGTCTACTTTCATAATCTATTAAGTTTTTTCCTTGACGTTACCTCTAAGCCCCCAAAAAAGTTAATCCCAGATTTTACTGACCAATTTGGATGAAACTATATTTCTGGAAAACTTGAAATTTATTCAAGATTTTATTGACCAATTTGGATGAAACCAAATTTCTGGAAAACTGCTCGATGAATTTTTTGCACAGAAAACTTTTTATATTCTATGGAACGTCTACTTTCATAATCTATTAAGTGTTTTCCTTAACGTTACCTCTAAACCCCCAAAAAAATTAATCCCAGATTTTACTGACCAATTTGGTTGAAACCAGATTTCTGGAAAACTGCTCGATGAATTTTTTGCACGGAAAGCTTTTTATATTCTATGGAACGTCTACTTTCATAATCTATTAATTTTTTTCCTTGACGTTATCTCTAAACCCCCAAAAAAATTAATCCCAGATTTTACTGACCAATTTGGATGAAACCAGGTACCTGGAAAACTGCTGGATGAATTTTTTGCACGGAAAGCTTTTTATATTCTATGGAACGTCTACTTTCATAATCTATTAAGTTTTTTCCTTGACGTTATCTCTAAACCCCCAAAAAAATTAATCCCAGATTTTACTGACCAATTTGGATGAAACCAGATTCCTGGAAAACTGCTCGATGAATTTTTTGCACGAAAAGCTTTTTATATTCTATGTAACGTCGTCTTTCATAATCTATTAAGTGTTTTCCTTGACGTTACCTCTAAGCCCCCAAAAAAATTTATTAAAGATTTTATTGACCAATTTGGATGAAACCATATTTCTGCAAAACTTGAAATTTATTCAAGATTTTATTGACAAATCTGGATGAAACCAGATTTGTGGAAAACTGCTCGATGAATTTTTTGCACAGAAAACTTATTATATTCTATGGAACGTCTACTTTCATAATCTATTAAGTGTTTTCCTTAACGTTACCTCTAAACCCCCAAAAAAATTAATCCCAGATTTTACTTGCCAATTTGGATGAAACCAGATTTCTGGAAAACTGCTCGATGCATTTTTTGCACGGAAAGCTTTTTATATTCTATGGAACGTCTACTTTCATAATCTATTAAGTTTTTTCCTTGACGTTACCTCTAAGCCCCCAAAAAAATTTATTCAAGATTTTATTGACCAATTTGGATGAAACCAGATTCCTGGAAAACTGCTCGATGCATTTTTTGCACGGAATGCTTTTTATATTCCATGGAACGTCTACTTTCATAATCTATTAAGTTTTTTCCTTGACGTTACCTCTAAACCCCCAACAAAAATAATCCCAGATTTTATTGACCAATTTGGATGAAACCAGATTTCTTGAAAACTGCTCGATGCATTTTTTACACAGACAGCTTTTTATATTCCATGGAACGTCTACTTTCATAATCTATTAAGTTTTTTCCTTGACGTTACCTCTAAACCCACAAGAAAATTAATCCCAGATTTTACTGACCAACTTGGATGTAACCAAATTTCTGGAAAACTGCTCGATTAATTTTTTGCACGGAAAGCTTTTTATATTCTATGGAACGTCTACTTTCATAATCTATTAAGTTTTTTCCTTGACCCCCCCAAAAAAGTTAATCCCAGATTTTACTGACCAATTTGGATGAAACCATATTTCTGGAAAACTTGAAATTCATTCAAGATTTTATTGACCAATTTGGATGAAACCAGATTTGTGGAAAACTGCTCGATAAATTTTTTGCACAGAAAACTTTTTATATTCTATGGAACGTCTACTTTCATAATCTATTAAGTTTTTTCCTTGACGTTACCTCTAAAACCCCAAAAAAGCTAATCTCACATTTTACTGACCAATTTGGATGAAACCAAATTTCTGGAAAACTGCTCGATGAATTTTTTGCACAGAAAACGTTTTATATTCTATGGAACGTCTACTTTCATAATCTATTAAGTGTTTTCCTTAACGTTACCTCTAAACCCCCAAAAAAATTAATCCCAGATTTTACTTACCAATTTGGATGAAACCAGATTTCTGGAAAACTGCTCGATGCATTTTTTGCACGGAAAGCTTTTTATATTCCATGGAACGTCTACTTTCATAATCTATTAAGTTTTTTCCTTGACGTTACCTCTAAACCCCCAAGAAAAATAATCCCAGATTTTACTGACCAGTTTGGTTGAAACCAGATTTCTGGAAAACTGCACGATGAATTTTTTGCACGGAAAGCTTTTTATATTCTATGGAACGTCTAATTTCTTAATCTATTAAGTTTTTTCCTTGACGGTATCTCTAAACCCCCAAAAAAATTAATCCCAGATTTTACTGACCAATTTGGATGAAACCAGATACCTGGAAAACTCCTGGATGAATTTTTTGCACGGAAAGCTTTTTATATTCTATGCAACGTCGTCTTTCATAATCTATTAAGTGTTTTCCTTGACGTTACCTCTAAACCGCCAAAAAAGTTAATCCCAGATTTTACTGACCAATTTGGATGAAACCAGATTTCTGGAAAACTGCTCGATGAATTTTTTGCACGGAAACCTTTTTATATTCTATGGAACGTCTACTTTCATAATCCATTAAGTTTTTTCCTTGACGTTATCTCTAAACCCCCAAAAAAATGAATCCCAAATTTTACTGACCAATTTGGATGAAACCAGATTCCTGGAAAACTGCTCGATGAATTTTTTGCACGGAAAGCTTTTTATATTCTATGTAACGTCGTCTTTCATAATCTATTAAGTGTTTTCCTTGACGTTACCTCTAAGCCCCCAAAAAAATTTATTAAAGATTTTATTGACCAATTTGGATGAAACCATATTTCTGGAAAACTTGAAATTTATTCAAGATTTTATTGACCAATTTGGATGAAACCAGATTTGTGGAAAACTGCTCGATGAATTTTTTGCACAGAAAACTTTTTATATTCTATGGAACGTCTTCTTTCATAATCTATTAAGTTTTTTCCTTGACGTTATCTCTAAACCCCAAAAAAATTAATCCCAGATTTTACTGACCAATTTGGATGAAACCAGATACCTGGAAAACTGCTGGATGAATTTTTTGCACCGAAACCTTTTTATATTCTATATAACGTCGTCTTTCATAATCTATTAAGTGTTTTCCTTGACGTTACCTCTAAGCCCCCAAAAAAAATTATTAAAGATTTTATTGACCAATTTAAATGAAACCAGATTTCTGGAAAACTGCTCGATGAATTTTTTGCACAGAAAACTTTTTATATTCTATGGAACGTCTACTTTCATAATCTATTAAGTTTTTTCCTTGACGTAACCTCTAAACCCCCAAGAAAAATAATCCCAGATTTTACTGACCAATTTGGTTGAAACCAGATTTCTGGAAAACTGCTCGATGAATTTTTTGCACGGAAAGCTTTTTATATTCTATGTAACGTCGTCTTTCATAATCTATTAAGTGTTTTCCTTGACGTTACCTCTAAACCCCCAAAAAAGTTAATCCCAGATTTTACTGACCAATTTGGATGAAACCAGATTTCTGGAAAACTGCTCGATGAATTTTTTGCACGGAAACATTTTTATATTCTATGGAACGTCTACTTTCATAATCTATTAAGTTTTTTCCTTGACGTTATCTCTAAACCCCCAAAAAAATGAATCCCAAATTTTACTGACCAATTTGGATGAAACCAGATTCCTGGAAAACTGCTCGATGAATTTTTTGCACGGAAAGCTTTTTATATTCTACGTAACGTCGTCTTTCATAATCTATTAAGTGCTTTCCTTGACGTTACCTCTAAGCCCCCAAAAAAATTTATTAAAGATTTTATTGACCAATTTGGATGAAACCATATTTCTGGAAAACTTGAAATTTATTCAAGATTTTATTGACCAATTTGGATGAAACCAGATTTGTGGAAAACTGCTCGATGAATTTTTTGCACAGAAAACTTTTTATATTCCATGGAACGTCTACTTTCATAATCTATTAAGTTTTTTCCTTGACGTTATCTCTAAACCCCCAAAAAAATTAATCCCAGATTTTACTGACCAATTTGGATGAAACCAGATACCTGGAAAACTGCTGGATGAATTTTTTGCACCGAAACCTTTTTATATTCTATATAACGTCGTCTTTCATAATCTATTAAGTGTTTTCCTTGACGTTACCTCTAAGCCCCCAAAAAAAATTATTAAAGATTTTATTGACCAATTTGGATGAAACCAGATTTCTGGAAAACTGCTCGATGAATTTTTTGCACGGAAACCTTTTTATATTCTATGGAACGTCTACTTTCATAATCTATTAAGTTTTTTCCTTGACGTTATCTCTAAACCCCCAAGAAAAATAATCCCAGATTTTACTGACCAATTTGGTTGAAACCAGATTTCTGGAAAACTGCTCGATGAATTTTTTGCACGGAAAGCTTTTTATATTCTATGGAACGTCTACTTTCATAATCTATTAAGTTTTTTCCTTGACGTTATCTCTAAACCCCCAAAAAAATTAATCCCAGATTTTACTGACCAATTTGGATGAAACCAGATACCTGGAAAACTGCTGGATGAATTTTTTTGCACGGAAAGCTTTTTATATTCTATGTAACGTCGTCTTTCATAATCTATTAAGTGTTTTCCTTGACGTTACCTCTAAACCCCCAAAAAAGTTAATCCCAGATTTTACTGACCAATTTGGATGAAACCAGATTTCTGGAAAACTGCTCGATGAATTTTTTGCACGGAAACCTTTTTATATTCTATGGAACGTCTACTTTCATAATCTATTAAGTTTTTTCCTTGACGTTATCTCTAAACCCCCAAAAAAATTAATCCCAGATTTTACTGATCAATTTGGATGAAACCAGATTTCTGGAAAACTGCTCGATAAATTTTTTGCACGGAAAGCTTTTTATATTCTATGTAACGTCGTCTTTCATAATCTATTAAGTGTTTTCCTTAATGTTACCGCTAAACCCCCAAAAAAGTTAATCCCAGATTTTACTGACCAATTTGGATGAAACAAGATTTCTGGAAAACTGCTCCATGAATTTTTTGCACGGAAACCTTTTTATATTCTATGGAACGTCTACTTTCATAATCTATTAAGTTTTTCCCTGACGTTATCTCTAAACCCCCAAAAAAATTAATCCCAGATTTTACTGACCAATTTGGATGAAACCAGATTCCTGGAAAACTGCTCGATGAATTTTTTGCACGGAAAGCTTTTTATATTCTATGTAACGTCGTCTTTCATAATCTATTAAGTTTTTTCCTTGACGTTACTTCTAAACCCCCAAAAACATTAATCCCAGATTTTACTGACCAATTTGGAAGAAACCAGATTTCTTGAAAACTGCGCGATGCAATTTTTACACGGACAGCTTTTTATATTCCATGGAACGTCTACTTTCATAATCTATTAAGTTTTTTCCTTGACGTTACCTCTAAACCCACAAGAAAATTAATCCCAGATTTTACTGACCAACTTGGATGAAACCAGATTTCTGGAAAACTTGAAATTTATTCAAGATTTTATTGACCAATTTGGATGAAACCAGATTTATGGAAAACTGCTCGATGAATTTTTTGCACAGTAAACTTTTTATATTCTATGGAACGTCTACTTTCATAATCTATTAAGTGTTTTCCTTGACGTTACCTCTAAGCCCCCAAAAAAATTAATCCCAGATTTAACTGACCAATTTGGATGAAACCAGATTCCTGGAAAATTGCTTGATCAATTTTTTGCACGGAAAGCTTTTTATATTCCATGGTACGTCTACTTTCATAATCTATTAAGTTTTTTCCTTGACGTTACCTCTAAACCCACAAAAAAATTAATCCCAGATTTTACTGACCAACTTGGATGAAACCAGATTTCTGGAAAACTGCTTGATCAATTTTTTGCACGGAAAGGTTTTTATATTCTATGGAACGTCTACTTTCATAATCTATTAAGTGTTTTCCTTGACGTTACCTCTAAACCCCCAAAAAATTAATCCCAGATTTTACTGACCAATTTGGATGAAACCAGATTTCTGGAAAACTGCTGATGACTTTATTGCACGGAAAGCTTTTTATATTCTATGGAACGTCTACTTTCATAATCTATTAAGTTTTTCCTTGACGTTACCTCTTAACCCCCAAAAAAATTAATCCCAGATTTTACAGACCAATTTGGATGAAACCAGAATTTTGGAAAACTGCTCGATTAATTTTTTGCACGGAAAGCTTTTTATATTCTATGGAACGTCTACTTGCATAATCTATTAAGTTTTTTCCTCGACGTTACCTCTAAAACCCCAAAAAAGTTAATCCCACATTTTACTGACCAATTTGGATGAAACCAAATTTCTGGAAAACTGCTCGATGAATTTTTTGCACAGAAAACTTTTTTTATTCAAAGGAACGTCTACTTTCATAATCTATTAAGTTTTTTCCTTGACGTTATCTCTAAACCCCCAAAAAAATTAATCTCAGATTTTACTGACCAATTTGGATGAAACCAGATTCCTGGAAAACTGCTCGATGCATTTTTTGCACGGAAAGCTTTTTATATTCCATGGAACGTCTACTTTCATAATCTATTAAGTTTTTTCCTTGATGTTACCTCTAAACCCCCAAAAAAATTAATCCCAGATTTTACTGACCAATTTGGATGAAACCAGATTTCTGGAAAACTGCTCGATGAATTTTTGCATGGATGAAACCAGATTTCTGGAAAACTGCTCGATGAATTTTTGCACGGAAAGCTTTTTACATTCTATGGAACGTCTATTTTCATAATCTATTAAGTTTTTTCCTTGACGTTACCTCTAAACCCCCAAAAAATTAATCCCAGATTTTACTGACCAATTTGGATGAAACCAGATTTCTGGAAAACTGCCGATGACTTTATTGCACGGAAAGCTTTTTATTTTCTATGGAACGTCTACTTTCATAATCTATTAAGTTTTTCCTTGACGTTACCTCTTAACCCCCAAAAAAATTAATCCCAGATTTTACAGACCAATTTGGATGAAACCAGAATTTTGGAAAACTGCTCGATTAATTTTTTGCACGGAAAGCTTTTTATATTCTATGGAACGTCTACTTGCATAATCTATTAAGTTTTTTCCTTGACGTTACCTCTAAAACCCCAAAAAAGTTAATCCCACATTTTACTGACCAATTTGGATGAAACCAAATTTCTGGAAAACTCTCGATGAATTTTTTGCACAGAAAACTTTTGATATTCTATGGAACGTCTACTTTCATAATCTATTAAGTGTTTTCCTTAACGTTACCTCTAAACCCCCAAAAAAATTAATCCCAGATTTTACTTACCAATTTAGATGAAACCAGAATTTTGGAAAACTGCTCGATTAATTTTTTGCACGGAAAGCTTTTTATATTCTATGGAACGTCTACTTGCATAATCTATTAAGTTTTTTCCTTGACGTTACCTCTAAAACCCCAAAAAAGTTAATCCCACATTTTACTGACCAATTTGGATGAAACCAAATTTCTGGAAAACTGCTCGATGAATTTCTTGCACAGAAAACTTTTTATATTCTATGGAACGTCTACTTTCATAATCTATTAAGTGTTTTCCTTAACGTTACCTCTAAACCCCCAAAAAAATTAATCCCAGATTTTACTTACCAATTTGGATGAAACCAGATTTCTGGATAACTGCTCGATGCATTTTTTGCACGGAAAGCTTTTTATATTCCATGGAACGTCTACTTTCATAATCTATTAAGTTTTTTCCTTGACCCCCAAGAAAAATAATCTCAGATTTTACTGACCAATTTGGTTGAAACCAGATTTCTGCAAAACTGCTCGCTGAGTTTTTTGCACGGAAAGCTTTTTATATTCTATGGAACGTCTACTTTCATAATCTATTAAGTTTTTTCCTTGACGTTATCTCTAAACCCCAAAAAAAATAATCCCAGATTTTACTGACCAATTTGGATGAAACCAGATTTCTTGAAAACTGCTCTATGAATTTTTGGCACGGAAAGCTTTTTATATTCAATGGAACGTCCACTCTCATAATCTATTAAGTTTTTTCCTTGACGTTACCTCTAAGCCCTCAAAAAAATTTATTCATATTGACCAATTTGGATGAAACCAGATTTCTGGATAACTGCTCGATGAATTTTTGCATGGATGAAACCAGATTTCTGGAAAACTGCTCGATGAATTTTTGCACGGAAAGCTTTTTACATTCTATGGAACGTCTATTTTCATAATCTATTAAGTTTTTTCCTTGACGTTACCTCTAAACCCCCAAAAAAATTCATCCCAGATTTTACACGGAAAGCTTCTTATATTCCATGGAACGTCTACTTTCATTATCAGTTAAGTTTTTTCCTTGACGTTACCTCTAAACCCCCAAAAAAAGTAATCCCAGATTTTACTGACCAATTTGGATGAAACCAGATTTCTGGAAAACTGCTCGATGAATTTTTGCATGGATGAAACCAGATTTCTGGAAAACTGCTCGATGAATTTTTGCACGGAAAGCTTTTTACATTCTATGGAACGTCTATTTTCATAATCTATTAAGTTTTTTCCTTGACGTTACCTCTAAACCCCCAAAAAATTAATCCCAGATTTTACTGACCAATTTGGATGAAACCAGATTTCTGGAAAACTGCTGATGACTTTATTGCACGGAAAGCTTTTTATATTCTATGGAACGTCTACTTTCATAATCTATTAAGTTTTTTCCTTGACGTTATCTCTAAACCCCTAAAAAAATTCATCCCAGATTTTACACGGAAAGCTTCTTATATTCCATGGAACGTCTCCTTTCATAATCAATTAAGTTTTTTCCTGGACGTTACCTCTAAACCCCCAAAAAAATTAATCCCAGATTTTACTGACCAATTTGGATGAAACCAGATTTCTGGAAAACTGCTCGATGAATTTTTGCACGGAAAGCTTTTTACATTCTATGGAACGTCTATTTTCATAATCTATTAAGTTTTTTCCTTGACGTGACCTCTAAACCCCCAAAAAAATTAATCCCAGATTTTACTGACCCATTTGGATGAAACCAGATTTCTGGAAAACTACTCGATGAATTTTTTGCACGAAAAGCTTTTTATATTCTATGGAACGTCTACTCTCATAATCTATTAAGTTTTTTCCTTGACGTTATCTCTAAACCCCTAAAAAAATTCATCCCAGATTTTACACGGAAAGCTTCTTATATTCCATGGAACGTCTACTTTCATAATCAATTAAGTTTTTTCCTTGACGTTACCTCTAAACCCCCAAAAAAATTTATCCCAGATTTTACTGACCAATTTGGATGAAACCAGATTTCTGGAAAACTGCTCGATGAATTTTTGCATGGATGAAACCAGATTTCTGGAAAACTGCTCGATGAATTTTTGCACGGAAAGCTTTTTACATTCTATGGAACGTCTATTTTCATAATCTATTAAGTTTTTTCCTTGACGTTACCTCTAAACCCCCAAAAAATTAATCCCAGATTTTACTGACCAATTTGGATGAAACCAGATTTCTGGAAAACTGCTGATGACTTTATTGCACGGAAAGCTTTTTATATTCTATGGAACGTCTACTTTCATAATCTATTAAGTTTTTCCTTGACGTTACCTCTTAACCCCCAAAAAAATTAATCCCAGATTTTACAGACCAATTTGGATGTAACCAGAATTTTGGAAAACTGCTCGATTAATTTTTTGCACGGAAAGCCTTTTATATTCTATGGAACGTCTACTTGCATAATCTATTAAGTTTTTTCCTTGACGTTACCTCTAAAACGCCAAAAAAAGTTAATCCCACATTTTACTGACCAATTTGGATGAAACCAAATTTCTGGAAAACTGCTAGATGAATTTTTTGCACAGAAACCTTTTTATATTCTCTGGAACGTCTACTTTCATAATCTATTAAGTGTTTTCCTTAACGTTACCTCTAAACCCCCAAAAAAATTAATCCCAGATTTTACTTACCAATTTGGATGAAACCAGATTTCTGGATAACTGCTCGATGCATTTTTTGCACGGAAAGTTTTTTATATTCCATGGAACGTCTACTTTCATAATCTATTAAGTTTTTTCCTTGACGTTACCTTTACACCCCCAAGAAAAATAATCTCAGATTTTACTGACTAATTTGGTTGAAACCAGATTTCTGCAAAACTGCTCGCTGAATTTTTTGCACGGAAAGCTTTTTATATTCTATGGAACGTCTACTTTCATAATCTATTAAGTTTTTTCCTTGACGTTATCTCTAAACCCCCAAAAAAATTAATCCCAGATTTTACTGACCAATTTGGATGAAACCAGATTCCTGGAAAACTGCTGGATGAATTTTTTGCACGGAAAGCTTTTTATATTCTATGTAACGTCGTCTTTCATAATCTATTAAGTGTTTTCCTTGACGTTACCTCTAAACCCGCAAAAAAGTTAATCCCAGATTTTACTGACCAATTTGGATGAAACCCGATTTCTGGAAAACTGCTCAATGAATTTTTTGCACGGAAACCTTTTTATATTCTATGGAACGTCTACTTTCATGATCTATTAAGTTTTTCCTTGACGTTATCTCTAAACCCCCAAAAAAATTAATCCCAGATTTTACTGACCAATTTGGATGAAACCAGATTCCTGGAAAACTGCTCGATAAATTTTTTGCACGGAAAGCTTTTTATATTCTATGTAACGTCGTCTTTCATAATCTATTAAGTGTTTTCCTTGACGTTACCTCTAAGCCCCCAAAAAAATTTATTCAAGATTTTATTGACCAATTTGGATGAAACCAGATTTCTGGAAAACTGCTCGATGAATTTTTTGCACGGAAAGCTTTTTATATTCTACTAGCTTAACCCGGTGCGCTTCGCTACACTGGCATCCTATGGGAGGTATTTCCCCCCCTGCGCCTACCCGCTTTATTTTTATTTTCAAAAGTGTAATATACCATAAGAGTGACTTTTAGAAAGTTTGAACATTCTCACTATTACAGTTCTTAAGATATGCGATGTTAAACATTGGCGTCCTATGGGGTATTCCTATACCCCCGCTGCTATTTTATTTCAATTCCGGGGCTCAGAAGATCCTACTACAAAAAGTTCAGCAAAATGCGTGCAGCGGCTCTTAAGATATGCGATAATTAATATTGGCATCCTATGGGGGGTACCAATTCCCCTGCCCCTATCGAAAAAATAAGTAGCCTATTTTATTTTTAGAGCTCACGTGATGTTACTGTAAAAATTTCAGGAAAATCGGTTCAGTATAATATTGGCATCCTATGGGGGGTACCAATTCCCCTGCCCCTATCGAAAAAATAAGTAGCCTATTTTATTTTTAGGGCTCACGTGATGTTGCTGTAAAAATTTCAGGAAAATCGGTTCAGTATAATATTGGCATCCTATGGGGGGTACCAATTCCCCTGCCCCTATCGAAAAAATAAGTAGCCTATTTTATTTTTAGGGCTCACGTGATGTTACTGTAAAAATTTCAGGAAAATCGGTTCAGTATAATATTGGCATCCTATGGGGGGTACCAATTCCCCTGCCCCTATCGAAAAAATAAGTAGCCTATTTTATTTTTAGGGCTCACGTGATGTTACTGTAAAAATTTCAGGAAAATCGGTTCAGTAGTTTCGGAGTCTATAAAGCGACAAACATACAAACATACAAACATACAAACATACAAACACACATAATTTCATTTTTATATATATAGATGGAACGTCTACTTTCATAATCTATTAAGTTTTTTTCCTTGACGTTACCTCTAAACCCCCAAAAAAATTAATCCGAGGTTTTACAGACCAATTTGGATGAAACCAGATTTATGGAAAACTGCTCGAGGCATTTTCTGCACGGAAAGCTTTTTATATTCCATGGAACGTCTACTTTCATAATCTATTAAGTTTTTTCCTTGACGTTACCTCTAAACCCACAAAAAAATTAATCCCAGATTTTACTGACCAACTTGGATGAAACCAGATTTATGGAAAACTGCTCGATGAATTTTTTGCACAGAAAACTTTTTATATTCTATGGAACGTCTACTTTCATAATCTATTAAGTTTTTTCCTTGACGTTACCTCTAAAACCCCAAAAAAGTTAATCCCACATTTTACTGACCAATTTGGATGAAACCAAATTTCTGGAAACCTGCTCGATGAATTTTTTGCACAGAAAACTTTTTATATTCTATGGAACGTCTACTTTCATAATCTATTAAGTGTTTTCCTTGACGTTACCTCTAAACCCCCAAAAAAATTAATCCCAGATTTTACTTACCAATTTGGATGAAACCAGATTTCTGGAAAACTGCTCGATGCATTTTTTGCACGGAAAGCTTTTTATATTCTATGGAACGTCTACTTTCATAATCTATTAAGTTTTTTCCTTGACGTTACCTCTAAGCCCCCAAAAAAATTTATTCAAGATTTTATTGACCAATTTGGATGAAACCAGATTCCTGGAAAACTGCTCGATGCATTTTTTGCACGGAAAGCTTTTTATATTCCATGGAACGTCTACTTTCATAATCTATTAAGTTTTTTCCTTGACGTTACCTCTAAACCCCCAAAAAAAATAATCCCAGATTTTATTGACCAATTTGGATGAAACCAGATTTCTTGAAAACTGCTCGATGCATTTTTTACACAGACAGCTTTTTATATTCTATGGAACGTCTACTTTCATAATCTATTAAGTTTTTTCCTTGACCCCCCCAAAAAAGTTAATCCCAGATTTTACTGACCAATTTGGATGAAACCATATTTCTGGAAAACTTGAAATTTATTCAAGATTTTATTGACCAATTTGGATGAAACCAGATTTGTGGAAAACTGCTCGATAAATTTTTTGCACAGAAAACTTTTTATATTCTATGGAACGTCTACTTTCATAATCTATTAAGTTTTTTCCTTGACGTTACCTCTAAACCCCCAAAAAATTAATCCCAGATTTTACTGACCAATTTGGATGAAACCAGATTTCTGGAAAACTGCTGATGACGTTATTGCACGGAAAGCTTTTTATATTCTATGGAACGTCTACTTTCATAATCTATTAAGTTTTTTCCTTGACGTTATCTCTAAACCCCTAAAAAAATTCATCCCAGATTTTACACGGAAAGCTTCTTATATTCCATGGAACGTCTCCTTTCATAATCAATTAAGTTTTTTCCTGGACGTTACCTCTAAACCCCCAAAAAAATTAATCCCAGATTTTACTGACCAATTTGGATGAAACCAGATTTCTGGAAAACTGCTCGATGAATTTTTGCACGGAAAGCTTTTTACATTCTATGGAACGTCTATTTTCATAATCTATTAAGTTTTTTCCTTGACGTTACCTCTAAACCCCCAAAAAAATTAATCCCAGATTTTACTGACCCATTTGGATGAAACCAGATTTCTGGAAAACTACTCGATGAATTTTTTGCACGAAAAGCTTTTTATATTCTATGGAACGTCTACTTTCATAATCTATTAAGTTTTTTCCTTGACGTTATCTCTAAACCCCTAAAAAAATTCATCCCAGATTTTACACGGAAAGCTTCTTATATTCCATGGAACGTCTACTTTCATAATCAATTAAGTTTTTTCCTTGACGTTACCTCTAAACCCCCAAAAAAATTTATCCCAGATTTTACTGACCAATTTGGATGAAACCAGATTTCTGGAAAACTGCTCGATGAATTTTTGCATGGATGAAACCAGATTTCTGGAAAACTGCTCGATGAATTTTTGCACGGAAAGCTTTTTACATTCTATGGAACGTCTATTTTCATAATCTATTAAGTTTTTTCCTTGACGTTACCTCTAAACCCCCAAAAAATTAATCCCAGATTTTACTGACCAATTTGGATGAAACCAGATTTCTGGAAAACTGCTGATGACTTTATTGCACGGAAAGCTTTTTATATTCCATGGAACGTCTACTTTCATAATCTATTAAGTTTTTCCTTGACGTTACCTCTTAACCCCCAAAAAAATTAATCCCAGATTTTACAGACCAATTTGGATGAAACCAGAATTTTGGAAAACTGCTCGATTAATTTTTTGCACGGAAAGCCTTTTATATTCTATGGAACGTCTACTTGCATAATCTATTAAGTTTTTTCCTTGACGTTACCTCTAAAACGCCAAAAAAGTTAATCCCACATTTTACTGACCAATTTGGATGAAACCAAATTTCTGGAAAACTGCTAGATGAATTTTTTGCACAGAAACCTTTTTATATTCTCTGGAACGTCTACTTTCATAATCTATTAAGTGTTTTCCTTAACGTTACCTCTAAACCCCCAAAAAAATTAATCCCAGATTTTACTTACCAATTTGGATGAAACCAGATTTCTGGATAACTGCTCGATGCATTTTTTGCACGGAAAGTTTTTTATATTCCATGGAACGTCTACTTTCATAATCTATTAAGTTTTTTCCTTGACGTTACCTTTACACCCCCAAGAAAAATAATCTCAGATTTTACTGACCAATTTGGTTGAAACCAGATTTCTGCAAAACTGCTCGCTGAATTTTTTGCACGGAAAGCTTTTTATATTCTATGGAACGTCTACTTTCATAATCTATTAAGTTTTTTCCTTGACGTTATCTCTAAACCCCCAAAAAAATTAATCCCAGATTTTACTGACCAATTTTGATGAAACCAGATTCCTGGAAAACTGCTGGATGAATTTTTTGCACGGAAAGCTTTTTATATTCTATGTAACGTCGTCTTTCATAATCTATTAAGTGTTTTCCTTGACGTTACCTCTTAACCCGCAAAAAAGTTAATCCCAGATTTTACTGACCAATTTGGATGAAACCAGATTTCTGGAAAACTGCTGATGACGTTATTGCACGGAAAGCTTTTTATATTCTATGGAACGTCTACTTTCATGATCTATTAAGTTTTTCCTTGACGTTATCTCTAAACCCCCAAAAAAATTAATCCCAGATTTTACTGACCAATTTGGATGAAACCAGATTCCTGGAAAACTGCTCGATAAATTTTTTGCACGGAAAGCTTTTTATATTCTATGTAACGTCGTCTTTCATAATCTATTAAGTGTTTTCCTTGACGTTACCTCTAAGCCCCCAAAAAAATTTATTCAAGATTTTATTGACCAATTTGGATGAAACCAGATTTCTGGAAAACTGCTCGATGAATTTTTTGCACGGAAAGCTTTTTATATTCTACTAGCTTAACCCGGTGCGCTTCGCTACACTGGCATCCTATGGGAGGTATTTCCCCCCCTGCGCCTACCCGCTTTATTTTTATTTTCAAAAGTGTAATATACCATAAGAGTGACTTTTAGAAAGTTTGAACATTCTCACTATTACAGTTCTTAAGATATGCGATGTTAAACATTGGCGTCCTATGGGGTATTCCTATACCCCCGCTGCTATTTTATTTCAATTCCGGGGCTCAGAAGATCCTACTACAAAAAGTTCAGCAAAATGCGTGCAGCGGCTCTTAAGATATGCGATAATTAATATTGGCATCCTATGGGGGGTACCAATTCCCCTGCCCCTATCGAAAAAATAAGTAGCCTATTTTATTTTTAGGGCTCACGTGATGTTACTGTAAAAATTTCAGGAAAATCGGTTCAGTATAATATTGGCATCCTATGGGGGGTACCAATTCCCCTGCCCCTATCGAAAAAATAAGTAGCCTATTTTATTTTTAGGGCTCACGTGATGTTGCTGTAAAAATTTCAGGAAAATCGGTTCAGTATAATATTGGCATCCTATGGGGGGTACCAATTCCCCTGCCCCTATCGAAAAAATAAGTAGCCTATTTTATTTTTAGGGCTCACGTGATGTTACTGTAAAAATTTCAGGAAAATCGGTTCAGTATAATATTGGCATCCTAGGGGGGGTACCAATTCCCCTGCCCCTATCGAAAAAATAAGTAGCCTATTTTATTTTTAGGGCTCACGTGATGTTACTGTAAAAATTTCAGGAAAATCGGTTCAGTAGTTTCGGAGTCTATAAAGCGACAAACATACAAACATACAAACACACATAATTTCATTTTTATATATATAGATGGAACGTCTACTTTCATAATCTATTAAGTTTTTTCCTTGACGTTACCTCTAAACCCCCAAAAAATTAATCCGAGGTTTTACAGACCAATTTGGATGAAACCAGATTTATGGAAAACTGCTCGAGGCATTTTCTGCACGGAAAGCTTTTTATATTCCATGGAACGTCTACTTTCATAATCTATTAAGTTTTTTCCTTGACGTTACCTCTAAACCCACAAAAAAATTAATCCCAGATTTTACTGACCAACTTGGATGAAACCAGATTTATGGAAAACTGCTCGATGAATTTTTTGCACAGAAAACTTTTTATATTCTATGGAACGTCTACTTTCATAATCTATTAAGTTTTTTCCTTGACGTTACCTCTAAAACCCCAAAAAAGTTAATCCCACATTTTACTGACCAATTTGGATGAAACCAAATTTCTGGAAACCTGCTCGATGAATTTTTTGCACAGAAAACTTTTTATATTCTATGGAACGTCTACTTTCATAATCTATTAAGTGTTTTCCTTAACGTTACCTCTAAACCCCCAAAAAAATTAATCCCAGATTTTACTTACCAATTTGGATGAAACCAGATTTCTGGAAAACTGCTGGATGCATTTTTTGCACGGAAAGCTTTTTATATTCTATGGAACGTCTACTTTCATAATCTATTAAGTTTTTTCCTTGACGTTACCTCTAAGCCCCCAAAAAAATTTATTCAAGATTTTATTGACCAATTTGGATGAAACCAGATTCCTGGAAAACTGCTCGATGCATTTTTTGCACGGAAAGCTTTTTATATTCCATGGAACGTCTACTTTCATAATCTATTAAGTTTTTTCCTTGACGTTACCTCTAAACCCCCAAAAAAAATAATCCCAGATTTTATTGACCAATTTGGATGAAACCAGATTTCTTGAAAACTGCTCGATGCATTTTTTACACAGACAGCTTTTTATATTCTATGGAACGTCTACTTTCATAATCTATTAAGTTTTTTCCTTGACCCCCCCAAAAAAGTTAATCCCAGATTTTACTGACCAATTTGGATGAAACCATATTTCTGGAAAACTTGAAATTTATTCAAGATTTTATTGACCAATTTGGATGAAACCAGATTTGTGGAAAACTGCTCGATAAATTTTTTGCACAGAAAACTTTTTATATTCTATGGAACGTCTACTTTCATAATCTATTAAGTTTTTTCCTTGACGTTTCCTCTAAAACCCCAAAAAAGCTAATCTCACATTTTACTGACCAATTTGGATGAAACCAAATTTCTGGAAAACTGCTCGATGAATTTTTTGCACAGAAAACGTTTTATATTCTATGGAACGTCTACTTTCATAATCTATTAAGTGTTTTCCTTAACGTTACCTCTAAACCCCCAAAAAAATTAATCCCAGATTTTACTTACCAATTTGGATGAAACCAGATTTCTGGAAAACTGCTCGATGCATTTTTTGCACGGAAAGCTTTTTATATTCCATGGAACGTCTACTTTCATAATCTATTAAGTTTTTTCCTTGACGTTACCTCTAAACCCCCAAGAAAAATAATCCCAGATTTTACTGACCAGTTTGGTTGAAACCAGATTTCTGGAAAACTGCTCGATGAATTTTTTGCACGGAAAGCTTTTTATATTCTATGGAACGTCTAATTTCTTAATCTATTAAGTTTTTTCCTTGACGTTATCTCTAAACCCCCAAAAAAATTAATCCCAGATTTTACTGACCAATTTGGATGAAACCAGATACCTGGAAAACTCCTGGATGAATTTTTTGCACGGAAAGCTTTTTATATTCTATGTAACGTCGTCTTTCATAATCTATTAAGTGTTTTCCTTGACGTTACCTCTAAACCCCCAAAAAAGTTAATCCCAGATTTTACTGACCAATTTGGATGAAACCAGATTTCTGGAAAACTGCTCGATGAATTTTTTGCACGGAAACCTTTTTATATTCTATGGAACGTCTACTTTCATAATCTATTAAGTTTTTTCCTTGACGTTATCTCTAAACCCCCAAAAAAATGAATCCCAAATTTTACTGACCAATTTGGATGAAACCAGATTCCTGGAAAACTGCTCGATGAATTTTTTGCACGGAAAGCTTTTTATATTCTATGTAACGTCGTCTTTCATAATCTATTAAGTGTTTTCCTTGACGTTACCTCTAAGCCCCCAAAAAAATTTATTAAAGATTTTATTGACCAATTTGGATGAAACCATATTTCTGGAAAACTTGAAATTTATTCAAGATTTTATTGACCAATTTGGATGAAACCAGATTTGTGGAAAACTGCTCGATGAATTTTTTGCACAGAAAACTTTTTATATTCTATGGAACGTCTACTTTCATAATCTATCAAGTTTTTTCCTTGACGTTATCTCTAAACCCCCAAAAAATTAATCCCAGATTTTACTGACCAATTTGGATGAAACCAGATACCTGGAAAACTGCTGGATGAATTTTTTGCACCGAAACCTTTTTATATTCTATATAACGTCGTCTTTCATAATCTATTAAGTGTTTTCCTTGACGTTACCTCTAAGCCCCCAAAAAAAATTATTAAAGATTTTATTGACCAATTTAAATGAAACCAGATTTCTGGAAAACTGCTCGATGAATTTTTTGCACAGAAAACTTTTTATATTCTATGGAACGTCTACTTTCATAATCTATTAAGTTTTTTCCTTGACGTAACCTCTAAACCCCCAAGAAAAATAATCCCAGATTTTACTGACCAATTTGGTTGAAACCAGATTTCTGGAAAACTGCTCGATGAATTTTTTGCACGGAAAGCTTTTTATATTCTATGGAACGTCTAATTTCATAATCTATTAAGTTTTTTCCTTGACGTTATCTCTAAACCCCCAAAAAAATTAATCCCAGATTTTACTGACCAATTTGGATGAAACCAGATACCTGGAAAACTCCTGGATGAATTTTTTGCACGGAAAGCTTTTTATATTCTATGTAACGTCGTCTTTCATAATCTATTAAGTGTTTTCCTTGACGTTACCTCTAAACCCCCAAAAAAGTTAATCCCAGATTTTACTGACCAATTTGGATGAAACCAGATTTCTGGAAAACTGCTCGATGAATTTTTTGCACGGAAACCTTTTTATATTCTATGGAACGTCTACTTTCATAATCTATTAAGTTTTTTCCTTGACGTTATCTCTAAGCCCCCAAAAAAATGAATCCCAAATTTTACTGACCAATTTGGATGAAACCAGATTCCTGGAAAACTGCTCGTTGAATTTTTTGCACGGAAAGCTTTTTATATTCTATGTAACGTCGTCTTTCATAATCTATTAAGTGTTTTCCTTGACGTTACCTCTAAGCCCCCAAAAAAATTTATTAAAGATTTTATTGAGCAATTTGGATGAAACCATATTTCTGGAAAACTTGAAATTTATTCAAGATTTTATTGACCAATTTGGATGAAACCAGATTTGTGGAAAACTGCTCGATGATTTTTTTGCACAGAAAACTTTTTATATTCTATGGAACGTCTACTTTCATAATCTATTAAGTTTTTTCCTTGACGTTATCTCTAAACCCCCAAAAAAATTAATCCCAGATTTTACTGACCAATTTGGATGAAACCAGATACCTGGAAAACTGCTGGATGAATTTTTTGCACCGAAACCTTTTTATATTCTATATAACGTCGTCTTTCATAATCTATTAAGTGTTTTCCTTGACGTTACCTCTAAGCCCCCAAAAAAAATTATTAAAGATTTTATTGACCAATTTAAATGAAACCAGATTTCTGGAAAACTGCTCGATGTATTTTTTGCACAGAAAACTTTTTGTATTCTATGGAACGTCTACTTTCATAATCTATTAAGTTTTTTCCTTGACGTTATCTCTAAACCCCCAAGAAAAATAATCCCAGATTTTACTGACCAATTTGGTTGAAACCAGATTTCTGGAAAACTGCTCGATGAATTTTTTGCAAGGAAAGCTTTTTATATTCTATGGAACGTCTACTTTCATAATCTATTAAGTTTTTTCCTTGACGTTATCTCTAAACCCCCAAAAAAATTAATCCCAGATTTTACTGACCAATTTGGATGAAACCAGATACCTGGAAAACTGCTGGATGAATTTTTTTGCACGGAAAGCTTTTTATATTCTATGTAACGTCGTCTTTCATAATCTATTAAGTGTTTTCCTTGACGTTACCTCTAAGCCCCCAAAAAAATTAATCCCAGATTTAACTGACCAATTTGGATGAAACCAGATTCCTGGAAAATTGCTTGATCAATTTTTTGCACGGAAAGCTTTTTATATTCCATGGAACGTCTTCTTTCATAATCTATTAAGATTTTCCTTGACGTTACCTCTAAACCCCCAAAAAATTAATCCCAGATTTTATTGACCAATTTGGATGAAACCAGATTTCTTGAAAACTGCTCGATGCATTTTTGCACGGACAGCTTTTTATATTCCATGGTACGTCTACTTTCATAATCTATTAAGTTTTTTCCTTGACGTTACCTCTAAACCCACAAAAAAATTAATCCCAGATTTTACTGACCAACTTGGATGAAACCAGATTTCTGGAAAACTGCTTGATCAATTTTTTGCACGGAAAGGTTTTTATATTCTATGGAACGTCTACTTTCATAATCTATTAAGTTTTTTCCTTGACGTTACCTCTAAACCCCCAAAAAATTAATCCCAGATTTTAGTGACCAATTTGGATGAAACCAGATTTCTGGAAAACTGCTGATGACTTTATTGCACGGAAAGCTTTTTATATTCTATGGAACGTCTACTTTCATAATCTATTAAGTTTTTCCTTGACGTTACCTCTTAACCCCCAAAAAAATTAATCCCAGATTTTACAGACCAATTTGGATGAAACCAGAATTTTGGAAAACTGCTCGATTAATTTTTTGCACGGAAAGCTTTTTATATTCTATGGAACGTCTACTTGCATAATCTATTAAGTTTTTTCCTTGACGTTACCTCTAAAACCCCAAAAAAGTTAATCCCACATTTTACTGACCAATTTGGATGAAACCAAAACTTTTTTTATTCAAAGGAACGTCTACTTTCATAATCTATTAAGTTTTTTCCTTGACGTTATCTCTAAACCACCAAAAAAATTAATCTCAGATTTTACTGACCAATTTGGATGAAACCAGATTCCTGGAAAACTGCTCGATGCATTTTTTGCACGGAAAGCTTTTTATATTCCATGGAACGTCTACTTTCATAATCTATTAAGTTTTTTCCTTGATGTTACCTCTAAACCCCCAAAAAAATTAATCCCAGATTTTACTGACCAATTTGGATGAAACCAGATTTCTGGAAAACTGCTCGATGAATTTTTGCATGGATGAAACCAGATTTCTGGAAAACTGCTCGATGAATTTTTGCACGGAAAGCTTTTTACATTCTATGGAACGTCTATTTTCATAATCTATTAAGTTTTTTCCTTGACGTTACCTCTAAACCCCCAAAAAATTAATCCCAGATTTTACTGACCAATTTGGATGAAACCAGATTTCTGGAAAACTGCTGATGACTTTATTGCACGGAAAGCTTTTTATATTCTACTAGCTTAACCCGGTGCGCTTCGCTACACTGGCATCCTATGGGAGGTATTTCCCCCCCTGCGCCTACCCGCTTTATTTTTATTTTCAAAAGTGTAATATACCATAAGAGTGACTTTTAGAAAGTTTGAACATTCTCACTATTACAGTTCTTAAGATATGCGATGTTAAACATTGGCGTCCTATGGGGTATTCCTATACCCCCGCTGCTATTTTATTTCAATTCCGGGGCTCAGAAGATCCTACTACAAAAAGTTCAGCAAAATGCGTGCAGCGGCTCTTAAGATATGCGATAATTAATATTGGCATCCTATGGGGGGTACCAATTCCCCTGCCCCTATCGAAAAAATAAGTAGCCTATTTTATTTTTAGGGCTCACGTGATGTTACTGTAAAAATTTCAGGAAAATCGGTTCAGTATAATATTGGCATCCTATGGGGGGTACCAATTCCCCTGCCCCTATCGAAAAAATAAGTAGCCTATTTTATGTTTAGGGCTCACGTGATGTTGCTGTAAAAATTTCAGGAAAATCGGTTCAGTATAATATTGGCATCCTATGGGGGGTACCAATTCCCCTGCCCCTATCGAAAAAATAAGTAGCCTATTTTATTTTTAGGGCTCACGTGATGTTACTGTAAAAATTTCAGGAAAATCGGTTCAGTATAATATTGGCATCCTATGGGGGGTACCAATTCCCCTGCCCCTATCGAAAAAATAAGTAGCCTATTTTATTTTTAGGGCTCACGTGATGTTACTGTAAAAATTTCAGGAAAATCGGTTCAGTAGTTTCGGAGTCTATAAAGCGACAAACATACAAACATACAAACATACAAACACACATAATTTCATTTTTATATATATAGATGGAACGTCTACTTGCATAATCTATTAAGTTTTTTCCTTGACGTTACCTCTAAAACCCCAAAAAAGTTAATCCCACATTTTACTGACCAATTTGGATGAAACCAAATTTCTGGAAAACTGCTCGATGAATTTCTTGCACAGAAAACTTTTTATATTCTATGGAACGTCTACTTTCATAATCTATTAAGTGTTTTCCTTAACGTTACCTCTAAACCCCCAAAAAAATTAATCCCAGATTTTACTTACCAATTTGGATGAAACCAGATTTCTGGATAACTGCTCGATGCATTTTTTGCACGGAAAGCTTTTTATATTCCATGGAACGTCTACTTTCATAATCTATTAAGTTTTTTCCTTGACCCCCAAGAAAAATAATCTCAGATTTTACTGACCAATTTGGTTGAAACCAGATTTCTGCAAAACTGCTCGCTGAGTTTTTTGCACGGAAAGCTTTTTATATTCTATGGAACGTCTACTTTCGTAATCTATTAAGTTTTTTCCTTGACGTTATCTCTAAACCCCAAAAAAAAAATAATCCCAGATTTTACTGACCAATTTGGATGAAACCAGATTTCTTGAAAACTGCTCTATGAATTTTTGGCACGGAAAGCTTTTTATATTCAATGGAACGTCCACTCTCATAATCTATTAAGTTTTTTCCTTGACGTTACCTCTAAGCCCTCAAAAAAATTTATTCATATTGACCAATTTGGATGAAACCAGATTTCTGGATAACTGCTCGATGAATTTTTTGCACAGAAAACGTTTTATATTCTATGGAACGTCTACTTTCATAATCTATTAAGTGTTTTCCTTAACGTTACCTCTAAACCCCCAAAAAAATTCATCCCAGATTTTACACGGAAAGCTTCTTATATTCCATGGAACGTCTACTTAATGAGGATCTCAATAAAATATTTGTATGGGCATCGTCAAATGGACTTTATTTAAATCCCAAAAAATCAAAATGCTTATTAATAACTCAAAGAAATCAAACTACCGCTATGGATGTTCCAGTATCATTAGGTAACCAAAATATTGCAATTGTTGAATCAGCTAGGAATCTTGGAATAATTTTTAACAAATCGCTCACTTGGAACCATCACATTAATTCTGTATCTGGAAAAATATTTGGGATGCTTAGAACATTGTACCCTACACAACATCTTACGCCTTTAAACATTCGTGTGCTTCTAGCTAAAACTTTTATAATGCCGCAGCTTCTATATGGTTGCGAAATTTTTGCGTATTGTGATTCAGAAAGTAAGAGGAGATTATTAGTAGCGTATAATGCGATTCTACGTTATGTATACCGTATTAAGAGATATGATGGAACCTCTGAGTATTCTAAGTCTTTGTTCGGAGTTAACCTCATGGACCTACTTAGGATAAGATCGTTAATTCTACTCCACAAGGTAATATATACCAAAGAACCAACTTATTTATTTGAACGCCTTCAATTTGCACGATCCAGTAGAGGAAATAATCTTATACAATTCCGATATCGAACCCTAATCTCTAGATGGCAATTTTTTATTAATACCATATGTCTGTGGAACTCATTACCCAACAATTTACAAATAATGGACAACGCTTTACTATTTAAGAACGAATTGTTTAAACATGATTTTATCTCAAATTTTCAACTATCTTAAATATTCATTCATTATTGATTATACATATATATTTTCCCTCATTATGGATTGAATTTTAATTACATTTATTCTTATACCTGTATAAGTTATTTTATTTGTTTGTATGTACATTTTTTGTTCTTTAAAAATATTTTAATTATTATCACAAATTGATTGTATCGCTATAAGATCACATACTGTAATTAAAAAGATTTATATCTTGTTGTATGTGATATCCACATTAAATAAATAAATAAAATAAAAAATAAATAAATTAAGTTTTTTCCTTGACGTTACCTCTAAACCCCCAAAAAAAGTAATCCCAGATTTTACTGACCAATTTGGATGAAACCAGATTTCTGGAAAACTGCTCGATGAATTTTTGCATGGATGAAACCAGATTTCTGGAAAACTGCTCGATGAATTTTTGCACGGAAAGCTTTTTACATTCTATGGAACGTCTATTTTCATAATCTATTAAGTTTTTTCCTTGACGTTACCTCTAAACCCCCAAAAAATTAATCCCAGATTTTACTGACCAATTTGGATGAAACCAGATTTCTGGAAAACTGCTGATGACTTTATTGCACGGAAAGCTTTTTATATTCTATGGAACGTCTACTTTCATAATCTATTAAGTTTTTTCCTTGACGTTACCTCTAAACCCCCAAAAAAATTTATCCCAGATTTTACTGACCAATTTGGATGAAACCAGATTTCTGGAAAACTGCTCGATGAATTTTTGCATGGATGAAACCAGATTTCTGGAAAACTGCTCGATGAATTTTTGCACGGAAAGCTTTTTACATTCTATGGAACGTCTATTTTCATAATCTATTAAGTTTTTTCCTTGACGTTACCTCTAAACCCCCAAAAAATTAATCCCAGATTTTACTGACCAATTTGGATGAAACCAGATTTCTGGAAAACTGCTGATGACTTTATTGCACGGAAAGCTTTTTATATTCTATGGAACGTCTACTTTCATAATCTATTAAGTTTTTCCTTGACGTTGCCTCTTAACCCCCAAAAAAATTAATCCCAGATTTTACAGACCAATTTGGATGAAACCAGAATTTTGGAAAACTGCTCGATTAAATTTTTGCACGGAAAGCCTTTTATATTCTATGGAACGTCTACTTGCATAATCTATTAAGTTTTTTCCTTGACGTTACCTCTAAACCCCCAAAAAAATTAATCCCAGATTTTACTTACCAATTTGGATGAAACCAGATTTCTGGATAACTGCTCGATGCATTTTTTGCACGGAAAGCTTTTTATATTCCATGGAACGTCTACTTTCATAATCTATTAAGTTTTTTCCTTGACGTTACCTTTACACCCCCAAGAAAAATAATCTCAGATTTTACTGACCAATTTGGTTGAAACCAGATTTCTGCAAAACTGCTCGCTGAATTTTTTGCACGGAAAGCTTTTTATATTCTATGGAACGTCTACTTTCATAATCTATTAAGTTTTTTCCTTGACGTTATCTCTAAACCCCCAAAAAAATTAATCCCAGATTTTACTGACCAATTTGGATGAAACCAGATTCCTGGAAAACTGCTGGATGAATTTTTTGCACGGAAAGCTTTTTATATTCTATGTAACGTCGTCTTTCATAATCTATTAAGTGTTTTCCTTGACGTTACCTCTAAACCCGCAAAAAAGTTAATCCCAGATTTTACTGACCAATTTGGATGAAACCAGATTTCTGGAAAACTGCTCAATGAATTTTTTGCACGGAAACCTTTTTATATTCTATGGAACGTCTACTTTCATGATCTATTAAGTTTTTCCTTGACGTTATCTCTAAACCCCCAAAAAAATTAATCCCAGATTTTACTGACCAATTTGGATGAAACCAGATTCCTGGAAAACTGCTCGATAAATTTTTTGCACGGAAAGCTTTTTATATTCTATGTAACGTCGTCTTTCATAATCTATTAAGTGTTTTCCTTGACGTTACCTCTAAGCCCCAAAAAAATTTATTCAAGATTTTATTGACCAATTTGGATGAAACCAGATTTCTGGAAAACTGCTCGATGAATTTTTTGCACGGAAAGCTTTTTATATTCTATGGAACGTCTACTTTCATAATCTATTAAGTTTTTTCCTTGACGTTACCTCTAAACCCCCAAAAAAATTAATCCGAGGTTTTACAGACCAATTTGGATGAAACCAGATTTATGGAAAACTGCTCGAGGCATTTTCTGCACGGAAAGCTTTTTATATTCCATGGAACGTCTACTTTCATAATCTATTAAGTTTTTTCCTTGACGTTACCTCTAAACCCACAAAAAAATTAATCCCAGATTTTACTGACCAACTTGGATGAAACCAGAATTTTGGAAAACTGCTCGATTAATTTTTTGCACGGAAAGCTTTTTATATTCTATGGAACGTCTACTTGCATAATCTATTAAGTTTTTTCCTTGACGTTACCTCTAAAACCCCAAAAAAGTTAATCCCACATTTTACTGACCAATTTGGATGAAACCAAATTTCTGGAAAACTCTCGATGAATTTTTTGCACAGAAAACTTTTGATATTCTATGGAACGTCTACTTTCATAATCTATTAAGTGTTTTCCTTAACGTTACCTCTAAACCCCCAAAAAAATTAATCCCAGATTTTACTTACCAATTTAGATGAAACCAGAATTTTGGAAAACTGCTCGATTAATTTTTTGCACGGAAAGCTTTTTATATTCTATGGAACGTCTACTTGCATAATCTATTAAGTTTTTTCCTTGACGTTACCTCTAAAACCCCAAAAAAGTTAATCCCACATTTTACTGACCAATTTGGATGAAACCAAATTTCTGGAAAACTGCTCGATGAATTTCTTGCACAGAAAACTTTTTATATTCTATGGAACGTCTACTTTCATAATCTATTAAGTGTTTTCCTTAACGTTACCTCTAAACCCCCAAAAAAATTAATCCCAGATTTTACTTACCAATTTGGATGAAACCAGATTTCTGGATAACTGCTCGATGCATTTTTTGCACGGAAAGCTTTTTATATTCCATGGAACGTCTACTTTCATAATCTATTAAGTTTTTTCCTTGACCCCCAAGAAAAATAATCTCAGATTTTACTGACCAATTTGGTTGAAACCAGATTTCTGCAAAACTGCTCGCTGAGTTTTTTGCACGGAAAGCTTTTTATATTCTATGGAACGTCTACTTTCATAATCTATTAAGTTTTTTCCTTGACGTTATCTCTAAACCCCAAAAAAAAAATAATCCCAGATTTTACTGACCAATTTGGATGAAACCAGATTTCTTGAAAACTGCTCTATGAATTTTTGGCACGGAAAGCTTTTTATATTCAATGGAACGTCCACTCTCATAATCTATTAAGTTTTTTCCTTGACGTTACCTCTAAGCCCTCAAAAAAATTTATTCATATTGACCAATTTGGATGAAACCAGATTTCTGGATAACTGCTCGATGAATTTTTTGCACAGAAAACGTTTTATATTCTATGGAACGTCTACTTTCATAATCTATTAAGTGTTTTCCTTAACGTTACCTCTAAACCCCCAAAAAAATTCATCCCAGATTTTACACGGAAAGCTTCTTATATTCCATGGAACGTCTACTTAATGAGGATCTCAATAAAATATTTGTATGGGCATCGTCAAATGGACTTTATTTAAATCCCAAAAAATCAAAATGCTTATTAATAACTCAAAGAAATCAAACTACCGCTATGGATGTTCCAGTATCATTAGGTAACCAAAATATTGCAATTGTTGAATCAGCTAGGAATCTTGGAATAATTTTTAACAAATCGCTCACTTGGAACCATCACATTAATTCTGTATCTGGAAAAATATTTGGGATGCTTAGAACATTGTACCCTACACAACATCTTACGCCTTTAAACATTCGTGTGCTTCTAGCTAAAACTTTTATAATGCCGCAGCTTCTATATGGTTGCGAAATTTTTGCGTATTGTGATTCAGAAAGTAAGAGGAGATTATTAGTAGCGTATAATGCGATTCTACGTTATGTATACCGTATTAAGAGATATGATGGAACCTCTGAGTATTCTAAGTCTTTGTTCGGAGTTAACCTCATGGACCTACTTAGGATAAGATCGTTAATTCTACTCCACAAGGTAATATATACCAAAGAACCAACTTATTTATTTGAACGCCTTCAATTTGCACGATCCAGTAGAGGAAAAAATCTTATACAATTCCGATATCGAACCCTAATCTCTAGATGGCAATTTTTTATTAATACCATATGTCTGTGGAACTCATTACCCAACAATTTACAAATAATGGACAACGCTTTACTATTTAAGAACGAATTGTTTAAACATGATTTTATCTCAAATTTTCAACTATCTTAAATATTCATTCATTATTGATTATACATATATATTTTCCCTCATTATGGATTGAATTTTAATTACATTTATTCTTATACCTGTATAAGTTATTTTATTTGTTTGTATGTACATTTTTTGTTCTTTAAAAATATTTTAATTATTATCACAAATTGATTGTATCGCTATAAGATCACATACTGTAATTAAAAAGATTTATATCTTGTTGTATGTGATATCCACATTAAATAAATAAATAAAAAATAAATAAATTAAGTTTTTTCCTTGACGTTACCTCTAAACCCCCAAAAAAAGTAATCCCAGATTTTACTGACCAATTTGGATGAAACCAGATTTCTGGAAAACTGCTCGATGAATTTTTGCATGGATGAAACCAGATTTCTGGAAAACTGCTCGATGAATTTTTGCACGGAAAGCTTTTTACATTCTATGGAACGTCTATTTTCATAATCTATTAAGTTTTTTCCTTGACGTTACCTCTAAACCCCCAAAAAATTAATCCCAGATTTTACTGACCAATTTGGATGAAACCAGATTTCTGGAAAACTGCTGATGACTTTATTGCACGGAAAGCTTTTTATATTCTATGGAACGTCTACTTTCATAATCTATTAAGTTTTTTCCTTGACGTTTTCTCTAAACCCCTAAAAAAATTCATCCCAGATTTTACACGGAAAGCTTCTTATATTCCATGGAACGTCTATTTTCATAATCTATTAAGTTTTTTCCTTGACGTTATCTCTAAACCCCTAAAAAAATTCATCCCAGATTTTACACGGAAAGCTTTTTACATTCTATGGAACGTCTATTTTCATAATCTATTAAGTTTTTTCCTTGACGTTACCTCTAAACCCCCAAAAAATTAATCCCAGATTTTACTGACCAATTTGGATGAAACCAGATTTCTGGAAAACTGCTGATGACTTTATTGCACGGAAAGCTTTTTATATTCTATGGAACGTCTACTTTCATAATCTATTAAGTTTTTTCCTTGACGTTACCTCTAAACCCCCAAAAAAATTTATCCCAGATTTTACTGACCAATTTGGATGAAACCAGATTTCTGGAAAACTGCTCGATGAATTTTTGCATGGATGAAACCAGATTTCTGGAAAACTGCTCGGTGAATTTTTGCACGGAAAGCTTTTTACATTCTATGGAACGTCTATTTTCATAATCTATTAAGTTTTTTCCTTGACATTACCTCTAAACCCCCAAAAAATTAATCCCAGATTTTACTGACCAATTTGGATGAAACCAGATTTCTGGAAAACTGCTGATGACTTTATTGCACGGAAAGCTTTTTATATTCTATGGAACGTCTACTTTCATAATCTATTAAGTTTTTCCTTGACGTTACCTCTTAACCCCCAAAAAAATTAATCCCAGATTTTACAGACCAATTTGGATGAAACCAGAATTTTGGAAAACTGCTCGATTAATTTTTTGCACGGAAAGCCTTTTATATTCTATGGAACGTCTACTTGCATTATCTATTAAGTTTTTTCCTTGACGTTACCTCTAAAACGCCAAAAAAGTTAATCCCACATTTTACTGACCAATTTGGATGAAACCAAATTTCTGGAAAACTGCTAGATGAATTTTTTGCACAGAAACCTTTTTATATTCTCTGGAACGTCTACTTTCATAATCTATTAAGTGTTTTCCTTAACGTTACCTCTAAACCCCCAAAAAAATTAATCCCAGATTTTACTTACCAATTTGGATGAAACCAGATTTCTGGATAACTGCTCGATGCATTTTTTGCACGGAAAGCTTTTTATATTCCATGGAACGTCTACTTTCATAATCTATTAAGTTTTTTCCTTGACGTTACCTTTACACCCCCAAGAAAAATAATCTCAGATTTTACTGACCAATTTGGTTGAAACCAGATTTCTGCAAAACTGCTCGCTGAATTTTTTGCACGGAAAGCTTTTTATATTCTATGGAACGTCTACTTTCATAATCTATTAAGTTTTTTCCTTGACGTTATCTTTAAACCCCCAAAAAAATTAATCCCAGATTTTACTGACCAATTTGGATGAAACCAGATTCCTGGAAAACTGCTGGATGAATTTTTTGCACGGAAAGCTTTTTATATTCTATGTAACGTCGTCTTTCATAATCTATTAAGTGTTTTCCTTGACGTTACCTCTAAACCCGCAAAAAAGTTAATCCCAGATTTTACTGACCAATTTGGATGAAACCAGATTTCTGGAAAACTGCTCAATGAATTTTTTGCACGGAAACCTTTTTATATTCTATGGAACGTCTACTTTCATGATCTATTAAGTTTTTCCTTGACGTTATCTCTAAACCCCCAAAAAAATTAATCCCAGATTTTACTGACCAATTTGGATGAAACCAGATTCCTGGAAAAGTGCTCGATAAATTTTTTGCACGGAAAGCTTTTTATATTCTATGTAACGTCGTCTTTCATAATCTATTAAGTGTTTTCCTTGACGTTACCTCTAAGCCCCAAAAAAATTTATTCAAGATTTTATTGACCAATTTGGATGAAACCAGATTTCTGGAAAACTGCTCGATGAATTTTTTGCACGGAAAGCTTTTTATATTCTATGGAACGTCTACTTTCATAATCTATTAAGTTTTTTCCTTGACGTTACCTCTAAACCCCCAAAAAAATTAATCCGAGGTTTTACAGACCAATTTGGATGAAACCAGATTTATGGAAAACTGCTCGAGGCATTTTCTGCACGGAAAGCTTTTTATATTCCATGGAACGTCTACTTTCATAATCTATTAAGTTTTTTCCTTGACGTTACCTCTAAACCCACAAAAAAATTAATCCCAGATTTTACTGACCAACTTGGATGAAACCAGATTTATGGAAAACTGCTCGATGAATTTTTTGCACAGAAAACTTTTTATATTCTATGGAACGTCTACTTTCATAATCTATTAAGTGTTTTCCTTGACGTTACCTCTAAGCCCCCAAAAAAATTAATCCCAGATTTAACTGACCAATTTGGATGAAACCAGATTACTGGAAAATTGCTTGATCAATTTTTTGCACGGAAAGCTTTTTATATTCCATGGAACGTCTTCTTTCATAATCTATTAAGATTTTCCTTGACGTTACCTCTAAACCCCCAAAAAAATTAATCCCAGATTTTATTGACCAATTTGGATGAAACCAGATTTCTTGAAAACTGCTCGATGCATTTTTGCACGGACAGCTTTTTATATTCCATGGTACGTCTACTTTCATAATCTATTAAGTTTTTTCCTTGACGTTACCTCTAAACCCACAAAAAAATTAATCCCAGATTTTACTGACCAACTTGGATGAAACCAGATTTCTGGAAAACTGCTCGATGAATTTTTGCACGGAAAGCTTTTTACATTCTATGAAACGTCTATTTTCATAATCTATTAAGTTTTTTCCTTGACGTTACCTCTAAAACCCCAAAAAAGTTAATCCCACATTTTACTGACCAATTTGGATGAAACCAAATTTCTGGAAAACTCTCGATGAATTTTTTGCACAGAAAACTTTTGATATTCTATGGAACGTCTACTTTCATAATCTATTAAGTGTTTTCCTTAACGTTACCTCTAAACCCCCAAAAAAATTAATCCCAGATTTTACTTACCAATTTAGATGAAACCAGAATTTTGGAAAACTGCTCGATTAATTTTTTGCACGGAAAGCTTTTTATATTCTATGGAACGTCTACTTGCATAATCTATTAAGTTTTTTCCTTGACGTTACCTCTAAAACCCCAAAAAAGTTAATCCCACATTTTACTGACCAATTTGGATGAAACCAAATTTCTGGAAAACTGCTCGATGAATTTTTTGCACAAAAAACTTTTTATATTCTATGGAACGTCTACTTTCATAATCTATTAAGTGTTTTCCTTAACGTTACCTCTAAACCCCCAAAAAAATTAATCCCAGATTTTACTTACCAATTTGGATGAAACCAGATTTCTGGATAACTGCTCGATGCATTTTTTGCACGGAAAGCTTTTTATATTCCATGGAACGTCTACTTTCATAATCTATTAAGTTTTTTCCTTGACCCCCAAGAAAAATAATCTCAGATTTTACTGACCAATTTGGTTGAAACCAGATTTCTGCAAAACTGCTCGCTGAGTTTTTGCACGGAAAGCTTTTTATATTCTACTAGCTTAACCCGGTGCGCTTCGCTACACTGGCATCCTATGGGAGGTATTTCCCCCCCTGCGCCTACCCGCTTTATTTTTATTTTCAAAGGTTTAATATACCATAAGAGTGACTTTTAGAAAGTTTGAACATTCTCACTATTACAGTTCTTAAGATATGCGATGTTAAACATTGGCGTCCTATGGGTTATTCCTATACCCCCGCTGCTATTTTATTTCAATTCCGGGGCTCAGAAGATCCTACTACAAAAAGTTCAGCAAAATGCGTGCAGCGGCTCTTAAGATATGCGATAATTAATATTGGCATCCTATGGGGGGTACCAATTCCCCTGCCCCTATCGAAAAAATAAGTAGCCTATTTTATTTTTAGGGCTCACGTGATGTTACTGTAAAAATTTCAGGAAAATCGGTTCAGTATAATATTGGCATCCTATGGGGGGTACCAATTCCCCTGCCCCTATCGAAAAAATAAGTAGCCTATTTTATTTTTAGGGCTCACGTGATGTTGCTGTAAAAATTTCAGGAAAATCGGTTCAGTATAATATTGGCATCCTATGGGGGGTACCAATTCCCCTGCCCCTATCGAAAAAATAAGTAGCCTATTTTATTTTTAGGGCTCACGTGATGTTACTGTAAAAATTTCAGGAAAATCGGTTCAGTATAATATTGGCATCCTATGGGGGGTACCAATTCCCCTGCCCCTATCGAAAAAATAAGTAGTTTTTAGGGCTCACGTGATGTTACTGTAAAAATTTCAGGAAAATCGGTTCAGTAGTTTCGGAGTCTATAAAGCGACAAACATACAAACATACAAACATACAAACATACAAACATACAAACACACATAATTTCATTTTTATATATATAGATGGAACGTCTACTTTCATAATCTATTAAGTTTTTTCCTTGACGTTATCTCTAAACCCCAAAAAAAAATAATCCCATATTTTACTGACCAATTTCGATGAAACCAGATTTCTTGAAAACTGCTCTATGAATTTTTGGCGCGGAAAGCTTTTTATATTCTATGGAACGTCCACTCTCATAATCTATTAAGTTTTTTCCTTGACGTTACCTCTAAGCCCTCAAAAAAATTTATTCATATTGACCAATTTGGATGAAACCAGATTTCTGGATAACTGCTCGATGAATTTTTTGCACAGAAAACGTTTTATATTCTATGGAACGGCTACTTTCATAATCTATTAAGTGTTTTCCTTAACGTTACCTCTAAACCCCCAAAAAAATTCATCCCAGATTTTACACGGAAAGCTTCTTATATTCCATGGAACGTCTACTTTCATTATCAATTAAGTTTTTTCCTTGACGTTACCTCTAAACCCCCAAAAAAAGTAATCCCAGATTTTACTGACCAATTTGGATGAAACCAGATTTCTGGAAAACTGCTCGATGAATTTTTGCATGGATGAAACCAGATTTCTGGAAAACTGCTCGATGAATTTTTGCACGGAAAGCTTTTTACATTCTATGGAACGTCTATTTTCATAATCTATTAAGTTTTTTCCTTGACGTTACCTCTAAACCCCCAAAAAATTAATCCCAGATTTTACTGACCAATTTGGATGAAACCAGATTTCTGGAAAACTGCTGATGACTTTATTGCACGGAAAGCTTTTTATATTCTATGGAACGTCTACTTTCATAATCTATTAAGTTTTTTCCTTGACGTTATCTCTAAACCCCTAAAAAAATTCATCCCAGATTTTACACGGAAAGCTTCTTATATTCCATGGAACGTCTCCTTTCATAATCAATTAAGTTTTTTCCTGGACGTTACCTCTAAACCCCCAAAAAAATTAATCCCAGATTTTACTGACCAATTTGGATGAAACCAGATTTCTGGAAAACTGCTCGATGAATTTTTGCATGGATGAAACCAGATTTCTGGAAAACTGCTCGATGAATTTTTGCACGGAAAGCTTTTTACATTCTATGGAACGTCTATTTTCATAATCTATTAAGTTTTTTCCTTGACGTTACCTCTAAACCCCCAAAAAATTAATCCCAGATTTTACTGACCAATTTGGATGAAACCAGATTTCTAGAAAACTGCTGATGACTTTATTGCACGGAAAGCTTTTTATATTCTATGGAACGTCTACTTTCATAATCTATTAAGTTTTTTCCTTGACGTTATCTCTAAACCCCTAAAAAAATTCATCCCAGATTTTACACGGAAAGCTTCTTATATTCCATGGAACGTCTCCTTTCATAATCAATTAAGTTTTTTCCTGGACGTTACCTCTAAACCCCCAAAAAAATTAATCCCAGATTTTACTGACCAATTTGGATGAAACCAGATTTCTGGAAAACTGCTCGATGAATTTTTGCACGGAAAGCTTTTTACATTCTATGGAACGTCTATTTTCATAATCTATTAAGTTTTTTCCTTGACGTTACCTCTAAACCCCCAAAAAAATTAATCCCAGATTTTACTGACCCATTTGGATGAAACCAGATTTCTGGAAAACTACTCGATGAATTTTTTGCACGAAAAGCTTTTTATATTCTATGGAACGTCTACTTTCATAATCTATTAAGTTTTTTCCTTGACGTTATCTCTAAACCCCTAAAAAAATTCACCCCAGATTTTACACGGAAAGCTTCTTATATTCCATGGAACGTCTACTTTCATAATCAATTAAGTTTTTTCCTTGACGTTACCTCTAAACCCCCAAAAAAATGTATCCCAGATTTTACTGACCAATTTGGATGAAACCAGATTTCTGGAAAACTGCTCGATGAATTTTTGCATGGATGAAACCAGATTTCTGGAAAACTGCTCGATGAATTTTTGCACGGAAAGCTTTTTACATTCTATGGAACGTCTATTTTCATAATCTATTAAGTTTTTTCCTTGACGTTACCTCTAAACCCCCAAAAAATTAATCCCAGATTTTACTGACCAATTTGGATGAAACCAGATTTCTGGAAAACTGCTGATGACTTTATTGCACGGAAAGCTTTTTATATTCTATGGAACGTCTACTTTCATAATCTATTAAGTTTTTCCTTGACGTTACCTCTTAACCCCCAAAAAAATTAATCCCAGATTTTACAGACCAATTTGGATGAAACCAGAATTTTGGAAAACTGCTCGATTAATTTTTTGCACGGAAAGCCTTTTGTATTCTATGGAACGTCTACTTGCATAATCTTTTAAGTTTTTTCCTTGACGTTACCTCTAAAACGCCAAAAAAGTTAATCCCACATTTTACTGACCAATTTGGATGAAACCAAATTTCTGGAAAACTGCTAGATGAATTTTTTGCACAGAAACCTTTTTATATTCTCTGGAACGTCTACTTTCATAATCTATTAAGTGTTTTCCTTAACGTTACCTCTAAACCCCCAAAAAAATTAATCCCAGATTTTACTTACCAATTTGGATGAAACCAGATTTCTGGATAACTGCTCGATGCATTTTTTGCACGGAAAGCTTTTTATATTCCATGGAACGTCTACTTTCATAATCTATTAAGTTTTTTCCTTGACGTTACCTTTACACCCCCAAGAAAAATAATCTCAGATTTTACTGATCAATTTGGTTGAAACCAGATTTCTGCAAAACTGCTCGCTGAATTTTTTGCACGGAAAGCTTTTTATATTCTACTAGCTTAACCCGGTGCGCTTCGCTACACTGGCATCCTATGGGAGGTATTTCCCCCCCTGCGCCTACCCGCTTTATTTTTATTTTCAAAAGTGTAATATACCATAAGAGTGACTTTTAGAAAGTTTGAACATTCTCACTATTACAGTTCTTAAGATATGCGATGTTAAACATTGGCGTTCTATGGGGTATTCCTATACCCCCGCTGCTATTTTATTTCAATTCCGGGGCTCAGAAGATCCTACTACAAAAAGTTCAGCAAAATGCGTGCAGCGGCTCTTAAGATATGCGATAATTAATATTGGCATCCTATGGGGGGTACCAATTCCCCTGCCCCTATCGAAAAAATAAGTAGCCTATTTTATTTTTAGGGCTCACGTGATGTTACTGTAAAAATTTCAGGAAAATCGGTTCAGTATAATATTGGCATCCTATGGGGGGTACCAATTCCCCTGCCCCTATCGAAAAAATAAGTAGCCTATTTTATTTTTAGGGCTCACGTGATGTTGCTGTAAAAATTTTAGGAAAATCGGTTCAGTATAATATTGGCATCCTATGGGGGGTACCAATTCCCCTGCCCCTATCGAAAAAATAAGTAGCCTATTTTATTTTTAGGGCTCACGTGATGTTACTGTAAAAATTTCAGGAAAATCGGTTCAGTATAATATTGGCATCCTATGGGGGGTACCAATTCCCCTGCCCCTATCGAAAAAATAAGTAGCCTATTTTATTTTTAGGGCTCACGTGATGTTACTGTAAAAATTTCAGGAAAATCGGTTCAGTAGTTTCGGAGTCTATAAAGCGACAAACATACAAACATACAAACATACAAACACACATAATTTCATTTTTATATATATAGATGGAACGTCTACTTTCATAATCTATTAAGTTTTTTCCTTGACGTTATCTCTAAACCCCCAAAAAAATTAATCCCAGATTTTACTGACCAATTTGGATGAAACCAGATTCCTGGAAAACTGCTGGATGAATTTTTTGCACGGAAAGCTTTTTATATTCTATGTAACGTCGTCTTTCATAATCTATTAAGTGTTTTCCTTGACGTTACCTCTAAACCCGCAAAAAAGTTAATCCCAGATTTTACTGACCAATTTGGATGAAACCAGATTTCTGGAAAACTGCTCAATGAATTTTTTGCACGGAAACCTTTTTATATTCTATGGAACGTCTACTTTCATGATCTATTAAGTTTTTCCTTGACGTTATCTCTAAACCCCCAAAAAAATTAATCCCAGATTTTACTGACCAATTTGGATGAAACCAGATTCCTGGAAAACTGCTCGATAAATTTTTTGCACGGAAAGCTTTTTATATTCTATGTAACGTCGTCTTTCATAATCTATTAAGTGTTTTCCTTGACGTTACCTCTAAGCCCCCAAAAAAATTTATTCAAGATTTTATTGACCAATTTGGATGAAACCAGATTTCTGGAAAACTGCTCGATGAATTGTTTGCACGGAAAGCTTTTTATATTCTATGGAACGTCTACTTTCATAATCTATTAAGTTTTTTCCTTGACGTTACCTCTAAACCCCCAAAAAAATTAATCCGAGGTTTTACAGACCAATTTGGATGAAACCAGATTTTTGGAAAACTGCTCGAGGCATTTTCTGCACGGAAAGCTTTTTATATTCTATGTAACGCCGTCTTTCATAATCTATTAAATGTTTTCCTTGACGTTACCTCTAAGCCCCCAAAAAAATTTATTCAAGATTTTATTGACCAATTTGGATGAAACCAGATTTCTGAAAGCTTTTTATATTCTATGGAACGTCTACTTTCATAATCTATTAAGTTTTTTCCTTGACGTAACCTCTAAGCCCCCAAAAAAGTTAATCGCAGATTTTACTGACCAATTTGGATGAAACCAGATTTCTGGAAAACTGCTCGATGAATTTTTTGCACGGAAGCCTTTTTATATTCTATGGAACGTCTACTTTCAAAATCTATTAAGTTTTTCCTTGACGTTACCTCTAAGCCCCCAAAAAAATTAATCCCAGAATTTACTGACCAATTTGGATGAAAGCAGATTTATGGAAAACTGCTCGAGGCATTTTTTGCACGGAAAGCTTTTTATATTCCATGGAACGTCTACTTTCATAATCTATTAAGTTTTTTCCTTGACGTTACCTTTAAACCCCCAAGAAAAATAATCTCAGATTTTACTGACCAATTTGGATGAAACCAGATTCCTGGAAAACTGCTCGATAAATTTTTTGCACGGAAAGCTTTTTATATTCTATGTAACGCCGTCTTTCATAATCTATTAAGTGTTTTCCTTGACGTTACCTCTAAGCCCCCAAAAAAATTTATTCAAGATTTTATTGACCAATTTGGATGAAACCAGATTTCTGGAAAACTGCTCGATGAATTTTTTGCACGGAAAGCTTTTTATATTCTATGGAACGTCTACTTTCATAATCTATTAAGTTTTTTCCTTGACGTTACCTCTAACCCCCAAAAAAATTAATCCCAGATTTTACTTACCAATTTGGTTAAAACCAGATTTCTGCAAAACTGCTCGCTGAATTTTTTGCACGGAAAGCTTTTTATATTCTATGGAACGTCTACTTTCATAATCTATTAAGTTTTTTCCTTGACGTTATCTCTAAACCCCCAAAAAAATTAATCCCAGATTTTGCTGACCAATTTGGATGAAACCAGATTCCTGGAAAACTGCTCGATAAATTTTTTGCACGGAAAGCTTTTTATATTCTATGTAACGCCGTCTTTCATAATCTATTAAGTGTTTTCCTTGACGTTACCTCTAAGCCCCCAAAAAAAATTTATTCAAGATTTTATTGACCAATTTGGATGAAACCAGATTTCTGGAAAACTGCTCGATGAATTTTTTGCACGGAAAGCTTTTTATATTCTATGGAACGTCTACTTTCATAATCTATTAAGTTTTTTCCTTGACGTTACCTCTAAACCCCCAAAAAAATTAATCCGAGGTTTTACAGACCAATTTGGATGAAACCAGTAGCCCGTTTCTGTATTTCTCGCATCGTAAAATTTCCCGCATGAAACAAGTGAATTATGACAAAAACAGTGCAATATGAAACAAAAAAAGGTTTTTCTCACATAAGTGTTTCTGTATTTTTACTTTGCGAGAACTATCTGTCAATTAAATAATTTTCCAGCAATTATTGGAAGGATGTGAGAAAAAGTGTTTCTGTATCAATATTTTGCCAAAAGTTTCTCACAAGAACTGTCAAAATAAGTCATATTTAAAATTGATGCGAGAAAATTAATATTTCAAAAAATGGAGAACAAATTATGTATGTATGTACCAGAGAATGACAACAAGTACCCATAAGAATAATATACAGAGGTATTTACCCACGCTTAACGTTATTGTGTATATCCATACTTATAACACAAATAATAACAACAACTATGGTTGTGCGTTGCAAAAAATATGTGTATTACTAATACTTATGCACGGCAATATTTCACACAACCACATTCAGTAAACTTAAATACATGAATGTTATGCAGATAATATTCAATACCCATGAATGCGTTTTGGTTATCTGCCATACATATAAAATATCTATGTGTAAGAAAATATACATGGGTACTTTCAGTATTTTTGGCACTACTGCGTAAATATGAAAAAAAAATTGTTGTATGAAATGTTTTAGCAAAAATGTGCTTTGATCACTAGCCAGGTATGGGACTATGTACATATTTTTTTTGATACATAAAATAAATTTTTTTGTAACATCAGCAGTGCCAATGTATGTCTACATACATAAAAATAAAATTATAAACGTGCAATGTCCTGAGCGGATTAGAATCTATATGAGAAGACTTTTTGATACTTTTTTGTTTTTCAATTGATATTTTTTATATTGAACTTACAAAATAGATTAACTCACGTGGAAGATAAAATATGAACCGGAGGTTGGTCCATCGCCAAATGGATCAACTAAGACGGAACAAATAAATGCTAAAAACATGTAAATTTATGTATACTTAGATGTACTATGTTTTCTTCATATTTACATAAAAATTTATGGTCGAATTTTGACCACTAGGCAAACGCTAGTATATACTTATAAAACGTTTAATTTTTATATCCTAAATTGGTATCTTCGAAATTAAAGAAGAAAAAAACTAAAGATCGGTTAACTCTTACGCCACAAATGAAAATTTTTGAGGCGGCAGTACGCTATTTTTAAACCGAGAACTACTTTGGTTTCTGCAAAAACTATGCGAAAATAAACATAAAATGAAACGTTTGAACTATAAATCGTCACACGCACGTAGCATAGAGAGGTGACACGAGACGGAAGATATTGTTTTTTATGTATGTAAGTATTGATTTGTATGTTGTGCTAATAAGAAAGAGTGTAACCGCCACTCAATACATTTAGACGCCGTTCTGTAACGATTTATAATTCAAACATTTCATTTTAATACGGGTAATTAAAGTTGTATAAGAGCCCAAAATTGAATTTCTGCCTAATTCCAAAATTTTAAAAATTGCACTTGCCATCTCTGCGACGGTATGTGTATACTTACGTTATACATACGTAAATACACATACTTATTTATTCTTATGGGTATTGCAGATAGCCAATACAAGTTTTATTTATATCTGCAAGTACTTTCTAAAAGAAGAATGAATATACAAATACACAGTGCCAGCGTATACCTATGTATATTTAACTTCAACTTGTTATGGGTAATGGTATGTAAGTGTATGATTTTGATCTTTGCCCATACATGCCCATACATGTTTTCTCGCTAATACTAAAAGAGTACTTAAAATGATACTTTTGTCATTCTCTGGTATGTACACAAGAATGTGTATTATTTTTTTTTTTATTTGAAGAGAAAGAATTTAAATGATGAAAATAAATAAAACACAATTGTTATACTTTTTTATTTTAATTTTATTAAGCCCTTCTTTGTTTTCGTTTTATGCAGGGCTGCCAGATAAATTTGTGAAAAAATCGTTAATTTCCTAAGAAAAAATAAAAAAATAGCCTATTTTGTTTTAAAAAATCGGACAATTAAAAATTAATTTTGATAAATTTTGTTCGATTTTTATTAAAACATAATCCAAAGAAAAAAAAAAAAATTTTAAGATTTAAAGTTCATACATACATACTTTAGCTTGAGGTCTACTTAAGTAAAATTATTTATTTTAATTTTTATTTAATCCGATAACAATTTAAAATTTTAGATTGTTTTTTTCCTAAAAAAATCACTTTAAAGCGTGACAAAATGTCATATTGAACTAAAACTAACACTTTTGGCAAAAAAAGGCAATAATTTTTATATGAAAAATGTTTTGTTTTGATCACATAAACAAATGTATTAAATAATCTAAGGAAATAAAAATTAAACAGTTTTCCTTCGAAAATAAAGATATCGTTTTTCTGTGGTGCCGAATATACAAACATATTAAACTATTTAAAATTATTTTATTTCGAAGACTGAATAATATCGTCACTAAAAAAATCAGCCAATCGGCACTTTGCCAATTTCGGAACAAAAAAATCGTCAAAATGACGATATATCATAAAATCTGGCAGCCCTATTTTTATTATATCTATTTCTTTCTTTGACGTTTCGCTAGCATTTGACACTTAATTACTGGAAGTATTCCAGTTAAAACAGAATCTGTGTTGTCTGTTCTCGCATTCAAGTACAGAAACACTTTTTTCTCACAAATCGAGAAACGATGGAATTTTTTGTTTCACCCTTAATGTGAGAAATTTTGCAATGCGAGAAATACAGAAACGAGCTACAGATTTCTGGAAAACTGCTCGATTAATCTTTTGCACGGAAAGCTTTTTATATTCTATGGAATGTCTACTTTCATAATCTATTAAGTTTTTACCTTGACGTAACCTCTAAGCCCCCAAAAAAGTTAATCGCAGATTTTACTGACCAATTTGGATGAAACCAGATTTCTGGAAAACTGCTCGATGAATTTTTTGCACGGAAGCCTTTTTATATTCTATGGAACGTCTACTTTCATAATCTATTAAGTTTTTTCCTTGACGTTACCTCTAAACCCCCAAAAAAATTAATCCCAGAATTTACTGACCAATTTGGATGAAACCAGATTTATGGAAAACTGCTTGATGCATTTTTTGCACGGAAAGCTTTTTATATTCCATGGAACGTCTACTTTCATAATCTAAGTTTTTTCCTTGACGTTACCTCTAAACCCCAAAAAAAATAATCCCAGATTTTACTGATCAATTTGGATGAAACCAGATTTCTTGAAAACTGCTCTATGAATTTTTGGCACGGAAAGCTTTTTATATTCTATGGAACGTCCACTCTCATAATCTATTAAGTTTTTTCCTTTACGTTACCTCTAAGCCCTCAAAAAAATTTATTCATATTGACCAATTTGGATGAAACCAGATTTCTGGATAACTGCTCGATGAATTTTTTGCACAGAAAACTTTTTATATTCTATGGAACGTCTACTTTCATAATCTATTAAGTGTTTTCCTTAACGTTACCTCTAAACCCCCAAAAAAATTCATCCCAGATTTTACACGGAAAGCTTCTTATATTCTATGGAACGTCTACTTTCATAATGAATTAAGTTTTTTCCTTGACGTTACCTCTAAACCCCCAAAAAAATTAATCCCAAATTTTACTGACCAATTTGGATGAAACCAGATTTCTGGAAAACTGCTCGATGAATTTTTGCATGGATGAAACCAGATTTCTGGAAAACTTCTGATGACTTTATTGCACGGAAAGCTTTTTATATTCTATGGAACGTCTACTTTCATAATGTATTAAGTTTTTTCCTTGACGTTATCTCTAAACACCTAAAAAAATTCATCCCAGATTTTACACGAAAAGCTTCTTATATTCCATGGAACGTCTCCTTTCATAATCAATTAAGTTTTTTCCTTGACGTTACCTCTAAACCCCCAAAAAAATTAATCCCAGATTTTACTGACCAATTTGGATGAAACCAGATTTCTGGAAAACTGCTCGATGAATTTTTGCATGGATGAAACCAGATTTCTGGAAAACTGCTCGATGAATTTTTGCACGGAAAGCTTTTTACATTCTATGGAACGTCTATTTTCATAATCTATTAAGTTTTTTCCTTGACGTTACCTCTAAACCCCCAAAAAAAATTAATCCCAGATTTTACTGACCCATTTGGATGAAACCAGATTTATGGAAAACTGCTCGATGCATTTTTTGCACGGAAAGCTTTTTATATTCCATGGAACGTCTACTTTCAAAATCTATTAAGTTTTTTCCTTGACGTTACCTCTAAACCCCAAAAAAAAATAATCCCAGATTTTACTGACCAATTTGGATGAAACCAGATTTCTTGAAAACTGCTCTATGAATTTTTGGCACGGAAAGCTTTTTATATTCTATGGAACGTCCACTCTCATAATCTATTCAGTTTTTTCCTTGACGTTACCTCTAAGCCCTCAAAAAAATTTATTCATATTGACCAATTTGGATGCAACCAGATTTCTGGATAACTGCTCGATGAATTTTTTGCACAGAAAACTTTTTATATTCTATGGAACGTCTACTTTCATAATCTATTAAGTGTTTTCCTTAACGTTACCTCTAAACCTCCAAAAAAATTCATCCCAGATTTTACACGGAAAGCTTCTTATATTCCATGGAACGTCTACTTTCATAATCAATTAAGTTTTTTCCTTGACGTTACCTCTAAACCCCCAAAAAAATTAATCCCAGATTTTACTGACCAATTTGGATGAAACCAGATTTCTTGAAAACTGCTCTATGAATTTTTGGCACGAAAAGCTTTTTATATTCTATGGAACGTCCACTCTCATAATCTATTAAGTTTTTTCCTTGACGTTAACTCTAAGCCCTCAAAAAAATTTATTCATATTGACCAATTTGGATGAAACCAGATTTCTGGATAACTGCTCGATGAATTTTTTGCACAGAAAACTTTTTATATTCTATGGAACGTCTACTTTCATAATCTATTAAGTGTTTTCCTTAACGTTACCTCTAAACCCCCAAAAAAATTCATCCCAAATTTTACACGGAAAGCTTCTTATATTCCATGGAACGTCTACTTTCATAATCAATTAAGTTTTTTCCTTGACGTTACCTCTAAACCCCCAAAAAAATTAATCCCAGATTTTACTGACCAATTTGGATGAAACCAGATTTCTGGAAAACTGCTCGATGAATTTTTGCATGGATGAAACCAGATTTCTGGAAAACTGCTCGATGAATTTTTGCACGGAAAGCTTTTTACATTCTATGGAACGTCTATTTTCATAATCTATTAAGTTTTTTCCTTGACGTTACCTCTAAACCCCCAAAAAATTAATCCCAGATTTTACTGACCAATTTGGATGAAACTTGATTTCTGGAAAACTGCTGATGACTTTATTGCACGGAAAGCTTTTTATATTCTATGGAACGTCTACTTTCATAATCTATTAAGTTTTTTCCTTGACGTTACCTTTACACCCCCAAGAAAAATAATCTCAGATTTTACTGACCAATTTGGTTGAAACCAGATTTCTGCAAAACTGCTCGCTGAATTTTTTGCACGGAAAGCTTTTTATATTCTATGGAACGTCTACTTTCATAATCTATTAAGTTTTTTCCTTGACGTTATCTCTAAACCCCTAAAAAAATTCATCCCAGATTTTACACGGAAAGCTTCTTATATTCCATGGAACGTCTCCTTTCATAATCAATTAAGTTTTTTCCTTGACGTTACCTCTAAACCCCCAAAAAAATTAATCCCAGATTTTACTGACCAATTTGGATGAAACCAGATTTCTGGAAAACTGCTCGATGAATTTTTGCATGGATGAAACCAGATTTCTGGAAAGCTTTTTACATTCACTGGAACGTCTACTTTCATAATCTATTAAGTTTTTTCCTTGACGTTACCTTTACACCCCCAAGAAAAATAATCCCAGATTTTACTGACCAATTTGGATGAAACCAGATTCCTGGAAAACTGCTGGATGAATTTTTTGCACGGAAAGCTTTTTATATTCTATGTAACGTCGTCTTTCATAATCTATTAAGTGCTTTCCTTGACGTTACCTCTAAACCCGCAAAAAAGTTAATCCCAGATTTTACTGACCAATTTGGATGAAACCAGATTTCTGGAAAACTGCTCAATGAATTTTTTGCACGGAAAGCTTTTTATATTCCATGGAACGTCTACTTTCATAATCTATTAAGTTTTTTCCTTGACGTTACCTCTAAACCCCAAAAAAAATAATCCCAGATTTTACTGACCAATTTGGATGAAACCAGATTTCTTGAAAACTGCTCTATGAATTTTTGGCACGGAAAGCTTTTTATATTCTATGGAACGTCCACTCTCATAATCTATTAAGTTTTTTCCTTGACGTTACCTCTAAGCCCTCAAAAAAATTTATTCAAGATTTTATTGACCAATTTGGATGAAACCAGATTTCTGTATAACTGCTCGATGAATTTTTTGCACAGAAATCTTTTTATATTCTATGGAACATCTACTTTCATAATCTATTAAGTGTTTTCCTTAACGTTACCTCTAAACCCCCAAAAAAATTAATCCCAGATTTTACTTACCAATTTGGATGAAACCAGATTCCTGGAAAACTGCTCGATAAATTTTTTTGCACGGAAAGCTTTTTATATTCTATGTAACGTCGTCTTTCATAATCTATTAAGTGTTTTCCTTGACGTTACCTCTAAGCCCCCAACAAAATTTATTCAAGATTTTATTGACCAATTTGGATGAAACCAGATTTCTGGAAAACTGCTCGATGAATTTTTTGCACGGAAAGCTTTTTATATTCTATGGAACGTCTACTTTCATAATCTATTAAGTTTTTTCCTTGACGTAACCTCTAAGCCCCCAAAAAAGTTAATCGCAGATTTTACTGACCAATTTGGATGAAACCAGATTTCTGGAAAACTGCTCGATGAATTTTTTGCACGGAAGCCTTTTTATATTCTATGGAACGTCTACTTTCATAATCTATTAAGTTTTTCCTTGACGTTACCTCTAAACCCCCAAAAAAATTAATCCCAGAATTTACTGACCAATTTGGTTGAAACCAGATTTCTGCAAAACTGCTCGCTGAATTTTTTGCACGGAAAGCTTTTTATACTCTATGGAACGTCTTCTTTCATAATCTATTAAGTTTTTTCCTTGACGATACCTCTAAACCCCCAAAAAAATTAATCCAAGGTTTTACAGACCAATTTGGATGAAACCAGATTTCTGGAAAACTGCTCGATTAATCTTTTGCACGGAAAGCTTTTTATATTCTATGGAATGTCTACTTTCATAATCTATTAAGTTTTTTCCTTGACGTAACCTCTAAGCCCCCAAAAAAGTTAATCGCAGATTTTACTGACCAATTTGGATGAAACCAGATTTCTGGAAAACTGCTCGATGAATTTTTTGCACGGAAGCCTTTTTATATTCTATGGAACGTCTACTTTCATAATCTATTAAGTTTTTTCCTTGTCGTTACCTCTAAACCCCCAAAAAAATTAATCCCAAAATTTACTGACCAATTTGGATGACACCAGATTTATGGAAAACTGCTCGATGCATTTTTTGCACGGAAAGCTTTTTATATTCCATGGAACGTCTACTTTCATAATCTATTAAGTTTTTTCCTTGACGTTACCTCTAAACCCCAAAAAAAATAATCCCAGATTTTACTGATCAATTTGGATGAAACCAGATTTCTTGAAAACTGCTCTATGAATTTTTGGCACGGAAAGCTTTTTATATTCTATGGAACGTCCACTCTCATAATCTATTAAGTTTTTTCCTTGACGTTACCTCTAAGCCCTCAAAAAAATTTATTCATATTGACCAATTTGGATGAAACCAGATTTCTGGATAACTGCTCGATGAATTTTTTGCACAGAAAACTTTTTATATTCTATGGAACGTCTACTTTCATAATCTATTAAGTGTTTTCCTTAACGTTACCTCTAAACCCCCAAAAAAATTCATCCCAGATTTTACACGGAAAGCTTCTTATATTCTATGGAACGTCTACTTTCATAATCTATTAAGTTTTTTCCTTGACGTTACCTTTAAACCCCAAAAAAAAATAATCCCAGATTTTACTGACCAATTTGGATGAAACCAGATTTCTTGAAAACTGCTCTATGAATTTTTGGCACGGAAAGCTTTTTATATTCTATGGAACGTCCACTCTCATAATCTATTAAGTTTTTTCCTTGACGTTATCTCTAAGCCCTCAAAAAAATTTATTCATATTGACCAATTTGGATGAAACCAGATTTCTGGATAACTGCTCGATGAATTTTTTGCACAGATAACTTTTTATATTCTATGGAACGTCTACTTTCATAATCTATTAAGTGTTTTCCTTAACGTTACCTCTAAACCTCCAAAAAAATTCATCCCAGATTTTACACGGAAAGCTTCTTATATTCCATGGAACGTCTACTTTCATAATCAATTAAGTTTTTTCCTTGACGTTACCTCTAAACCCCCAAAAAAATTAATCCCAGATTTTACTGACCAATTTGGATGAAACCAGATTTCTTGAAAACTGCTCTATGAATTTTTGGCACGGAAAGCTTTTTATATTCTATGTAACGTCGTCTTTCATAATCTATTAAGTGTTTTCCTTGACGTTACCTCTAAGCCCCCAAAAAAATTTATTCAAGATTTTATTGACCAATTTGGATGAAACCAGATTTCTGGAAAACTGCTCGATGAATTTTTTGCACGAAAAGCTTTTTATATTCTTTGGAACGTCTACTTTCATAATCTATTAAGTTTTTTCCTTTACGTTACCTCTAAACCCCCAAAAAAATTAATCCGAGGTTTTACAGACCAATTTGGATGAAACCAGATTTATGGAAAACTGCTCGAGGCATTTTTTGCACGGAAAGCTTTTTATATTCCATGGAACGTCTACTTTCATAATCTATTAAGTTTTTTCCTTGACGTTACCTCTAAACCCCAAAAAAAATAATCCCAGACTTTACTGACCAATTTGGATGAAACCAGATTTCTTGAAAACTGCTCTATGAATTTTTGGCACGGAAAGCTTTTTATATTCTATGGAACGTCCACTCTCATAATCTATTAAGTTTTTTCCTTGACGTTACCTCTAAGCCCTCAAAAAAATTTATTCAAGATTTTATTGACCAATTTGGATGAAACCAGATTTCTGGATAACTGCTTGATGAATTTTGTGCACAGAAAACTTTTTATATTCTATGGAACGTCTACTTTCATAATCTATTAAGTGTTTTCCTTAACGTTACCTCTAAACCCCCAAAAAAATTAATCCCAGATTTTACTTACCAATTTGGATGAAACCAGATTCCTGGAAAACTGCTCGATAAATTTTTTTGCACGGAAAGCTTTTTATATTCTATGTAACGTCGTCTTTCATAATCTATTAAGTGTTTTCCTTGACGTTACCTCTAAGCCCCCAAAAAAATTTATTCAAGATTTTATTGACCAATTTGGATGAAACCAGATTTCTGGAAAACTGCTCGATGAATTTTTTGCACGGAAAGCTTTTTATATTCTATGGAACGTCTACTTTCATAATCTATTAAGTTTTTTCCTTGACGTAACCTCTAAGCCCCCAAAAAAGTTAATCGCAGATTTTACTGACCAATTTGGATGAAACCAGATATATGGAAAACTGCTCGAGGCATTTTTTGCACGGAAAGCTTTTTATATTCCATGGAACGTCTACTTTCATAATCTATTAAGTTTTTTCCTTAACGTTACCTCTAGACCCCCAAAAAAATTAATCCCAGATTTTACTTACCAATTTGGATGAAACCAGATTTCTGGATAACTGCTCGATGCATTTTTTGCACGGAAAGCTTTTTATATTCCATGGAACGTCTACTTTCATAATCTATTAAGTTTTTTCCTTGACGTTACCTTTAAACCCCCAAGAAAAATAATCTCAGATTTTACTGACCAATTTGGTTGAAACCAGATTTCTGCAAAACTGCTCGCTGAATTTTTTGCACGGAAAGCTTTTTATATTCTATGGAACGTCTACTTTCATAATCTATTAAGTTTTTTCCTTGACGTTATCTCTAAACCCCCAAAAAAATTAATCCCAGATTTTGCTGACCAATTTGGATGAAACCAGATTCCTGGAAAACTGCTCGATAAATTTTTTGCACGGAAAGCTTTTTATATTCTATGTAACGCCGTCATTCATAATCTATTAAGTGTTTTCCTTGACGTTATCTCTAAGCCCCCAAAAAAATTTATTCAAGATTTTATTGACCAATTTGGATGAAACCAGATTTCTGGAAAACTGCTCGATTAATCTTTTGCACGGAAAGCTTTTTATATTCTATGGAATGTCTACTTTCATAATCTATTAAGTTTTTTCCTTGACGTAACCTCTAAGCCCCCAAAAAAGTTAATCGCAGATTTTACTGACCAATTTGGAGGAAACCAGATTTCTGGAAAACTGCTCGATGAATTTTTTGCACGGAAGCCTTTTTATATTCTATGGAACGTCTACTTTCATAATCTATTAAGTTTTTTCCTTGACGTTACCTCTAAACCCCCAAAAAAATTAATCCCAGAATTTACTGACCAATTTGGATGAAACCAGATTTATGGAAAACTGCTCGATGCATTTTTTGCACGGAAAGCTTTTTATATTCCATGGAACGTCTACTTTCATAATCTATTAAGTTTTTTCCTTGACGTTACCTCTAAACCCCAAAAAAAATAATCCCAGATTTTACTGATCAATTTGGATGAAACCAGATTTCTTGAAAACTGCTCTATGAATTTTTGGCACGGAAAGCTTTTTATATTCTATGGAAAGTCCACTCTCATAATCTATTAAGTTTTTTCCTTGACGTTACCTCTAAGCCCTCAAAAAAATTTATTCATATTGACCAATTTGGATGAAACCAGATTTCTGGATAACTGCTCGATGAATTTTTTGCACAGAAAACTTTTTATATTCTATGGAACGTCTACTTTCATAATCTCTTAAGTGTTTTCCTTAACGTTACCTCTAAACCCCCAAAAAAATTCATCCCAGATTTTACACGGAAAGCTTCTTATATTCTATGGAACGTCTACTTTCATAATCAATTAAGTTTTTTCCTTGACGTTACCTCTAAACCCCCAAAAAAATTAATCCCAGATTTTACTGACCAATTTGGATGAAACCAGATTTCTGGAAAACTGCTCGATGAATTTTTGCATGGATGAAACCAGATTTCTGGAAAACTTCTGATGACTTTATTGCACGGAAAGCTTTTTATATTCTATGGAACGTCTACTTTCATAATTTATTAAGTTTTTTCCTTGACGTTATCTCTAAACCCCTAAAAAAATTCATCCCAGATTTTACACGGAAAGCTTCTTATATTCCATGGAGCGTCGCCTTTCATAATCAATAAAGTTTTTTCCTTGACGTTACCTCTAAGCCCCCAAAAAAATTAATGCCAGATTTTACTGACCAATTTGGATGAAACCAGATTTCTGGAAAACTGCTCGATGAATTTTTGCATGGATGAAACCAGATTTCTGGAAAACTGCTCGATGAATTTTTGCACGGAAAGCTTTTTACATTCTATGGAACGTCTATTTTCATAATCTATTAAGTTTTTACCTTGACGTTACCTCTAAACCCCCAAAAAAATTAATCCCAGATTTTACTGACCGATTTGGATGAAACCAGATTTCTGGAAAACTACTCGATGAATTTTTTGCACGGAAAGCTTTTTATATTCTATGGAACGTCTACTTTCATAATCTATTAAGTTTTTTCCTTGACGTTATCTCTAAACCCCTAAAAAAATTCATCCCAGATTTTACACGGAAAGCTTCTTATATTCCATGGAACGTCTACTTTCATAATCAATTAAGTTTATTCCCTGACGTTACCTCTAAACCCCCAAAAAAATTAATCCCACATTTTACTGACCAATTTGGATGAAACCAGATTTCTGGAAAACTGCTCGATGAATGTTTGCACGGAAAGCTTTTTACATTCTATGGAACGTCTATTTTCATAATCTATTAAGTTTTTTCCTTGACGTTACCTCTAAACCCCCAAAAAATTAATCCCAGATTTTACTGACCAATTTGGATGAAACCAGATTTCTGGAAAACTGCTGATGACTTTATTGCACGGAAAGCTTTTTATATTCTATGGAACGTCTACTTTCATAATCTATTAAGTTTTTCCTTGACGTTACCTCTTAACCCCCAAAAAAATTAATCCCAGATTTTACAGACCAATTTGGATGAAACCAGCATTTTGGAAAACTGCTCGATTAATTTTTTGCACGGAAAGCTTTTTATATTCTATGGAACGTCTACTTGCATAATCTATTAAGTTTTTTCCTTGACGTTACCTCTAAAACCCCAAAAAAGTTAATCCCACATTTTACTGACCAATTTGGATGAAACCAAATTTCTGGAAAACTGCTAGATGAATTTTTTGCACAGAAAACTTTTTATATTCTATGGAACGTCTACTTTCATAATCTATTAAGTGTTTTCCTTAACGTTACCTCTAAACCCCCAAAAAAATTAATCCCAGATTTTACTTACCAATTTGGATGAAACCAGATTTCTGAATAACTGCTCGATGCATTTTTTGCGCGGAAAGCTTTTTATATTCCATGGAACGTCTACTTTCATAATCTATTAAGTTTTTTCCTTGACGTTACCTTTAAACCCCCAAGAAAAATAATCTCAGATTTTACTGACCAATTTGGTTGAAACCAGATTTCTGCAAAACTGCTCGCTGAATTTTTTGCACGGCAAGTTTTTTATATTCTATGGAACGTCTACTTTCATAATCTATTAAGTTTTTTCCTTGACGTTATCTCTAAACCCCCAAAAAAATTAATCCCAGATTTTACTGACCAATTTGGATGAAACCAGATTTCTGGAAAACTGCTAGATGAATTTTTTGCACAGAAAACTTTTTATATTCTATGGAACGTCTACTTTCATAATCTATTAAGTGTTTTCCTTAACGTTACCTCTAAACCCCCAAAAAAATTAATCCCAGATTTTACTTACCAATTTGGATGAAACCAGATTTCTGAATAACTGCTCGATGCATTTTTTGCGCGGAAAGCTTTTTATATTCCATGGAACGTCTACTTTCATAATCTATTAAGTTTTTTCCTTGACGTTACCTTTAAACCCCCAAGAAAAATAATCTCAGATTTTACTGACCAATTTGGTTGAAACCAGATTTCTGCAAAACTGCTCGCTGAATTTTTTGCACGGCAAGTTTTTTATATTCTATGGAACGTCTACTTTCATAATCTATTAAGTTTTTTCCTTGACGTTATCTCTAAACCCCCAAAAAAATTAATCCCAGATTTTACTGACCAATTTGGATGAAACCAGATTCCTGGCAAACTGCTGGATGAATTTTTTGCACGGAAAGCTTTTTATATTCTATGTAACGTCGTCTTTCATAATCTATTAAGTGTTTTCCTTGACGTTACCTGTAAACCCGCAAAAAAGTTAATCCCAGATTTTACTGACTAATTTGGATGAAACCAGATTTCTGGAAAACTGCTCAATGAATTTTTTGCACGGAAACCTTTTTATATTCTATGGAACGTCTACTTTTATAATCTATTAAGTTTTTTCCTTGACGTTACCTCTAAACCCCCAAAAAAATTAATCCGGGGTTTTACAGACCAATTTGGATGAAACCAGATTTTTGGAAAACTGCTCGATTAATCTTTTGCACGGAAAGCTTTTTATATTCTATGGAATGTCTACTTTCATAATCTATTAAGTTTTTTCCTTGACGTAACCTCTAAGCCCCCAAAAAAGTTAATCGCAGATTTTACTGACCAATTTGGATGAAACCAGATTTATGGAAAACTGCTCGATGCATTTTTTGCACGGAAAGCTTTTTATATTCCATGGAACGTCTACTTTCATAATCTATTAAGTTTTTTCCTTGACGTTACCTCTAAACCCCAAAAAAAATAATCCCAGATTTTACTGATCAATTTGGATGAAACCAGATTTCTTGAAAACTGCTCTATGAATTTTTGGCACGGAAAGCTTTTTATATTCTATGGAACGTCCACTCTCATAATCTATTAAGTTTTTTCCTTGACGTTACCTCTAAGCCCTCAAAAAATTTATTCATATTGACCAATTTGGATGAAACCAGATTTCTGGATAACTGCTCGATGAATTTTTTGCACAGAAAACTTTTTATATTCTATGGAACGTCTACTTTCATAATCTATTAAGTGTTTTCCTTAACGTTACCTCTAAACCCCCAAAAAAATTCATCCCAGATTTTACTCGGAAAGCTTCTTATATTCTATGGAACGTCTACTTTCATAATCTATTAAGTTTTTTCCTTGACGTTATCTCTAAACCCCCAAAAAAATTAATCCCAGATTTTACTGACCAATTTGGATTAAACCAGATTTCTGGAAAACTGCTGATGACTTTATTGCACGGAAAGCTTTTTATATTCTATGGAACGTCTACTTTCATAATCTATTAAGTTTTTCCTTGACGTTACCTCTTAACCCCCAAAAAAATTAATCCCAGATTTTACAGACCAATTTGGATGAAACCAGCATTTTGGAAAACTGCTCGATTAATTTTTTGCACGGAAAGCTTTTAATATTCTATGGAACGTCTACTTGCATAATCTATTAAGTTTTTTCCTTGACGTTACCTCTAAAACCCCAAAAAAGTTAATCCCACATTTTACTGACCAATTTGGATGAAACCAAATTTCTGGAAAACTGCTAGATGAATTTTTTGCACAGAATACTTTTTATATTCTATGGAACGTCTACTTTCATAATCTATTAAGTTTTTCCTTGACGTTACCTCTTAACCCCCAAAAAAATTAATCCCAGATTTTACAGACCAATCTGGATGAAACCAGCATTTTGGAAAACTGCTCGATTAATTTTTTGCACGGAAAGCTTTTAATATTCTATGGAACGTCTACTTGCATAATCTATTAAGTTTTTTCCTTGACGTTATCTCTAAACCCCCAAAAAAATTAATCCCAGATTTTACTGACCAATTTGGATTAAACCAGATTTCTGGAAAACTGCTGATGACTTTATTGCACGGAAAGCTTTTTATATTCTATGGAACGTCTACTTTCATAATCTATTAAGTTTTTCCTTGACGTTACCTCTTAACCCCCAAAAAAATTAATCCCAGATTTTACTGACCAATTTGGATTAAACCAGATTTCTGGAAAACTGCTGATGACTTTATTGCACGGAAAGCTTTTTATATTCTATGGAACGTCTACTTTCATAATCTATTAAGTTTTTCCTTGACGTTACCTCTTAACCCCCAAAAAAATTAATCCCAGATTTTACAGACCAATTTGGATGAAACCAGCATTTTGGAAAACTGCTCGATTAATTTTTTGCACGGAAAGCTTTTAATATTCTATGGAACGTCTACTTTCATAATCTATTAAGTTTTTTCCTTGACGTTATCTCTAAACCCCCAAAAAAATTAATCCCAGATTTTACTGACCAATTTGGATTAAACCAGATTTCTGGAAAACTGCTGATGACTTTATTGCACGGAAAGCTTTTTATATTCTATGGAACGTCTACTTTCATAATCTATTAAGTGTTTTCCTTAACGTTACCTCTAAACCCCAAAAAAAATTAATCCCAGATTTTACTTACCAATTTGGATGAAACCAGATTTCTGTATAACTGCTCGATGCATTTTTTGCACGGAAAGCTTTTTATATTCCATGGGACGTCTACTTTCATAATCTATTAAGTTTTTTCCTTGACGTTACCTTTAAACCCCCAAGAAAAATAATCTCAGATTTTACTGACCAATTTGGTTGAAACCAGATTCTATGGAACGTCCACTCTCATAATCTATTAAGTTTTTTCCTTGATGTTACCTCTAAGCCCTCAAAAAAATTTATTCATATTGACCAATTTGGATGAAACCAGATTTCTGGATAACTGCTCGATGAATTTTTTGCACAGAAAACTTTTTATATTCTATGGAACGTCTACTTTCATAATCTATTAAGTGTTTTCCTTAACGTTACCTCTAAACCCCCAAAAAAATTCATCCCAGATTTTACACGGAAAGCTTCTTATATTCTATGGAACGTCTACTTTCATAATCAATTAAGTTTTTTCCTTGACGTTACCTCTAAACCCCCAAAAAAAAATTAATCCCAGATTTTACTGACCAATTTGGATGAAACCAGATTTCTGGAAAACTGCTTGATGAATTTTTGCATGGATGAAACCAGATTTCTGGAAAACTTCTGATGACTTTATTGCACGGAAAGCTTTTTATATTCTATGGAACGTCTACTTTCATAATCTATCTCAGATTTTACTGACCAATTTGGTTGAAACCAGATTTCTGCAAAACTGCTCGCTGAATTTTTTGCACGGAAAGCTTTTTATATTCTATGGAACGTCTACTTTCATAATCTATTAAGTTTTTTCCTTGACGTTATCTCTAAACCCCCAAAAAAATTAATCCCAGATTTTACTGACCAATTTGGATGAAACCAGATTCCTGGAAAACTGCTGGATGAATTTTTTGCACGGAAAGCTTTTTATATTCTATGTAACGTCGTCTTTCATAATCTATTAAGTGTTTTCCTTGACGTTACCTGTAAACCCGCAAAAAAATTAATCCCAGATTTTACTGACCAATTTGGATGAAACCAGATTTCTGGAAAACTGCTCAATGAATTTTTTGCACGGAAACCTTTTTATATTCTATGGAACGTCTACTTTCATAATCTATTAAGTTTTTTCCTTGACGTTACCTCTAAACCCCCAAAAAAATTAATCCGAGGTATTACAGACCAATTTCGATGAAACCAGATTTCTGGAAAACTGCTCGATTAATCTTTTGCACGGAAAGCTTTTTATATTCTATGGAATGTCTACTTTCATAATCTATTAAGTTTTTTCCTTGACGTAACCTCTAAGCCCCCAAAAAAGTTAATCGCAGATTTTACTGACCAATTTGGATGAAACCAGATTTCTGGAAAACTGCTCGATGAATTTTTTGCACGGAAGCCTTTTTATATTCTATGGAACGTCTATTTTCATAATCTATTAAATTTTTTTCTTGACGTTACCTCTAAACCCCCAAAAAAATTAATCCCAGAATTTACTGACCAATTTGGATGAAACCAGATTTATGGAAAACTGCTCGATGCATTTTTTGCACGGAAAGCTTTTTATATTTCATGGAACGTCTACTTTCATAATCTATTAAGTTTTTTCCTTGACGTTACCTCTAAACCCCAAAAAAAATAATCCCAGATTTTACTGACCAATTTGGATGAAACCAGATTTCTTGAAAACTGCTCTATGAATTTTTGGCACGGAAAGCTTTTTATATTCTATGGAACGTCCACTCTCATAATCTATTAAGTTTTTTCCTTGACGTTACCTCTAAGCCCTCAAAAAAATTTATTCATATTGACCAATTTGGATGAAACCAGATTTCTGGATAACTGCTCGATGAATTTTTGCATGGATGAAACCAGATTTCTGGAAAACTGCTCGATGAATTTTTGCACGGAAAGCTTTTTACATTCTATGGAACGTCTATTTTCATAATCTATTAAGTTTTTTCCTTGACGTTACCTCTAAACCCCCAAAAAATTAATCCCAGATTTTACTGACCAATTTGGATGAAACCAGATTTCTGGAAAACTGCTGATGACTTTATTGCACGGAAAGCTTTTTATATTCTATGGAACGTCTACTTTCATAATCTATTAAGTTTTTTCCTTGACGTTATCTCTAAACCCCTAAAAAAATTCATCCCAGATTTTACACGGAAAGCTTCTTATATTCCATGGAACGTCTCCTTTCATAATCAATTAAGTTTTTTTCTTGACGTTACCTCTAAACCCCCAAAAAAATTAATCCCAGATTTTACTGACCAATTTGGATGAAACCAGATTTCTGGAAAACTGCTCGATGAATTTTTGCATGGATGAAACCAGATTTCTGGAAAACTGCTCGATGAATTTTTGCACGGAAAGCTTTTTACATTCTATGGAACGTCTATTTTCATAATCTATTAAGTTTTTTCCTTGACGTTACCTCTAAACCCCCAAAAAATTAATCCCAGATTTTACTGACCAATTTGGATGAAACCAGATTTCTGGAAAACTGCTGATGACTTTATTGCACGGAAAGCTTTTTATATTCTATGGAACGTCTACTTTCATAATCTATTAAGTTTTTTCCTTGACGTTATCTCTAAACCCCTAAAAAAATTCATCCCAGATTTTACACGGAAAGCTTCTTATATTCCATGGAACGTCTCCTTTCATAATCAATTAAGTTTTTTTCTTGACGTTACCTCTAAACCCCCAAAAAAATTAATCCCAGATTTTACTGACCAATTTGGATGAAACCAGATTTCTGGAAAACTGCTCGATGAATTTTAGCATGGATGAAACCAGATTTCTGGAGAACTGCTCGATGAATTTTTGCACGGAAAGCTTTTTACATTCTATGGAACGTCTATTTTCATAATCTATTAAGTTTTTTCCTTGACGTTACCTCTAAACCCCCAAAAAAATTAATCCCAGATTTTACTGACCCATTTGGATGAAACCAGATTTCTGGAAAACTACTCGATGAATTTTTTGCACGGAAAGCTTTTTATATTCTATGGAACGTCTACTTTCATAATCTATTAAGTTTTTTCCTTGACGTTATCTCTAAGCCCCTAAAAAAATTCATCCCAGATTTTACACGGAAAGCTTCTTATATTCCATGGAACGTCTACTTTCATATTCAATTAAGTTTTTTCCTGGACGTTACCTCTAAACCCCCAAAAAAATTAATCCCAGATTTTACTGACCAATTTGGATGAAACCAGATTTCTGGAAAACAGCTCGATGAATTTTTGCATGGATGAAACCAGATTTCTGGAAAACTGCTCGATGAATTTTTGCACGGAAAGCTTTTTACATTCTATGGAACGTCTATTTTCATAATCTATTAAGCTTTTTCCTTGACGTTACCTCTAAACCCCCAAAAAATTAATCCCAGATTTTACTGACCAATTTGGATGAAACCAGATTTCTGGAAAACTGCTGATGACTTTATTGCACGGAAAGCTTTTTATATTCTATGGAACGTCTACTTTCATAATCTATTAAGTTTTTCCTTGACGTTACCTCTTAACCCCCAAAAAAAATTAATCCCAGATTTTACAGACCAATTTGGATGAAACCAGAATTTTGGAAAACTGCTCGATTAATTTTTTGCACGGAAAGCTTTTTATATTCTTTGGAACGTCTACTTGCATAATCTATTAAGTTTTTTCCTTGACGTTACCTCTAAAACCCCAAAAAAGTTAATCCCACATTTTACTGACCAATTTGGATGAAACCAAATTTCTGGAAAACTGCTAGATGAATTTTTTGCACAGAAAACTTTTTATATTCTATGGAACGTCTACTTTCATAATCTATTAAGTGTTTTCCTTAACGTTACCTCTAAACCCCCAAAAAAATTAATCCCAGATTTTACTTACCAATTTGGATGAAACCAGATTTCTGGATAACTGCTCGATGCATTTTTTGCACGGAAAGCTTTTTATATTCCATGGAACGTCTACTTTCATAATCTATTAAGTTTTTTCCTTGACGTTACCTTTAAACCCCCAAGAAAAATAATCTCAGATTTTACTGACCAATTTGGTTGAAACCAGATTTCTGCAAAACTGCTCGCTGAATTTTTTGCACGGAAAGCTTTTTATATTCTATGGAACGTCTACTTTCATAATCTATTAAGTTTTTTCCTTGACGTTATCTCTAAACCCCCAAAAAAATTAATCCCAGTTTTTACTGACCAATTTGGATGAAACCAGATTCCTGGAAAACTTCTGGATGAATTTTTTGCACGGAAAGCTTTTTATATTCTATGTAACGTCGTCTTTCATAATCTATTAAGTGTTTTCCTTGATGTTACCTCTAAACCCGCAAAAAAGTTAATCCCAGATTTTACTGACCAATTTGGATGAAACCAGATTTCTGGAAAACTGCTCAATGAATTTTTTGCACGGAAACCTTTTTATATTCTATGGAACGTCTACTTTCATGATCTATTAAGTTTTTCCTTGACGTTATCTCTAAACCCCCAAAAAAATTAATCCCAGATTTTACTGACCAATTTGGATGTAACCAGATTCCTGGAAAACTGCTCGATAAATTTTTTGCACGGAAAGCTTTTTATATTCTATGTAACGTCGTCTTTCATAATCTATTAAGTGTTTTCCTTGACGTTACCTCTAAGCCCCCAAAAAAATTTATTCAAGATTTTATTGACCAATTTGGATGAAACCAGATTTCTGGAAAACTGCTCGATGAATTTTTTGCACGGAAAGCTTTTTATATTCTATGGAACGTCTACTTTCATAATCTAATAAGTTTTTTCCTTGACGTAACCTCTAAACCCCCAAAAAAATTAATCCGAGGTTTTACAGACCAATTTGGATGAAACCAGATTTATGGAAAACTGCTCGAGGCATTTTTTGCACGGAAAGCTTTTTATATTCCATGGAACGTCTACTTTCATAATCTATTAAGTTTTTTCCTTGACGTTACCTCTAAACCCCAAAAAAAGTAATCCCAGATTTTACTGACCAATTTGGATGAAACCAGATTTCTTGAAAACTGCTCTATGAATTTTTGGCACGGAAAGCTTTTTATATTCTATGGAACGTCCACTCTCATAATCTATTAAGTTTTTTCCTTGACGTTATCTCTAAACCCCCAAAAAAATTAATCCCAGATTTTACTGACCAATTTGGATGAAACCAGATTCCTGGAAAACTGCTGGATGAATTTTTTGCACGGAAAGCTTTTTATATTCTATGTAACGTCGTCTTTCATAATCTATTAAGTTTTTTCCTTGACGTAACATCTAAGCCCCCAAAAAAGTTAATCGCAGATTTTACTGACCAATTTGGATGAAACCAGATTTCTGGAAAACTGCTCGATGAATTTTTTGCACGGAAGCCTTTTTATATTCTATGGAACGTCTACTTTCATAATCTATTAAGTTTTTCCTTGACGTAACCTCTAAACCCCCAAAAAAATTAATCCCAGAATTTACTGACCAATTTGGATGAAACCAGATTTATGGAAAACTGCTCGAGGCATTTTTTGCACGGAAAGCTTTTTATATTCCGTGGAACGTCTACTTTCATAATCTATTAAGTTTTTTCCTTGACGTTAATTCTAAACCCCAAAAAAAATAATCCCAGATTTTACTGACCAATTTGGATGAAACCAGATTTCTTGAAAACTGCTCTATGAATTTTTGGCACGGAAAGCTTTTTATATTCTATGGAACGTCCACTCTCATAATCTATTAAGTTTTTTCCTTGACGTTACCTCTAAGCCCTCAAAAAAATTTATTCAAGATTTTATTGACCAATTTGGATGAAACCAGATTTCTGGATAACTGCTCGATGAATTTTTTGCACAGAAAACTTTTTATATTCTATGGAACGTCTACTTTCATAATCTATTAAGTGTTTTCCTTAACATTACCTCTAAACCCCCAAAAAAATTAATCCCAGATTTTACTGACCAATTTGGATGAAACCAGATTTCTGGAAAACTGCTCGATGAATTTTTGCATGGATAAAACCAGATTTCTGGAGAACTGCTCGATGAATTTTTGCACGGAAAGCTTTTTACATTCTATGGAACGTCTATTTTCATAATCTATTAAGTTTTTTCCTTGACGTTATCTCTAAGCCCCTAAAAAAATTCATCCCAGATTTTTCACGGAAAGCTTCTTATATTCCATGGAACGTCTTCTTTCATAATCAATTAAGTTTTTTCCTTGACGTTACCTCTAAACCCCCAAAAAAATTAATCCCAGATTTTACTGACCAATTTGGATGAAACCAGATTTCTGGAAAACAGCTCGATGAATTTTTGCATGGATGAAACCAGATTTCTGGAAAACTGCTCGATGAAGTTTTGCACGGAAAGCTTTTTACATTCTATGGAACGTCTATTTTCATAATCTATTAAGCTTTTTCCTTGACGTTACCTCTAAACCCCCAAAAAATTAATCCCAGATTTTACTGACCAATTTGGATGAAACCAGATTTCTGGAAAACTGCTGATGACTTTATTGCACGGAAAGCTTTTTATATTCTATAGAACATCTACTTTCATAATCTATTAAGTTTTTCCTTGACGTTACCTCTTAACCCCCAAAAAAATTAATCCCAGATTTTACAGACCAATTTGGATGAAACCAGAATTTTGGAAAAGTGCTCGATTAATTTTTTGCACGGAAAGCTTTTTATATTCTATGGAACGTCTACTTGCATAATCTATTAAGTTTTTTCCTTGACGTTACCTCTAAAACCCCAAAAAAGTTAATCCCACATTTTACTGACCAATTTGGATGAAACCAAATTTCTGGAAAACTGCTAGATGAATTTTTTGCACAGAAAACTTTTTATATTCTATGGAACGTCTACTTTCATAATCTATTAAATGTTTTCCTTAACGTTACCTCTAAACCCCCAAAAAAATTATTCCCAGATTTTACTTACCAATTTGGATGAAACCAGATTTCTGGATAACTGCTCGATGCATTTTTTGCACGGAAAGCTTTTTTTATTCCATGGAACGTCTACTTTCATAATCTATTAAGTTTTTTCCTTGACGTTATCTCTAAACCCCCAAAAAAATTAATCCCAGATTTTACTGACCAATTTGGATGAAACCAGATTCCTGGAAAACTGCTGGATGAATTTTTTGCACGGAAAGCTTTTTATATTCTATGTAACGTCGTCTTTCATAATCTATTAAGTGTTTTCCTTGACGTTACCTCTAAACCCGCAAAAAAGTTAATCCCAGATTTTACTGACCAATTTGGATGAAACCAGATTTCTGGAAAACTGCTCAATGAATTTTTTGCACGGAAACCTTTTTATATTCTATGGAACGTCTACTTTCATGATCTATTAAGTTTTTCCTTGACGTTATCTCTAAACCCCCAAAAAAATTAATCCCAGATTTTACTGACCAATTTGGATGAAACCAGATTCCTGGAAAACTGCTAGATGAATTTTTTGCACGGAAAGCTTTTTGTATTCTATGTAACGTCGTCTTTCATAATCTATTAAGTGTTTTCCTTGACGTTACCTCTAAGCCCCCAAAAAAATTTATTCAAGATTTTATTGACCAATTTGGATGAAACCAGATTTCTGGAAAACTGCTCGATGAATTTTTTGCACGGAAAGCTTTTTATATTCTATGGAACGTCTACTTTCATAATCTATTAAGTTTTTTCCTTGACGTTATCTCTAAACCCCCAAAAAAATTAATCCGAGGTTTTACAGACCAATTTGGATGAAACCAGATTTCTGGAAAGCTGCTCGATGAATTTTTTGCACGGAAGCCTTTTTATATTCTATGGAACGTCTACTTTCATAATCTATTAAGTGTTTTCCTTGACGTTACCTCTAAACCCGCAAAAAAGTTAATCGCAGATTTTACTGACCAATTTGGATGAAACCAGATTTCTGGAAAGCTGCTCGATGAATTTTTTGCACGGAAGCCTTTTTATATTCTATGGAACGTCTACTTTCATAATCTATTAAGTTTTTTCCTTGACGTTACCTCTAAACCCCCAAAAAAATTAATCCCAGAATTTACTGACCAATTTGGATGAAACCAGATTTATGGAAAACTGCTCGATGAATTTTTTGCACGGAAAGCTTTTTTTATTCCATGGAACGTCTACTTTTATAATCTATTAAGTTTTTTCCTTGACGTTACCTCTAAACCCCAAAAAAATAATCCCAGATTATACTGACCAATTTGGATGAAACCAAATTTCTTGAAAACTGCACGATGAATTTTTTGCACGGAAAGCTTTTTATGTTCAATGGAACGTCCACTCTCATAACCTTTTTCCTTGACGTTACCTCTAAGGCCCCAAAAAAATTTATTCAAGATTTTATTGACCAATTTGGATGAAACCAGTATTTCGTTTCTGTATTTCTCGCATCGCAAATTTTCTCATATTAAGTGTGAAACAAAAAATTTCATCGTTTCTCGATTTGTGAGAAAAAAGTGTTTCTGTATTTAAATGCGAAAACAGACAACACAGATTCTGTTTTAACTGGAATACTTCCAGTAATTAAGTGTCAAATGCAAGCGAAACGTCAACGAAAGAAATATATATAATAAAAATAAGGCTGCCAGATTTAAAGATTTATCGACATTTCGACGATTTTTTTTGTTCCAAAATTGGCAAAGTGAAAATTTTCTGATTTTTTTCTAGTGACGATACAGTCTTTGAAATAAAACAATTTTAAATAGTTTTATATGTTTGTGTATTAGGCACCACAGAAAACCGATATCTTTAAAAACAAGGCAGATTAAAAAATGTATCGGCAAAAGCAAAATTTCGAACGGAAACTGTTTAATTTTTATTTGCTTGGATTATTTAATACATTTGTTTGTGTGATCAAAAGATTAAACTATTACCCCATTTTTCAGTCAATGCACTTTAGGAAATTTTTGCCTTTTACTTTGTCCAAAAGTGTTTATTTTATTTCAATATGATATTTTGTCACTCCTTTGTTTTATTTCTGCAGGGAAAAATAACAATCTGAAATTTTAAACTCTTATCGGATAAAGGAAAATAAAATAAATAATTTTATTTAAATAGACCTCAAGCTTATGTATGTATAAAATATGTATTTTACCCATGAACATAATGTTTTTTTTTTTTTTTTTTTTTTTTTGAGTATGTGTTTATATGATAAAAATTTGTGATTATATGATAAAAATCGAACAAAATTCGTCAAAATTAATTTTAAATTTTTCGAAAAAAAATAGACGATTTTTTTATTTTTTCTTAGGATATTGACGTTTTTTTTCACAAATTTATCTGGCAGCCCTTCATAAAACAAGCAATGAAAGGCTAAACAAATTTTAATAACAAAATATAACAATTGTGTTTTATATACTTATTTTCATCATTTAAATTCTTTCTTTTAAAATAAAATAAAATAATACACATTCTTGTGTTCAGACATACATAATTTGGGCTCCATTTTTTTAAATTTTTTTTTCCCGCATCAATTTCAAATATGACTTATTTTGACAGTTCTTGTGAGAAACTTTTTGCAAAATATTGTTACAGAAACACTTGTTCTCACATCCTTCCAATAATTGCTGGAAAATTATTTAAATGACAGATAATTTTCGCAAAGTAAAAGTACAGAAACACTAATGTGAGAAAAATCATTTTTTGTTTCATATTGCACTGTTTTTGTCATAGTTCACTTGTTTCATGCGGGAAATTTTAGGATGCGAGAAATACAGAAACGGGCTTCAGATTTCTGGAAAACTGCTCGATGAATTTTTTGCACGGAAAGCTTTTTATATTCTATGGAACGTCTACTTTCATAATCTATTAAGTTTTTTCCTTGACGTTACCTCTAAACCCCCAAAAAAATATATTCCAGATTTAACTGACCAATTTGGATGAAACTAGATTTCTGGAAAACTGCTCGATTAATTTTTTGCACGGAAAGCTTTTTATATTCTATGGAATGTCTACTTTCATAATCTATTAAGTTTTTTCCTTGACGTTACTTCTAAACCCCCAAAAAAATTAATCCCAGATTTTACTGACCCATTTGGATGAAACCAGATTTCTGGAAAACTACTCGATGCATTTTTTGCACGGAAAGCTTTTTATATTCTATGGCACGTATACTTTCATAATCTATTAAGTTTTTTCCTTGACGTTATCTCTAAACCCCCAAAAAAATTAAGCCCAGATTTTACTGACCAATTTGGATGAAACCAGATTCCTGGAAAACTGCTTGATGAATTTTTTGCACGAAAAGGTTTTTGTATTCTATGGAACGTCTACTTTCATAATCTATTAGGTTTTTATTCTTGATGTTAATTCTAAACCCCCAAAAAAATTAGTCCCAGATTTTACTGACCAATTTGGATGTTACCAGATTTCTGGAAAACTGCTCGATGAATTTTTTGCACGGAAAGCTTTTTATATTCTATGGAACGTCTACTTTCATAATCTATTAAGTTTTTCCTTGATGTTACCTCTAAACCCCCAAAAAAATTAATCCCAGATTTTACTGCCCAATTTGGATAAAACCAGATTTCCGGAAAACTGCTCGATGAATTTTTGCACGGATGAAACCAAATTTCTGGAAAACTGCTCGATGAATTTTTGCACGGAAAGCTTTTTACATTCTATGGAGCGTCTACTTTCATAATCTATTAAGTTTTTTCCTTGACGTTATCTCTAAACCCCCAAAAAAATTAATCCCAGATTTTACTGACCAATTTGGATGAAACCAGATTCCTGGAAAACTGCTCGATGCATTTTTTGCACGGAAAGCTTTTTATATTCCATGGAACGTCTACTTCCATCATCTATTAAGGTTTTTCCTTGACGTTACCTCTAAACCCAAAAAAAAAATAATCCCAGATTTCACTGAACAATTTGGATGAAACCAGATTTCTTGAAAACTGCTCGATGTATTTTTTGCACGGAAAGCTTTTTATATTCTATTGAACGTCCACTCTCATAATCTATTAAGTTTTTTCCTTGACGTTACCTTTAAGCCCCCAAAAAAATTTATTCAAGATTTTATTGACCAATTTGGATGAAACCAGATTTCTGGAAAACTGCTCGATGAATTTTTTGCACGGAAAGCTTTTTATATTCTATGGAACGTCTACTTTCATAATCTATTTAGTTTTTTCCTTGACGTTACCTCTAAACCCCCAAAAAAAATTAATCCCAGATTTTACTGACCCATTTGGATGAAACCAGATTTCTGGAAAACTACTCTATGAATTTTTTGCACGGAAAGCCTTTTATATTCTATGGAACGTATACTTTCATAATCTATTAAGTTTTTTCCTTGACGTTATCTCTAAACCCCCGAAAAAATTAATCCCAGATTTTACTGACCAATTTGGATGAAACCAGATTCCTTGAAAACTGCTCGATGCATGTTTTGCACGGAAAGCTTTTTATATTCCATGGAACGTCTACTTTCATAATCTATTAAGTTTTTTCCTTGACGTTACCTCTAAGCCCCCAAAAAAATTAATACCAGATTTTACTGACCAATTTAGATGAAACCAGATTTCTTGAAAACTGCTCGATGCATTTTTTGCACGGAAAGCTTTTTATATTCCATGGAACGTCTACTTTCATAATCTATTAAGTTTTTTCCTTGACGTTACCTCTAAACCCCCAAAAAAATTAATCCCAGATTTACTGACCAAATTGGATGAAACCAGATTTCTGGAAAACTGCTTGATGAATTTTTTGCACGGAAAGGTTTTTTTTATTCTATGGAACGTCTACTTTCATAATCTATTAGGTTTTTTCCTTGATGTTACCTCTGAACCCCCAAAAAATTAATCCCAGATTTTACTGACCAATTTGGAAATAACCAGATTTCTGGAAAACTGCTCGATGAATTTTTTGCATGGAAAGGTTTTTATATTCTATGGAACGTCTACTTTCATAATCTATTAAGTTTTTTCCTTGACGTTACCTCTAAGCCCCCAACAAATTTTATTCAATAGTTTACTGACCAATTTGGATGAAACCTGATTTCTGGAAAACTGCTCGATGAATTTTTTGCACGGAAAGCTTTTTATGTTCTAGGGAACGTCTACTTTCATAAGCTATTAAGTTTTTTCCTTGACGTTACCTCTAAACCCCCAAAAAAATTAATCCCAGATTTTACTGACCCAGATTTCTGGAAAACTGCTCGATGAATTTTTTGCACGGAAAGCTTTTTATATTCTATGGAATGTCTACTTTCATAATCTATTAAGTTTTTTCCTTGACGTTACCTCTAAAGCCCCGAAAAATTAATAGACCTAATTAGATTTTAAAAATTTTAATGTGTAGATACTTCATCATTTTATTAATATTTTTTTTTACGATTTGTTTTTTTATGATAACAAAAGTCTTTTTTTATAATAATTAAAAAATGTTTTTGTAATTATAAAAACATTTCTTTTAACTACTAATACATTTATTTTAATTATAAATACTTTTTTTTCATTATAAATACATTTCTTTTAATTATTTTAATACTTTTCTGTATATATTACAACAAAATATTAAATTACGTTTCCATTCCCACATTTTATGGAGTGCAACGTAAGCAGTTTTGCGAACGTTGCATAGCTTAAAAATATTTTAAAATAAAGTTTAAGCGAGTCTTAAAATTGTTTTAAATAAATAAAGTTATCCCTCCGAAGAGCGGACAACTAGAAAAAACTAAATTGTTTCAATACATTTCTGGCGCCCAACGAAAGGAACCTTTTCTGAAGAAAAGATAATATTGGAACAGAAGTTTCATAAAAACCAAATATTTGAGTTGTACTTATATAAAAGCAAATATTTCCTTTATACAAGTTAAGCATTCTTAAAAATAAATAAATAAACAAATAATTAAGTATCAAGTGAAACTCATGAACCGAAAAGACACTTTCGACAACAACCGAAAAATCAACATGGTGGAGGAACTACAACAAAGAGTCGTAGAATTGGAAACTATTCTTAAGCAACAAGAATTAAAAATTAATTTACAACAGCAGCAGCTTGAACAACAATTACTGCAAATTAATACTCAACGGCAGCATGTACACCAAAGTCAATTGCAACAAGTTAATGTACATCAACAGGAAGAACCAGTTCAAGTGCAGCAGGGAATTGTTTTTCAACCTGACCAAATCGTAAGGGAATTTAGAAGCATCAAACCTTTAAATGGAAATCATAATATAAGACAATTTATACAATCAGTGGAATCAACAATGGCTTTAGCTGTTAATAATCAGGCTTTGCTGGCATATGGGGTGAGAATAATTATAAATGAGAAGCTTGAAGGCATTGCAGGAAGGCTAGTTAGAGAATTAGACAATAATGCCACTTGGGAACAGGTAAAGGGAAAATTATTGAGCAGCCTACAATCAAGAAAGACGTATGCGGAGATATTCAACTTCTGTAGAAGTGTTAAAGTGAGTAACTTAAATGAACTTTTTGATATATTTATTAAGGCTAAATATGAAATTAATGAACTATATGAAGTAGATGTAAGAAAATCAATAGTCTATAGCCCAGCTTATGTGGACAGAGATTAAGTAGACCTATTAATGGAGAAAATTGATGGACCGATAAGAGCCCATTTAGATGAACATGAAACATTGAATAATATAATCACAAAATATAAAAAATTGAAACTTTTATATGATACTAGAGCTATAGCTTTTGCTCACAGAATTGATCTTAGAAATAGACAAAAATCAAGTTACAATAAACCCTTTGCTGATGTTAAGACAAACAATGGTTATCGTACACCTAAGGAAAATTGGCAAAATTTGAGGTCAAATAATTTCCAAAGCCAAAATGGCAGATTTCAAAACACAAACAATAATTTTAGGACCGATAACATTCAACAATTAGATAGAAATTTTAGAAGTTCAGGGAAAAATGGATTTTCTTTCTTGAAAGAATTTGTAAAAATCAACTCCAACTTTTTTACAGTTGTTACAACGCCAGTGCAAACCATCGTGCTTTTGAGTTGCTTCAGCAGCAAGTGTTGGTATGCCGCTACATTTGAAATGAATTAGACCATGGCACAACCAGCATGACAGCATTCTTTCATCAGGATTTGTGATTGAGCATTTCTTATTTAAGCAGTCCATTATAGTTAGCGTAGTAAAGGTTGGTCAACAAGGAGAGTAAAATTTTAATATGGCAATATTTATTTGTACGTTTATTGAAGACAAATGACAACAACTATTGAAGACACGAACCAATGATATAACAGATATGCCAATTGCGTTTATTGTAGAAAAACAACTATCGAAGACACTAACCAATGATACGATGGATTTGCCAATTGCAGTAAGATTTGCAGACAAAAACAAAAATGAAACAGCTGATACAACAATAAAAATAATAAAAATAATAAGCAAACGACAATCCAGCGTGATATTTAAAGAAAAGCACTTCACAGTTTATTTGATTAAAGCACGCAGACACGTAATAACAGTCACTTTTCCTTATTTAGGACAAACGAAATATATGTGTAGATCACAGTTTATATTATATTAATTATTAATTATTGATCAAAATACGATTTACTAAGAGAGACACTCACAAACACGTCCGATTAAAACAGTGTTGACAATACACAATGAAAACAATAATAAAAAATTTAAATTTGTTTTTGTTTTCAATATAAATATAAGAAAGAAATGTTCTTGTCGACATTGTGGGCCAGGCTGTAAATAACACTAAAACACCTGGATATGATAAAATAGAAGCAAACGAAAATCCAGCGTGATATTTAAAGAAAAGCACTTCACAGTTTATTTGATTAAAGCACGCAGACACGTAATAACAGTCACTTTTCCTTATTTAGGACAAACGAAATATATGTGTAGATCACAGTTTATATTATATTAATTATTAATTATTGATCAAAATACGATTTACTAAGAGAGACACTCACAAACACGTCCGATTAAAACAGTGTTGACAATACACAATGAAAACAATAATAAAAAATTTAAATTTGTTTTTGTTTTCAATATAAATATAAGAAAGAAATGTTCTTGTCGACATTGTGGGCCAGGCTGTAAATAACACTAAAACACCTGGATATGATAAAATAGATGCCATCGTTGTGAAAAACTTACCAAAGAAAGTTATATTAGCGGTTTTCACCCTTCCTACTAAATTTACAACTCTGCTATAGTTAATACGATTTTATAATTCAAAACGTGAGTGTCTTTTTCGTATGTATTGTAGATTAATGAATCAGCTGATTTTTTGTCTTGGTTTTCGTCAGTTTGAATGCTTATTAAATAAAAAAAAAATATTTAATCAACAAAAATGCCTAAATCAACGGAAAAAGATAAAATCGTAAATTTTTTAGTGCAAAGTCAGTGGATGAAATTGCATAAGAAAGAAATGTTCTTGTCGACATTGTGGGCCAGGCTGTAAATAACACTAAAACACCTGGATATGATAAAATAGATGCCATCGTTGTGAAAAACTTACCAAAGAAAGTTATATTAGCGGTTTTCACCCTTCCTACTAAATTTACAACTCTGCTATAGTTAATACGATTTTATAATTCAAAACGTGAGTGTCTTTTTCGTATGTATTGTAGATTAATGAATCAGTTGATTTTTTGTCTTGGTTTTCGTCAGTTTGAATGCTTATTAAATAAAAAAAAATATTTAATCAACAAAAATGCCTAAATCAACGGAAAAAGATAAAATCGTAAATTTTTTAGTGCAAAGGCAGTGGATGAAATTGCATTCGTGGAGCTTATGGAGTTTGAGGGTACCGTAGATATAAGTGACCATGAAACAATTGATCACATTTTAGATGAGCTAGTTGAGGACATTATTTCGGTTATTCCGTACCGCCGTGGGGTTTCAAATAAGGTCCCGAAATCAATGAAGTGGTCTTTAGATATCTTAACTCAGTTAGATGACAACAGATTTTTGCAAATGGTGAGGGTTAGCCGATTTGAATTTAATACACTCGTTTCTATGATTTCTGATGATAAAGAATTTAACCAACCCCATTCTTGCGAACAATTTCCTGTTGAGTACCAGTTAGCAATAGTCCTATACAGACTCGGGTCATCTGGAGAAGGAGCGAGTATAAAAAAAATTTCGGCGTTTTTTGGTGTTGGTGACGGTGGCACAATCGACAAAATAACATGTCGTATTTTTAAAGCTTTTTTAAACTTACAGTCGAAGTACATATCTTGGCCTAATGCAGAGGAAAGATCAGAAATTGTTGCAGATACATATAGCGAACTTCCATTCTGTATTGGATATGTAGATGGATCCGAAATACCCCTTCCTGAAACTCCACTGATCGATGGTGTATCATTTTTTTCAAGAACACACAAATATTCAATAAAAGCCCAAGTTGTTTGTGATCACAAACTTCGCATACGACACGTTGTTGTAGGAAACCCTGGAAGTGTTCACGATTCTAAAATTTTTAAGAATTGTAACCTTTATAAAGAATCCCAAAAATATTTTTCATCCCACCAATGGATAGCTGGAGACTCAGCTTATTCTTTATCGCCAACTGTAATAACACTCTACAGAACAAATTCAAATCAAATGGACAGCAAAAAGCGAAGACAGTTTAATAGGAGGCATAGTTCATATCGAGTAAGGATAGAACATTGCTTTGGAATGTTAAAAGAAAAGTTCAATAGCTTAAAAAACTTAAAAATGCGCATTAACTCTCCCCAAAGCCAGTCATTTTGTTGTCAATGGGTCGTTGTATGCTGCATTTTGCACAATATTTTATTGGATGTAAGAGAAGCGCAAGTACCGGAGGAATTATTAAAAAACGAGGATACCGGCGAGGAATCAATTGAAGAGCAAGATGCGTGTTTAGAAAACGCAAAATATGAATTAAAACGACAAGCTGTTTATAGTTTATTATTTAATTAAATTACATAATATATAAAAAAAAAATAAAAATATTTATTCATTAAAAAGAATAAAAAGGTACATATTGAAAAAAAAAATTTTTACTTTAAAATATTTCTTTAATCTCGACTGTGAGAGCCATATTGTGTAGGGTTTTCATGCCCTGCAAAATATGTAGGGTTCTCGTGCCTAAACAAACTCCAATGTATTTATTGCTAAAATCTTACGGGTGAGTGATGAAAGCTCTGAAATACGCTATATCTACTCTGGTGTACCTCAGGGTAGCGTATTAGGTCCAGCGTTGTACACTATATATTCATCTGACATGCCAACTCATAAAAACTCGACAATTGCCACTTATGCTGATGACACTGCCATAATAGCGTCCGACAAATCACCAATTACAACTTCATTGTATGTGCAAACTGAGCTCAATTTATTACAAGACCGGCTTACGAAGTGGAAAATTACAATTAATACTAGTAAGTCGACTCATGTGTCATTCACCCTAAGAAAAAGTGATTGCCCGTCGCACATAGGGTCTTTTTGCCAATCTAGCCGGACATTACTTTTTTTTTCTAGCTTATATTGCTTCTTAAAAGTTATTGAGTGGCCCTAGATTGATGAAACTTGGCAGAAATATGTGTTATTGTCATAGGCAGGTAAAGATACTTAAAATCGGACCAAGGGGGAAAAAGTTCCCCATAGAAAAACTAGTCCTACCTCTGAAAAATTCAATTTTTTTAAAGTTTTCCTATACTTTTGTTTGGCAAATACAACTTTTAACATCGGCAAAAATTAAAAACCCTAAAATTGGACCCATGAGATCGTAAAATTTCACTTTTCTCCCCGCCCTTTTTGTGGGCGGTTACATAAAATAATATTTAAAAAAAAATGTAAATATTAAAAGAAAAAGGTTACTAACGCCTTAATTCTATAAAAATTAAATTTTTGAACTTTTATGGGCAGGGGGAGGTATCCCTCCTAACCCACCCCCCGGAACGACCCTGTCAAAAAAAAATTTTTTTTTTGCTAATGTCCAAAAAATATTCATTTTTAAGATTTTATGTGACTTTTATGTATTTTATAGTATTTAATTTATATGAAAAGAATTTATTTATTCGTAATTATAACTAATTTATAATAGTGACAACTAATTTTATTTAAAATAATAACTTATTTATTTACAAGGCGCCCTATGCTCCAGTGGGAGTTAAAGGAACATATATATATATATATTTACAATAACTTCTCTTTTGCACTAAGATGATGATGAGTGCCATGGTTCTTCTTCGTCTGTTTCTTCAAAATCCTCTTCCGAATCGGAATTCTCTTCAGAGCCAAGTACAGGTGGAAGCATAAAAGAAATTGCTTCTTTCGTAAAGGGTAATGACTTTTTTTTGGAGTTGGTCTTATGCTAGTAATCAGTGGGTCAGAACTAAGCAAAAGTCTATTTATAATATCTTTGTTACACTGAACCCTCGAAAACTTTCTAGCAAAATTCTGCCTGTAAAGCCGAAAATACTTATTTCGTATACACTTTTTCCATTTTACTCTCGAAGCTTCAAAATGATTCTGATAACAATTTTATGCAATAACCACAATATATAGTAAAAAAACTAAGTACCTGGACCCCAGTCGCTTAACCTCCTTAGACTCATCTAATAAAGATATGGCTAAAGTGTTGGAGTGATTACTGAGTCTCGTAAGATATCTTGTGCTAAATCTTTTTATTTCTTCACTGATGTATGGGATTTGTAAATCTTCATGAATATGTTTGTTGGTAACATACCAAGGAGCATTAACCAAAAGCCTTAACGTTTTCGACTGATATCGTTGTAGCATTTCAATGTTTTAGTGACTTGTTGTACCCCACAACTGTATACCATATGTCCATACTGGTTTTATTAAAGCTTTGTATATTAGTATTTTGTTATTGAGATTCAGTGCTGACTTAGGTCCCAAAAGCCAATACATTTTCTTGGGTATAATGTCCAGATGCGTTCTTTTAGCTTTAATATGGATCCTCCAGGTAAGTCTTTTGTCAAGATGCATACCTAAATATTTGACCACTTCAGATTTTGGAATTTGAGTATTATTAAGAAATACCGACGCACATAGGGGCTTTTTGCCAATCTAGCCGGACATTAGGCGAAAAATTAAATTTAAGAAATGTAAAAATGTAAGTACGCAGCTCGACAGACAACAAAATTCTGCATCGTATAGTGAATTTTCAAGTCATTTGCTTGAGACTTGTGGTTTTGGGACACTGTTAAAGTCAAGAAAGTTGAGTAAATTGGATGCGTGTTTATTGACTTTTTACGGTTTTGGGAGGTTTACAATATATTTTTTTGTGGGTAAACGAATAAAGATTTTACATTGATTTTTTTTTCTCTGAAAGACTATATTAACAGCTACTTATAAAAATTTTTAGAAAAATTTTATTAGCAATTTTTATGGTAAAAAAAATCGTTCGTAATTAAAAAAACGATTTTTTTGTTCACTTTTTTGTAAAAAAAAAAAAAAATTTAAAGGTTTTTGAAGGTGCAACCCTTAGAGTCCATAAAAATGTTAAACATCACGTTAAAATTTGAGATCTCTACTTTTAAATTCAAGAAAAAAACCTTGCGCGTTGTTGCGCCATTTTTTTTAATGATTTTTTGAAAATTTCACCTTTTTTCTGTTTTTGCTCATCTTGCATAGGTACATATGATATAAACCCTTTCGTCAGTCATAAAATGTTTTGGTTGTACGTAGATATTTTTTATTTAAATTATTACATCTAAGAGTAATATTACCTGTGTAAAAAAGGAATGTGCGAACAGTACGTAACGGTTTTTAACCACCTGTGCAGCAGCTAAATGGCGTTATTTTATGGAGCAAAATAAAAGAGACCCTTTCGTCAGTCATAAAATGTTTTGGTTGTACGTAGATGTTTTTTATTTAAATTATTACATCTTAGAATAATATTACCTGTGTAAAAAAAGGAATGTGCGAACAGTACGTAACGGTTTTTAACCACCTGTGCGGCAGCTAAATGACGTTATTTTATGGAGCAAAATAAATGTACCTGTTTTGCATAACTTTTAAAATTATTAACCACAAAAATAATATTTAAAAAATCAAATCTGGGGTCCAGGTACTTAGTTTTTTTACTATATATTGTGGTTATTGCATAAAATTGTTATCAGAATCATTTTGAAGCTTCGAGAGTAAAATGGAAAAAGTGTATACGAAATAAGCATTTTCGGCTTTACAGGCAGAATTTTGCTAGAAAGTTTTCGAGGGTTCAGTGTAACAAAGATATTATAAATAGACTTTTGCTTAGTTCTGACCCACTGATTACTAGCATAAGACCAACTCCAAAAAAAAGTCATTACCCTTTACGAAAGAAGCAATTTCTTTTATGCTTCCACCTGTACTTGGCTCTGAAGAGAATTCCGATTCGGAAGAGGATTTTGAAGAAACAGACGAAGAAGAACCATGGCACTCATCATCATCTTAGTGCAAAAGAGAAGTTATTGTAAATATATATATATATATGTTCCTTTAACTCCCACTGGAGCATAGGGCGCCTTGTAAATAAATAAGTTATTATTTTAAATAAAATTAGTTGTCACTATTATAAATTAGTTATAATTACGAATAAATAAATTCTTTTCATATAAATTAAATACTATAAAATACATAAAAGTCACATAAAATCTTAAAAATGAATATTTTTTGGAAATTAGCAAAAAAAAATTTTTTTTTGACAGGGTCGTTCCGGGGGGTGGGTTAGGAGGGATACCTCCCCCTGCCCATAAAAGTTCAAAAATTTAATTTTTATAGAATTAAGGCGTTAGTAACCTTTTTCTTTTAATATTTACATTTTTTTTTAAATATTATTTTATGTAACCGCCCACAAAAAGGGCGGGGAGAAAAGTGAAATTTTACGATCTCATGGGTCCAATTTTAGGGTTTTTAATTTTTGCCGATGTTAAAAGTTGTATTTGCCAAACAAAAGTATAGGAAAACTTTAAAAAAATTGAATTTTTCAGAGGTAGGACTAGTTTTTCTATGGGGAACTTTTTCCCCCTTGGTCCGATTTTAAGTATCTTTACCTGCCTATGACAATAACACATATTTCTGCCAAGTTTCATCAATCTAGGGCCACTCAATAACTTTTAAGAAGCAATATAAGCTAGAAAAAAAAAGTAATGTCCGGCTAGATTGGCAAAAAGCCCCTATGTGCGACGGCAATCACTTTTTCTTAGGGTGAATGACACATGAGTCGACTTACTAGTATTAATTGTAATTTTCCACTTCGTAAGCCAGTCTTGTAATAAATTGAGCTCAGTTTGCACATACAATGAAGTTGTAATTGGTGATTTGTCGGACGCTATTATGGCAGTGTCATCAGCATAAGTGGCAATTGTCGAGTTTTTATGAGTTGGCATGTCAGATGAATATATAGTGTACAACGCTGGACCTAATACGCTACCCTGAGGTACACCAGAGTAGATATAGCGTATTTCAGAGCTTTCATCACTCACCCGTAAGATTTTAGCAATAAATACATTGGAGTTTGTTTAGGCACGAGAACCCTACATATTTTGCAGGGCATGAAAACCCTACACGGATCGCAATAGCGAGTACATTTACTCGTCGTTTTTTTTTTCCTTTTAACATCAGCAAGCAGTTGAATACTTCTTTTTTATTTTAACAAACAGCCAGTGGAGTTCTTTCAAAGTGAATTAAACTTTTTTCCTCAACTTAATAAGTGCAAAGAAATTAACCCAGTTTTAAGTTTTTTCAATAAACTAAACCGTTTTTGAGTTACGCGAACATATGTTGTGCAACCTCCTCCATTTTCGAAATAACGGTATATCTCGAAAACCAGAGCCAATCTTAAAAAACCGCGGGCACCACTGGATTCAGCGTACCCGAGTTATGTAAAAACGCCATGTGCCCGGCTTGTCTGTTTTTTCAACTATCATAGTGTAATTATTTGAATTATACGATGGCATTGCTCTGGAGTGCCGTGTTTATTGCGAAAACCAAATTGATACTCCGGTATTATATTTTTTCCTTCCAACAAGGGCGTTAAACGATTTGAAACTATTCTCTCAAGGGCGTTAAACGATTTGAAACTATTCTCTCAAATATTTTAGAAAACAATGGTAGCAGGATTATTGGTCTGTACGAAGAAATAGAGTGTTCGGGCTTATTTAGTTTCGGGACTATTGTTATAACTGCACACTTCCATCGAGTAGGATAATGAGAAAGCCTAAGTATTGCATTATATATAAGTGTCAAATATAATAGCGGAATTCACCGTTGATAGTAAAGTCCCTTGTAGACCTTGTTAATCTTATAATTTTAGTAAAAATACTAACATTTACAACACTGCAACAACAAAATGTATTAGACTAAAATATACTACGCTGTGGTTGAAAAATCCCACAAAAAGCAGTAGTAAACAAGTGTGTGAATTTACCAGAATAAAACAGCTGATCGTTTTGGCGGCAAAAATATTTTGTTTGATTTTTAACTTTAAATTTTGCGATAACTATTAAACGAGTTTAGTAAAATATGGATAAAAACCTTAATTCAAAAAGAAAACGCGAGAAAAGTTTTAATAAGAGGTGGACTGATAATGAAATTCAACAGCTATTAGAATATTTGCAGGAGCATCCAGATTTTGAGGTAAGTTTAATTATTTTAAGTGTCTAATGTTTTTATTGATTTTTATGTACATTTAAGAAACCCACGGCCCAAATTTTCTACAGAAAGTTATTGGAATCAGCACCAATCGACGCATCTTGGGATATTGTACGTTGGAAAGTTAAGAACCTTAAAACAAGTTACAATAAAGCAGAGACATGGAGAAAATCCACCGGATCAGGTTTGCTTGAAACTGACGGCGTTTCTACTGTAAAAGGTTTCTATTTTTTTGTAATATTATTAAAACGATGTTTCTGAAGAATTACTTTTTTAGATAAGTTGAGAAAGATGTGTCGATTCTATGACGAACTTAATCAAATTTTTGGGCAAAAAAACTCTGAGTTCTCTTTTCAAATATATGATAGTGCCACTTCAAACAACTTGGGACTAAATTCCACGACTATTTCAGATAGATCGCTTCAAGACAATGTAGAATTTTGCGGTTTTGAAAGTCTGGATGAGTACTGCTTAACACCAGTCATACAATATGCCGAATCACAATATGCAGCAACAGAAGATAAATGCATCGAAGTTCCCTCTTCATCTGCAATCAGACAATATGGCGAACCAGAAGCTGCAGCAACAGAAAATGATTGCATCGAAGTTCCTTCTTCATCTGCAGGTTCTGTGTCTTTTTCTAAAACTTCAACTTTGCGCCAAGAAGCACGAGTTGAAAAAGAACTTCAGTCAAAAAATAAACCTGTACAAGAGTTTGCAGCAAAGCTAAAAAGAGCTTCGCCGAAAAGCTCTTTGGATCAACTTTCTTTGATCCAAGGGGAAAGGAATTCTTTTTTGAAAATGAAAATAGAGTTTGAAAAAGAAAAATTCAAAAGGGAATTTGAGCTTAATGAAAGAAAATTTGCAGCCGAATATGAAGAGAAAAATAAAAAATTGGAGTTAAATAAATTAGAAATTGAAAAAGAAGAACGTTTACGCATATTAGAAATAGAAAAGCAGGAGAGGATCGAACGACTTGAGCTCGAAATGCGATACAAATATGGCTCTCACAGTCGAGATTAAAGAAATATTTTAAAGTAAAAATTTTTTTTTTCAATATGTACCTTTTTATTCTTTTTAATGAATAAATATTTTTATTTTTTTTTTTATATATTATGTAATTTAATTAAATAATAAACTATAAACAGCTTGTCGTTTTAATTCATATTTTGCGTTTTCTAAACACGCATCTTGCTCTTCAATTGATTCCTCGCCGGTATCCTCGTTTTTTAATAATTCCTCCGGTACTTGCGCTTCTCTTACATCCAATAAAATATTGTGCAAAATGCAGCATACAACGACCCATTGACAACAAAATGACTAGCTTTGGGGAGAGTTAATGCGCATTTTTAAGTTTGTTAAGCTATTGAACTTTTCTTTTAACATTCCAAAGCAATGTTCTATCCTTACTCGATATGAACTATGCCTCCTATTAAACTGTCTTCGCTTTTTGCTGTCCATTTGATTTGAATTTGTTCTGTAGAGTGTTATTACAGTTGGCGATAAAGAATAAGCTGAGTCTCCAGCTATCCATTGGTGGGATGAAAAATATTTTTGGGATTCTTTATAAAGGTTACAATTCTTAAAAATTTTAGAATCGTGAACACTTCCAGGGTTTCCTACAACAACGTGTCGTATGCGAAGTTTGTGATCACAAACAACTTGGGCTTTTATTGAATATTTGTGTGTTCTTGAAAAAAATGATACACCATCGATCAGTGGAGTTTCAGCAAGGGGTATTTCGGATCCATCTACATATCCAATACAGAATGGAAGTTCGCTATATGTATCTGCAACAATTTCTGATCTTTCCTCTGCATTAGGCCAAGATATGTACTTCGACTGTAAGTTTAAAAAAGCTTTAAAAATACGACATGTTATTTTGTCGATTGTGCCACCGTCACCAACACCAAAAAACGCCGAAATTTTTTTTATACTCGCTCCTTCTCCAGATGACCCGAGTCTGTATAGGACTATTGCTAACTGGTACTCAACAGGAAATTGTTCGCAAGAATGGGGTTGGTTAAATTCTTTATCATCAGAAATCATAGAAACGAGTGTATTAAATTCAAATCGGCTAACCCTCACCATTTGCAAAAATCTGTTGTCATCTAACTGAGTTAAGATATCTAAAGACCACTTCATTGATTTCGGGACCTTATTTGAAACCCCACGGCGGTACGGAATAACCGAAATAATGTCCTCAACTAGCTCATCTAAAATGTGATCAATTGTTTCATGGTCACTTATATCTACGGTACCCTCAAACTCCATAAGCTCCACGAATGCAATTTCATCCACTGCCTTTGCACTAAAAAATTTACGATTTTATCTTTTTCCGTTGATTTAGGCATTTTTGTTGATTAAATATTTTTTTTTTATTTAATAAGCATTCAAACTGACGAAAACCAAGACAAAAAATCAGCTGATTCATTAATCTACAATACATACGAAAAAGACACTCACGTTTTGAATTATAAAATCGTATTAACTATAGCAGAGTTGTAAATTTAGTAGGAAGGGCGAAAACCGCTAATATAACTTTCTTTGGTAAGTTTTTCACAACGATGGCATCTATTTTATCATATCCAGGTGTTTTAGTGTTATTTACAGCCTGGCCCACAATGTCGACAAGAACATTTCTTTCTTATGCAATTTCATCCACTGACTTTGCACTAAAAAATTTACGATTTTATCTTTTTCCGTTGATTTAGGCATTTTTGTTGATTAAATATTTTTTTTTTATTTAATAAGCATTCAAACTGACGAAAACCAAGACAAAAAATCAGCTGATTCATTAATCTACAATACATACGAAAAAGACACTCACGTTTTGAATTATAAAATCGTATTAACTATAGCAGAGTTGTAAATTTAGTAGGAAGGGTGAAAACCGCTAATATAACTTTCTTTGGTAAGTTTTTCACAACGATGGCATCTATTTTATCATATCCAGGTGTTTTAGTGTTATTTACAGCCTGGCCCACAATGTCGACAAGAACATTTCTTTCTTATATTTATATTGAAAACAAAAACAAATTTAAATTTTTTATTATTGTTTTCATTGTGTATTGTCAACACTGTTTTAATCGGACGTGTTTGTGAGTGTCTCTCTTAGTAAATCGTATTTTGATCAATAATTAATAATTAATATAATATAAACTGTGATCTACACATATATTTCGTTTGTCCTAAATAAGGAAAAGTGACTGTTATTACGTGTCTGCGTGCTTTAATCAAATAAACTGTGAAGTGCTTTTCTTTAAATATCACGCTGGATTGTCGTTTGCTTATTATTTTTATTATTTTTATTGTTGTATCAGCTGTTTCATTTTTGTTTTTGTCTGCAAATCTTACTGCAATTGGCAAATCCATCGTATCATTGGTTAGTGTCTTCGATAGTTGTTTTTCTACAATAAACGCAATTGGCATATCTGTTATATCATTGGTTCGTGTCTTCAATAGTTGTTGTCATTTGTCTTCAATAAACGTACAAATAAATATTGCCATATTAAAATTTTACTCTCCTTGTTGACCAACCTTTACTACGCTAACTATAATGGACTGCTTAAATAAGAAATGCTCAATCACAAATCCTGATGAAAGAATGCTGTCATGCTGGTTGTGCCATGGTCTAATTCATTTCAAATGTAGCGGCATACCAACACTTGCTGCTGAAGCAACTCAAAAGCACGATGGTTTGCACTGGCGTTGTAACAACTGTAAAAAAGTTGGAGTTGATTTTTACAAATTCTTTCAAGAAAGAAAATCCATTTTTCTTGGTATTCAAAAAGAAATGTCAAATCTTTCTCATCGTATATCTGAATACGGTAACTTGTTTGATTGTTTTACTTCACTAGATACCTATGAATTTCCTCCACAAATACCTTCGCAACAATCTTCTTTGCAACAATTTTCACCATCCCAATTGTCTCCTAGACGGAAATCAGCTAGAATTGCAAGTAAGGCTGATACCGTTAATATAAACCCTGTTCATTCTGGTAACGCTGTTGATATCCATATGGATGTTATCCCGTCAACTTCCAAGATGATTGAAAACAAAACTGCTGAGAAACTGTCATTTTCTGATGTTACAAAACTACACTATCCTATAACAAACAACACCGAAAACGCTCCACGTGAACTTCGAGTTATACCACCAAAAAAACATTTATTCGTATCCCGTTTTGCTGCCGAAACGACTGTTGATGATTTAAATTACTATATTAAAACCAAGCTGAATTCAAACGATGAAATTTTAACTCACAAATTTTCTTATTCTGTACCAAGAAGCATTACGTCTTTTAAGATAACAGTTACATCTTATATATATAATAAAATAATTGATCCTCGTTTCTGGCCCGATAATACATTGGTAAGAGAATATATACCAAAATCACGCCAGAATATAAATAATATTGCCCGTATTCCTTCAATTGTGTCATCTAATCAAAAAAACTGATTACTGAAAATGATAACCAACTGTTCATTACTTATCAAAACGTCTTTGGGTTAAACACAAAATTATCCAAACTTTACATCGATAGTTTTACATTTCACCACCACGTAATTATATTCACTGAGACTTGGTTAAATAAAAACATCCTCAACAACAAAATTTTTTGCAGTAATTGTAATATTTATTGACTCGATAGAGAAACTGCTACAATTGGAGGAGGTGTACTATTAGCTATTTCTACCATGTTTTCATCTGAAGAAATAGACTGCAATATTCCTAAAGGCATCGAATTTATTGGCATCCGTATAAAACTACATAACAGCAAAATATTAATGACCTGCTCCTACATCCCACCAAGCCAAAAAAATAATAATCAACGTATTTACACAGAGCATGCTTCGTTAATCAAATCAGTAGTATCACTATCTGCACCAGGTGACTCTATTCTTGCTTTTGGTGATTTTAACTTACCTAATGTTTCATGGAAATTTTTACCTGACTCATATATGTTTACTCCTACAAAAGCCGCAGACTGGGTGTTCGAATTTTTGAATAGCTTATATGATCTATGTATTTTTCAAATAAATGGAGTTTACAATTCGTCTGGTAAATTATTAGATCTGGTTTTTGTAAATGAACCAGCCGATTGTTCCTTACAGCGTGCAGATCCAATTACAGCACCAGAGGACCGCTATTATCCTACTCTAGATATCAGCCTTAATGTTCCATTTAAAAGTAACTCCGACTCAACTACTTGGCATGAAAAGGGTTTCTGCTTCAAAAAATGTAACTACGACGACTTAAAACATCTGTTATTTAACACGAATTGGCATGATCTACTATATATTCCTTGTTATACTCCAGCAGCTATTGATTCCATGATAGCAAAATTTTATAAAACTTTGTCAAATTTTTTCAACGAATGTGTTCCTAAATTAACAATGCACACAAAATCTGGTCCCCCGTGGTGCAAAAAAGACTTAAAAACATAAAAAATAAACTCTTTAAAAAATATAAAAATACTGGCTTGCTGTCCGATTATAGCAGATTTGCGGTTGTACGTGCTGAATATAACTTATTAAACACAAAGCTGTATAAAAACTATATATCTAATATGAAGCAAAATTTTAACTGCGACCCGAAATCATTTTATAAATTTGTTAATTCCAGAAAGAAATCTGGTGGCTTCCCAAAAACAATGAAGTCCGGTGCTTACGAATCTAGTGACAATCATATAATAAGCAACTTGTTTGCTGATTTTTTTTCCACTACTTATTCTGATTCCCAATATGATTTAAATGAATACCCACATCCAATTGCGGGCCATCAAACAATACACTTTTCTCCAATCCACACATATCAGATTTTAGACTCTTTAAAATCTGTTAAGTCATCATACCATATGGGTCCCGATGGTGTTCCTAGTTGTGTTCTTAAGAATTGCGCACTTGCAATAGCTACTCCATTAAGCATAATATTTAATATATCCTTAAAATATGGTTATTTTCCTCAGTTGTGGAAAGACTCATTCATTATTCCGCTATTTAAATCTGGCAGTAAGTCATGTGTTACAAACTATAGAGGCATAGCAAAGTTAAGTTCAATCCCTAAACTTTTTGAAAAGTGTGTTACCGACAATCTTCTTCATCAAATTTCGTCCTTACTATCTCCCTGTCAACATGGTTTTAGAAAAGGGCGCTCATCAGTAACTAATATCATGCAGCTGACTACTATAGTAAATCGTGGTTTTATAAAAAGGAAATTTACAGATTGTATATACACGGATTTTAGCAAAGCTTTTGATAAAGTCAATCATAAATTACTGCTGATAAAGCTCCATGCTATGGGACTTACACACGGGAGTTTAAATTGGATTAAATCATATTTAACAAACCGAAAGCAAAATGTTGTTTTTAATAATACCAGATCAAAACACATTATTGTAAGTTCTGGAGTGCCCCAAGGTAGCCACATTGGTCCAATATTATTTTCCTTATACATCAATGACTTGCCATGCGTAATTAAATATTGTAACGTCTTAATGTATGCCGATGATGTGAAGATATTTCATAGCTATGACAATTACATTGGAAAAAATTTGCTGCAACATGATTTGGATGAGCTATTTCAATGGTGCGTGCTTAATTTAATGGAACTCAATCTAAAAAAATGTAAACATATGCGTTTTTCAAGAAATGATAACCCTTTATTTAACTTTTCATTGGGCGGACATCTACTTGAATTGGTTACGGAATTTTCAGATCTTGGAATACTTTTGGATCCTAAATTAAATCTCAAGAAACACATTTTTATGATGGTGAACAAAGCTCGTGGTGTGTTGGCTTTTATAAAACGATGGGCTAAGGAGTTTACTGAACCAGTCATTACTAAACGGTTATATACATCTTTAGTCAGACCAATCTTAGAATATGGATCTGTTATTTGGGATCCGGATGCTGATTATCTCAAAAACCTTATAGAATCAGTCCAAAAACAATTTCTTCTCTTTTGCTTGGGTAATTCAACATGGAATCCGAACGTCATTATTCCTTCTTATACCACAAGGCTTGCACTAATAAAATTACCAACGTTGGAGAGTAGAAGAACTATGCTTAGCGTTTCATTTTTATTCAACTTAATAAATGGTGCGGTCTGCTCCGACTTCCTACTCAGCAACATAAACTTTAATGTTCCTCAGCGATCAACTCGTTTCTACATTCCAATATATTTACAAGTCTTTCAAACAAATTATGCTAATTCTGATTCTCTAAGAAAATTGTGTAAACTTTATAATGATTTTTATTTTCTTATTGATTTGTCTGTTAATGTTAATGTCATCAAACGTAATATTATTCTGTACCTTAATCAATGAAATTAAATGGTTGTCTAAATGTTTTGTTTTTTTCGTATACATATTATGTAAATAATTAGTATTGTGGTTATTTTGTTGAACTATTCATGGTTTTTAATCTAAATTTTTACTATTTAATTAGGCTTAAGTTCATTAAATTTAATTTTCATTAAATTATTTTTATGAAGAAAGGAATTTTACAACATGGAGAATTAATTAAAATTGTTATTGATAATTTTCATTCTTGACTGACCTGGGATTCGAAGCCAGGCTGGCTGGCGTGTGATTCGAACCCAGGCGGCTGGTTACCCTGACATGTTTCGACCTCAACCACTAGGTCTCCTCAGAGGGATTTGCCGTCTTACACTCGCAGCCATCGATGACTGCTGACGTCAGTAGTCAAACATCAATCCTTAAACCAAATTGTATTTTAACCTTTGGTAGATCGAAATTTGCTTTTTGAATGATTATCCATTTTTAATTGATCTCACATGTTTTCCTTACTTCTGTTTTTTCGTACTTTTGTCAAGAATTCTTCTTGAAGTCCAAAGTACATTTTTTGTTTATCATGTTTTTGTCTTTCTTTTTTCTTGTTGACATTTTTCAGCACAACTTGAAGGACAAATGAACACATAGAGCTTGTGCCTTAGCTTTAACAATAATTAGTATTGTGGTTATTTTGTTGAACTATTCAAATGGATAATCATTCAAAAAGCAAATTTCGATCTACCAAAGGTTAAAATACAATTTGGTTTAAGGATTGATGTTTGACTACTGACGTCAGCAGTCATCGATGGCTGCGAGTGTAAGACGGCAAATCCCTCTGAGGAGACCTAGTGGTTGAGGTCGAAACATGTCAGGGTAACCAGCCGCCTGGGTTCGAATCACACGCCAGCCAGCCTGGCTTCGAATCCCAGGTCAGTCAAGAATGAAAATTATCAATAACAATTTTAATTAATTCTCCATGTTGTAAAATTCCTTTCTTCATAAAAATAATTTAATGAAAATTAAATTTAATGAACTTAAGCCTAATTAAATAGTAAAAATTTGTATTATGTAAATATTTTTTTTTTTAATATATACCGGGTCTGTAAGGATTTATTCCGTAGACCTAAAATAAATAAATAAATAAATAAGCTGAATATAAAAATGCGAAAGAAATGTTCTTGTCGATATTGTGGGCCTGGCAGTTAATTTCAGTATATCATTTTTAACTTCCTGAAAAGAACATAGTTTAATTGGAATCTCCATTAGACATGGAGAGTATACAAACGCTGTTAAATCGTTTTCATCAGCAGAATTTGTATTTGGAAATGGTTTGAAAGTTTCTTCTAAGTGTTTAGAAAATAATTCTGCCTTGTTTTTATTCGTTCTGCACCAAGTGCCATCATCTTTTTTAATAGGTACATTTTTTTTAATTGGTTTTTTTAAGTATTTAGTGGCTTTCCACAAGCTGTGAGTGTTATCTCTTGAACAATTTATTCTTTGTAAAAAACTTGCAGTTTCATAATTTTTTAACTCAAACAAACGCATTTTCAACAAATTAGAGGCGCGATTAAAATTAGCTTTGTCAAATTCTTGTTATTTGCCATATTCTTCTTGCAAAATCATTTGCCTTATTTCTAATGGTAAGAAAACCTGTCTTTCATAATTTTGCACTGGCTGTGGAGTTGAGGGTAGCGCTGCTTCATGAATGAGAGTTGTAAAATTTTCGACCGCTAAATTAATATCATAATCGTTTTCAATTTGGGTGTTAAGATTTAAATTTCTTTCCAACCAATACTGAAATGACGCAATGTCTGTTTTACGTGAGATAATTTTTTGGTCAATGCATTTATTCATGGTTCACTTTAAGTCAACGGGTTTTTTGTATTAGTTCATTTATTCCTTAAGGATAATATAAGTTTTGCTTAAATGGTTTACGATAGTACAAGTTTTACTTAGTTTATTCATTTGGGTTGAATTATGTTTATTAAATTCACGTATCTTATTAGTTATATAAGTTCGGCTTAGGTTTATTTAACCTAATAATTAACCTAATAATTCTACACAACACACGGCGGCTTAGCGACCGAACACTACTTCCACGTAACTCACGTCACAACTCAAAACTCTTAACTGAACTCTATTGCCGTCACTACGCTGATCTTTAAGCTGGAGCTCCACACTACGCGTTACACGCCTTCTCGCAGCCTTCGCAGCTGTCAAAAAAGTAGAATCTGTGTAATTATATGTAACAAGTTACATGCACAAAAGCGTAGGATGAATTGAGGTGTTGAATGCAAAAAGTAGGGTTACTTTCTACTTTTGCAAGCGTCACAAGTAGCATTTGAACAAATCAGCTGATTTTGACAAATGAAATCTTATTTTTACTTGTAGTTATGCCGCGTAAAAAGCGTTGCATGTAACTTGAAACGTAGAACGCAAGTAAGGTATAAAAATCATGCGATGCGTGGAGACGAAAAAGCGTGGAGTGGACCTCCAGTTTTACAGATTCTCATTCACTCAGGAACTTGCATCTTTAATTTTTTGTTTCTAGTTCCAATACTACCGAATATTCAAAAAGTGCCAGTTGTAAAACAAAGAAAATGCCAAAAAGTTCAGTCTTTTAGATTTTCACGCTCTCAGGACATTGTATGTTTAATTTAATTTTTCTAGGTCCAATATTAACGATAATTAACAAAAGTACCAGCTGTAGAACGAAAGTGTACCCATTTTGAAATTTTGTTTTTGTTTTAAATGTAAGATAACGAGTCACTTTTGAGCTCGCATTCTGCAAACAGGCAGTAAATATATTGCAAAGTCGCTGCGTATGCCAAAAGCTATTATTAGAAATAAATTTGACAATTCTTTTTATACCCTTCACCGAAGGTAAGGGTATATATAACTTTGTCATTCCGTTTGTAATTTCTACAATATTGATCTAAGACCATATAAAGTATATATAATCTGGCTTCTTATGAGAAGGGAAGTTCAAATCCGGTTGTCCGTCAGTCCGTCCGTTGAAATGGGTTTTCCGAAGACCCCAGATATGATGAAGGCCAGGTTGTTTCACATTTATGTCACATATAGTCCGGAATTTTTACCTATTGAAATTCAGGAAGATCGGTCCATAAATGGCTGATATATGAGCAAAAAACCACGACTACCTCTAATTTTTGTTAAATTTTAGTAATAAGATATTTTCTAAGTATGTTAAAAATTGCATAATAGTAAAGTAAGAGTATGTTAACAAAATTGTATAAATAGAAAAATTAATGGCAAATAAAGGCAGAATCAATCTGGCAATTGAAGACAGTTTTTGACTCTCAGATTCAGGCTCCTGGCAGGATCGCTATGTAAGGGTTGTGTTAGGTGTTTCGGTGTAGAAAATGTTTTCCCTATAGCACTTTAGTTTATTTACAGCTCAAGTGTGTTCTGAGCTACTTGGTAGGCTGCTACCAGTGATTCACCAGGAGCCTGAATATGAGAGTCAAAATCTGTCTTCAATTGCCAGATTGATTCTGCCCTTATTTGCCATTAATTTTTCTATTTATACAATTTTGTTAACATACTCTTACTTTACTATTATGCAATTTTTAACATACTTAGAAAATATCTTATTACTAAAATTTTATTTGTTTGATATAGTTGGCAAATTTTAAATTAGGTCAATTCTCATATTTATTTATTTAATTTTTAAATTAGGTCAGTTCTCATATTTATTTGTTTCTTTTTTTTTTTTTTTATTATAGCTCAATGTATTTTATTTCATTTGTTTGCTTTTTGTTATATTTGTTGTTACTTTTTCTTCTTTGTTCTTTTTTTTTTACTTAATTTTTGGTGACTAAGTGTCCGTACTTTGAAATGGGCGGTGTTGGAGAAGTGGGCGTGGTACCTCCCGTACAAAGACATTATTGAAAATACTCAAAATTTTAAATTTTAGAGCTCTAGTATGACATATGAACAAGTTTTATATACCAAAATATCAGAAATTTTTAGCAGCATATATTTCCCGAAAACCCTGAAACTTTTCTCCCAAAAATGGAAGAGAAATGCCCAAAATAAACATACCAATTTTCGGGAACAATACATCTTCCCGAGTCCAAATTTTATAATCTAAGCAAATGGTAAATTTCTTCCTAAAGACGTGGGTATATAAATCAGCCAAATAGGTTAAGAAATGGTTTAGTTATTAGCAAAATACTCCAAAAATGGGCTAAAAGCTAGCTAACAAGCTACCGTTCAAATCAAACCAACCTAATCTAAAACTCTTGAACTTATTGTAATCTTATGTTAAACTCCAACGGTGAGCTGAAATAAAACATCATATTGAATTTCAACAAGCGCTTATACTTTTGTTTCTCAACATCACGCTGATTCCTTTATAATAACTCCAAGCGAAAGCTTAAAGTATATAAAACATTGAGCAGCAAAGTTGGTTCTACAAACACCCTATTATAGGACTCTACTTAGCTGAGTTTAGTATTGCCTACAGTCTGCTAAGTCGACCCTCATCCGTACGACTCTACTCTTAAGCCCAGCTAATCCAAAACAACTTTGTTCATGGGTACGTCTTATATATCAAAAGATCGTAAATTTTTAGTAAAACATTTTGTACAGATTTGTATGAAAACTCGAAACGAAAATATGTATTTAGTTTAATATCTCAATAAGTAGGTCGCAAGGGGTAAAGTTTTATATACCATTGGATGTTGCTTCAAAAACCTGTATCGCTGCAAGCTGTGGGAATATTGTGGATCTTCCGTATCAGAATTAAATATTTCGTCCTCGTCTGAAACTTGCCAAAAGATCGGAAAAACTCGGAAAAATCGGTTCAGATACGAAAAAGTTATTACCAAAATATAATTTTTTTAAGAAAAATACCTATTTTCGGGAACCATAGATCTTTCTGAGTCCAAGTTTTATTACCAAAGTAAATGGTAAATTCCTAAAGACGTAGGTGTATAAATCTATCAAATCGATTGGAAAATGCCCGAGTTATGACCAAATTACTGAAATACCAATATTTACTTTTTATACCCTTCACCGAAGGTAAAAGGGTATATATAACTTTGTCATTCCGTTTGTAATTTCTGCAATATTGATCTAAGACCATATAAAGTATATATATTCTGGCTTATTATGAGAAGGGAAGTTCAAATCCGGTTATCCGTCTGTTCATCTGTCCGTCTGTCCTTCCGTTAAATGGAAATTTTAAATTTTACGGCTCTAGTATGACATATGAACACGTTTTATATACCAAAATATCAGAAATTTTTAGCAGCATATATTTCCCGAAAACCCTGAAACTTTTCTCTCAAACATGGAAGAGAAATGCACAAAATAATTTTTTTGTAAACATACCCATTTTCGGGAACAATAGATCTTCCCGAATCCAAATTTTATAATCTAAGTAAATGGTATTAAATCGATTGGAAAAAAATTTTGCAAGCTGAAAAAACAGACAAGCCGGCAACTTGGTGTTTTAACATAATTCGGGTACGCTGAAGAAAATTTTATTGTGAAATGTCGGTTTTTTGAGTTTGTTCAACAAGCGGTTTTGAGTTACGCGAACATATGTTGTGCAACCTCCTACATTTATAAGGCAAAAAAAATTACTTTTGGAACTTTGAAACGCATACCTTCTAATTTTTTTAATATATAGAAAATTATATCTAAATATTAATTTTTGTTATTCTATCATTTTTGTTATTTTATCAGTTTTGCCAAATGCAATAAATGAAAACAAAAAAGAAAATTCATAAAAGAACTTGTTTTATTTAAAATATTTTAATATTCAAAATTAGATGGGATAACTTCTTTTTAGTTATATATTTTTTCTTCCTCTTTTTGAACTGTATCGCTGAAAGCTGTGGGAATATTGTGGATCTTCCTTATCAGAATTAAATATTTCGTCCTCGTCTGAAACTTGCCTGTGTTCAACATTTAATGTAGAATTCGAACCTACTGTAGATAATTCTTTTTGCCTCAATTTTCTTGTTTCTTCATGTAATAATCTTTTTCTGGATCTTTCTTCTTGGTTTGTAATATATTTGTCTATACCAGCTTAGCATCCCGGTCTACCCAGCTCTCTCTGTAGCCTCAAAAATATTTTTTCCTCTTCTATTTTCATAATTACAATGGCATGGCATGAGCAATATGAAATAGATTATCAAGATCATTTTCAAAATCATGTTCACGGGTCTTATAAATATCGAGACTTTTCTTACAATTTTTTTGCAACTAAAGGACTTAGTTTGTTGTGCTTAATTCGTTTTTTAATAATTGATAAAAAATACTGAAATTTATTGTTGGAGGATAAGATGTTCCTATGCGCATTTCACTGGTTGCTTAGGCCAGATCATCAGAAAACATTCTCCTAAATAATTTTAGAAAAGCCAAAGCTACAGCAAATAAGACTACGCATTCCCTAATTGATAGATTTCCACTTTATCTAACACTGAGCTTAACTTCGCGAATATTGTAAAAATACACCATTAATTTGATGACAAGGCATTCCGATGAGAAAAATTGGTTGCTTTTCACTTCGTAATTCGACACACATTTTTTTAATTAAGATACTGCACTTTATGAAACACACTATTGAAATGACAAATTACCATCGAAAACAACACATTAATTTAGCAGTTGAGTAGAAAGGGAAACCACCTTTTTAGATGAACATATGTATGTTATATGTGTTAACAAACATACATTTATAGATATTATTATTTTATTATGTTACTAAGAACTCACTTCCGTACATGTATTTTTATTCGGTTGACATAATTTTAGTGCATTAACTTTGCTTGCATAATATTTAGTTTAAATTTTATTTATTCTTTTGTAAAATGCATACATTGCAATTTTACGTTCATCAACCGTTGTTCAGAAAGTTGTTTATTAATTTTTGTTTTTTTTTTTTATTTTACACCATTAATAATTAGGTTATTCATGTTGTGTTAAATTAAGCATTTTTTATTTCCTCATTTATTTGTTATTATTTTAAAAGCTAAGCATTTTATTATTAGTTAATTTTAATATAAAAGAAAGTAGTAAATAAAGATTAATGTAGTCGTGTTTTAGTAATCATATTTGTGTTTTCTTTAATACGGCTTCCTTCAGGTTTCAAGTGCTTGTAAGGAAAGACATTAAAAGTTAGCGCCAATCTGGATTTATGTGTTTAGATTGAATCTCGCTAACGATCATTTTCAGATACGTTTGATACACAAACATTTGGTGACCCCAGTTTTGGTTTTTTTGTATACAAATTTCGAGTTTATCCCCACCAGCGGTAAGGGACTCTTAAAGTACAAAAAACACCTTTTGAACACGCAACCACATTCATCAGGACAACAGTCCATCCGTCAGATGCCAAATCCAAAATTTTGAGTACATACATTTGATATCCTCAGGACACCAGTCTAATCAGCAGGCACCGAAAACCATTTGGTGACCATTATATTTTCAAGACACCAGTCTAATCAGCAGGCACCGAAAACCATTTGGTGACCATTATATTTTCAAGACACCAGTCTAATCAGCAGGCACCGAAAACCATTTGGTGACCATTATATTTCCAAGACACCAGTCTAGTCAGCAGGCACCGCAAACCATTTGGTGACCATCATATTTTCAAGACATCAGTCTAATCAGCAAGCACAACATTCTTCAGTAATACTAAACATTTGATAACATCATGGCAAGCATCCAGGATTTAATATCACAGCAGGAGGTGAGGGCCAATAATATTGAAAAGGTCATTTCAACTATTAAAAAGGCCCCACTTGAGAGAAGAACTGAAGAGTTTTACAAGATCAAGAGGGATGAACTAGTGAAGTTATGGCAAGGCTTTGAAAAGGTAGAGAACACAATCCGAAGGGATCCAACTCTAAGTGAAGAAGATCCATACATAGTCAGAAACTTCTATCAGACCGTCGGGGAAATGTACAATGTGGCAATAGAAAGCGTTGAAGATCAGATCGACAAGCTAAAAAAGAAGCCACCTCCAGCCATAAAGTAAAGGACAACTTTACCTATCCAGCACGTCAGTGAAGATGAATCGACAAAGGGACTAGCAAGAAGAGTAATATCACGCATGACAGCACTTTCTCGCCTGCTGCAGGGTTTGTCGTCACTGGAAGAAGATCATTCACATCAATTTTACATAATTAAATCAGACACAATAAGAAGTCTATGGACTCAAATTCAGGAGATATACAATGAGATATGGCAAAAGACAGAAGACCCATCAAGGTTGGGTCTAGAGCAGAGCAAATTCGATAATTTAGAAGACTTGGTACAACACTGCTTGATACAACTAACAGTATTATCAGAAAAGCAGCACAAAGTTGTAACCGGCACACCTTTGAATGGAAGTAGCTTAGCAACCAGCAGTTCGTTGCCATTGCCAAAGGTCACGATACCTCACTTTAATGGAGATTACGCAAATTGGCGCCAGTCTTATGAACTTTTCATCGAGATGGTGGATAAACAACCCCTTCCTAACGTGCAAAAAATGTGGTACTTAAAAAACACTCTGTCAGGAGAAGCAGGAAAGCTCATAAGCCACTTAGCATTATCTGAAGAAAACTACAAAACGGCATGGATGCTATTGCAAGAGCGTTATAATAATAAACGTGTTCTAGTGGCTACATTAGTAGAAAAGATCCTTAGTCAACCAAAAGGTGCAAGTTCTACGTATTCAATTAAAACTCTGCATGATACAACAAAAGAATGTTTGTTGGCATTGAACAACTTAGATATCGACACGTCTACTTGGGATGCCATTATCGTACAACTAATGATGAAGAAACTTGATTACAACCTCTACGTTCGTTTTATACACTCGTTAGCCAAGCCAAAAGAAGTGCCGACTGTTAAGGAATTTCTCTTATTTCTAGAGATGCAATTCGAAGCCATGGAGTCAATTACGCAAAAAGAAAGATCGAATAGTCATCAAAAACCGAGCAGAGCTGTTACGTCAGTAACATCAATGCAGAACGACAACTGTAAACTCTGCAACAACGGCAGGCACCTTATCTATCAATGTAAGCGTTTCTTGGCAATGGTAGAAGCAGAAAGATTGAAGTGGATACAACAACAAAAATGGTGCGTGAATTGTTTTAAGACTGATCACATGGCCAAGGCTTGTACTCATGGTTGCTGCAAGAAATGTAACAATAAACACAACACGTTGCTACACTTACCCCAGGGACAAATGGGTACACGAAGAACCACAACCTCATCTGATCAAGTTGAAACTGCAAGGCCCACCACACAGGCTCCAGTTAACGCAGTTGCAGTCTCCTCAGCTTCAGTAAATTCATCAACAAAAGACCATAACTACGTCATATAAGCCACAGCAAAGGTCATAATCAAAGCAGCAAACGGAATGTCAAGGGAGTTCAGAGCTATACTAGATTCAGGCTCACAAGTCAATATTGTAACTGAACGGCTCATCAGGAAATTATCACTAGCAAAAACAGAATCTTCTTTGTGCATCGACGGAGTCGGAACAATTAAAAGGAAGGCAGCACATCGTGCAACTATGGAAATGATGTCCATAAATAGTGACTTTTCGACAACATTGAAAGCCTTCGTCCTGCCAACTATTATTCCTGCTCAACCAAGTAGTACCATCGACATTGCTGCCTGGAAAATTCCAAACAATATTCGCCTGGCAGACCCCAAGTTCCACTTGCAGGGGAATATAGATATCCTTCTCGGTGCAGAATTTTACTTCAGCCTTACACAGCCTGGAACAATCAAGCTAGGTGACAATAATCCAGTACTTCAAAATACCTCGCTCGGCTGGATTGTAGGCGGTTCAATCAAACACACCAAGGTTCTTCCGTCCGAACCCTTGACATGTGCTATTTTTGATAGTGAATCGTCCTTAGAGCAAGCAATTCAGAAGCTATGGAAGCTTGATGACATTGAGTCAAGCGAAAAAATTTTATCTCCAGCAGAAAAACTCTGTGAAGAACATTTCAAGTTACATGTGCAAAACAATGTAAACGGACGTTTTGTTGTGAGCCTTCCATTCAGGGAAAACCCAGTCGCACTAGGCAAGTCGTACCAGATGGCTTACAACAGATTCATCAGTCCAGAGCAGCGGCTGCAGAAAAATGAAGACATTAGAGTTCAATATGTTCAATTCATGAAGGAGTATGAACAGTTAGGCCATATGGAAAAGGTACAGATTGATACTATACCAAACCCAAAATATTTCATCCCACATCATTGTGTGCTAAAACCCGACAGCACTACAACAAAACTCAGAGTGGTCTTCGATGCATCTGCAAAGACTTCGACAGGACTTTCACTCAATGACATTATGTATGCCGGGCCTACAGTCCAAAGTGAGCTCTTCTCCATTTTACTTCGCTTTCGAATGCCAAAATTCGTTTTTACAGCTGACATTGAGAAAATGTACAGGCAGATAGCAATCAATCCAGACAATTATCAATACCAATTGATTATTTGGAGAGAAACTCCATCATCACCAATTAGCTATTACAGGCTCAATACCGAGACATATGGAACGGGCAGCTCCATACTTAGCCACAAAATGTCTGCAACGAATTGCAGAAGAAAATGCAGATCGCTATCCACTTGGGGCACGAATGCTGAAAGAAAACTTCTATGACGACGATGGTCTGGGTGGCTCAGATAGTCTGCAGGTAACTCTGGAAACACAAAAGGAACTAATAACAATTCTGGACAAGCACGGTTTCAGACTAAGGAAATGGTGTTCCAACAGTCCGAAGTTATTAAAAGATATACCACATGATGACCAAATCCTAAATTTGGATCTCAGTGACAACACTAACAAATCAATCAAAACACTGGGATTACATTGGGTGCCTCAGACTGATCACTTCTGCATCAAGGTAAACCTCACTGAATATCCAACAGTTTCAAAACGTACGGTAACTTCAGAACTCGCAAAACTATTTGACCCTCTTGGTCTCCTAGCACCTGTCATTGTCCAGGCAAAGATTTTCATCCAGCAATTGTGGCAGCACACCTTAGACTGGGATGAACCATTGTCTCAGGATCTCCGCACGGTGTGGAACGACTTCCGCGATGAATTGAAGACATTAGAAAATTTCAAAATAAAAAGGCATATATTCTTTGATGAAGTTCCTGTCACAACGCAGCTTCATGTATTCGCAGACGCCTCTGAAAGGGCGTTCGGTTCAGCGGCCTACATTCGTGCAACTCTAAAGGATGAAAGAGTGTCTGTCCGCCTGTTATGTGCAAAATCACGAGTGGCCCCTCTAAAACAACAAACACTACCCAGGTTAGAGTTATGTGCTGCAGTTGTCGCAGCGCAGCTCGCCCACAAGGTCAATGCTGAGTGCAACCGTAAAAATCACCAGACATTCCTATGGACTGATTCCGAGATTGTCCTATCTTGGATTAACTCACACTCATCGTCATATAAAACATTTGTCGCAAACAGAGTATCTACAATACAGTCGCTGACACTAGCAGGACAGTGGCGTCATGTAAAATCAAAAGATAACCCCGCTGACGTCTTATCTCGCGGACTTCAACCATCCAAGCTACCTACAAATGGATTATGGTTCCATGGGCCAATGTTTCTTCATGGAAACGAGTCGTTATGGCCATCAAATTTCGCACCTCAACCACTTAAGGCAGACAACCCTGAACTAAAAAAGGTTGTTATGGCTACAACGATAACACAGAACTACGATCTGATATACACAATTAATCATAAAAACTCGTTTGGAACATTGCAAAGAATTATGGCATACGTTATACGATTCACAAGGAACTCGAGAATAACTGCTCGAGACAGACCAACACATATGTATCTCACTTACCCCAAAGGAGCTAGACGATTCTCTGCATCTCATTGTGCGTGCAATACTATTTTTGGATTTTGCAGAAGAAATAAGGCAACTACAAAAGAATCAGACAATTGACAAAAAAAAGCCCACTTAATAGCCTCTCACCAATTTTGGATAAGGAAGGTGTTATTCGAGTAGGAGGACGACTAAAAAATTCCGAGTTGCCGCCAGACACAATGCATCCTATGATCTTACCATATAACGATTCCTTGGCAAAGATATTGTTTATCATGATACATCAAAACAATAAACACTGCGGCCCACAAGCTCTTCTAACCATAGTGCGACAACGGTTTTGGCCAATAAAAGGGAAAATCACCGCCCGTTCAGTCGTTCAAAAATGTGTCAGATGTACTCGAGCGCGACCACAACTGCATCAACAAATCATGGGCAACTTACCACAACCAAGAGTAGTGCCTGCTCGACCATTTATCAACTCCGGTGTGGACTATTGTGGTCCATTTTGGATACACTACAAGATTAGGGGTAAAAAGCCAACCAAGGCTTACATAGCCGTATTTTGCTGTTTTGCTACCAAGGCAGTTCATCTAGAATTGGTGTCTGATCTGTCAACAGAGTCATTCATTGGGGCTCTGAAACATTTTATAGCTCGTCGTGGCCACTGCCAAAATATCTTTTGTGACAACGCGACAAATTTCGTCGGTGCCAAAAACCTGCTTGAACTTTCTGAAAGCATACACTCAGAAAAGGCGCAGGAAGCCATCATTACTGCTTCAAGCGCTAAAGGTATACATTTTAATTTCATCCCACCAAGAGCGCCCCACTTCGGCGGTTTATGGGAAGCAGCTGTAAAATCAGCAAAGCATCTACTGGTACGTAGCGCGTCAACCGAATCACTGACTTACGAAGAGTTGGAAACAACAATCATAGAAATTGAAGCTATATTTAACTCACGTCCGTTAACTACGCTCTCAAACGACCCAGCTTGTCTAGAAGCGCTGACTCCTGGCCATTTACTCATCGGTGAAGCTCTTACTTCACAAGTAGATAGCAGAGCAGCAAATCTTAAGGTATCGGGCGTGTCGCATTGGAACCTTGTCTCTCAAATAAAACAACAGTTTTGGAAAAGATGGTCAACAGAATATCTGAGCGAGTTTCAACATCGCTATAAATGGAAATGCAAGTTCAGCAATTTTAAAAAAGGAGGCATGGTGATTATTAAAGAAGACAACACTCCTATCATGAAATGGCCGTTAGGACGAGTAGTAAACACATACCCCGGAGACGATGGAATCATCCGAGTTGTTGAGGTAAAAACTGCTTCTGGCCTGTTTAAACGTCCAATACATCGTCTTGCACCACTTCCGATCGACCACAATGTAGAAGAAGATAAGGAAACTCAAACCGGTTCATCAGAGAATACTAATACAGAACCTAAAAGCAAAAGGATACGGTTGTCAGTGAATGATTATTAACCATTAAGCCTGATTGCATTCTTAAACACAATTTTATCCATGCGTCAGGCCAACACTTAATATCAACCACGTTCACATCATCCTACACAAGTCTGGGAGATATCTCAGAATTGTCACCTAAATCGTACACAAAACCTCAACTCACCAAACCTACCAATTACTCGTCAACACCGGATCAACTTGCCCGGCAGCTTACCAAATTAAAAACAATGGAGCACAAGCTAGAACAAATAAAGACTTCAGAATCTGAACATCATTCTAAGTCAAAACATGATATAATAGTTTCGTACTCTGCGCTCGTCATCAGCGCAGTAGCCATCATAGCCATACTATGGAAAGCCATGTCACGTAAAAGGGTCAGCATGATACACACAAATAAGGTACCCGAACATGAATCACCCAACCAACACACAGCACCACACGAAGCTGAAACCACGCCCGTACCAACTCCACGCTTCACCATTCAAATTTGAAGTATCGATGACCAGATGAGCAAGCGTGAGAATGAACTTTGAATCATGTTCAACGCGGCCGTGATTTGTATAAATCTGAACCCTAGCTGCACTGACTCTACTATTTGAACGGTGTTCAACGCGGTGGAGAATGTTAACAAACATACATTTATAGATATTATTATTTTATTATGTTACTAAGAACTCACTTCCGTACATGTATTTTTATTCTGTTGACATAATTTTAGTGCATTAACTTTGCTTGCATAATATTTAGTTTAAATTTTATTTATTCTTTTGTAAAATGCATATATTGCAATTTTACGTTCATTAACCTTTGTTCAGAAATTTGTTTATTAATTTTTTTTTTTTTTTTTTATTTTACACCATTAATAATTAGGTCATTCATGTTGTGTTAAATTAAGCATTTTTTATTTCCTCATTTATTTGTTATAATTTTAAAAGCTAAGCATTTTATTATTAGTTAATTTTAATATAAAAGAAAGTAGTAAATAATGATTAATTTAGTCGTGTTTTAGTAATCATATTTGTGTTTTCTTTAATACGGCTTCCTTCAGGTTTCAAGTGCTTGTAAGGAAAAACATTAAAAGTTAGCGCCAATCTGGATTTATGTGTTTAGATTGAATCACGCTAACGATCATTTTCAGATACGTTTGATACACAAACAATATGAAAGCTCACTTTTTATTAAAAGGTAATAGAGCGAAGAGTGCCACATAAAATTAAATTAATAACTAGAGGATGCACTTTCGAGATATACGATATACTGTTACGATATATTGTTCTTTGTTAACCTTAATATAAAAAATTATATTCTTCGACTTAATTAATATAGAAATTATGCAAGGTTTCCTAACACTGAAATAAATCGCAAGTCTCCACGGGTTTCCATTCTTAGATCAAAGTAAAATTTTTTTGGTGGCTTTTTAGGTCATTGCGAAAGTTTTTAGCGGGTATGCGCCAAAAAAATTACGTCTAAAAATAACAATATGTAACAGTTTAAAAATAAATATGCAACAGATAGAAAATATATATAGACTAAAAAAAATTTATAGAAACAATAAACCTTATAATCCTACGGATGAAGTAATAGTTGCAAAATTATGTTCTCCATTTGAAAAAAATTATCTTTTGAAATGCATTTCAAAATTTCGCATTGATAACAAGACCAATTTATGCTTACGTCAAGCTGGCTTCGAAAGTGATGAACCCATCTACATTAATGAGAATTTAACACCTCATAATCATAAAATATTCAAAGAAGCATTATTACTAAAAAAGAATAAGAAAATTAAATCAACATTTTCCTTGCGTGGACTTGTTTACGTGAAAAAGTTCGATGCAGACGACCCTGTCTTAATTGAATTTTCTGAGTATCTAAAACGGCTTTTTCTTGAATAATGCTTGGACATTTGACATCTCTTTTACAACATTTTCTCAACTGGAAACTTATTATTTTAAATTAGTACACTGTTTAGTATTTTTTTGTTATTTTCAATTAAATGATTTATTACAATTTAATGATAACACTGCGGAACAGCCATTTTGCGGCCTGGAACTTTGTGTAATTTTTTTTACTAATTTGATCAAAAGTTGTGCACCGATTGCAATTTAATAAAGCTCATTTCATTCGAAATATGTTGAACTAAATGCTTTTAGACCCAAACTGTGATTTTTGTTGCACATTTATTTTTTATGAATTTTTAAAGAACAAAAAAATTTTTTTTTTCTTAAATTTTTATTTGTTTTTTTAAAAACTTCAACAATATCTCTGAAATTACTGGCCAAATTTAAAACAATGTTAGTACGTCTTAAAGATAATATTGTTAGCGAATTTTGGTTTTGATTTTCGGACATGATAAATCTTTGTATTATTACAACAAATTTAACACAGCCGTTGATTGTAGAAGTAAATGGAAATATATACGAGAGATTGGCATTAATGACTCAGTTGACCGTTCATTGGAAGTTGATGTTAACTTGCTTAATGAAAATTTTACTAAAATTGATTATCCAATGTTCAGTCTAGTTTTTATGAGGAATGTTTGCCTTTGATTTCATGTAGTGAATTTAATTTTCAACGCCTAGCCGCATGCGATGTAGTTAACGCTTTTAATGCAATAAAATCTAATTCAATTGGATTAGATAATATTAACCCAAAATTTGTTAAAATTATTCTACCCTGGATAATTCGATATGTTACACATCTTTTTAATACTATAATTATAACCTGCACATTTCCAATGCAGTGGAAACACGCTAAAATTGTTCCAGTACCAAAAGCAGGAAATGAATATCGTCCGATTGCGATTCTCCCCTATTTTTCCCAAGGGTTTGAAAAGTTGTTACATAAACAAATTTATAACCATGTTTATAACAACAACCTGTTAACCGATCGTCAATCTGGATTCAGACCTCAACGTGGCTGTACTTTAGCTCTTACCGATGTGATAGAGGAAATTCGTAGTAACCTAGATGAGAAAAAAATAACGTTTTTGGTATTATTGGACCACTCAAAGGCTTTTGATACTTGTGCATGAAATTGTCCAAATTATTTAAATTTTCCACGTTTGCGGTGAAACTGTTGTCATCATACCTCTCAAGTAGATGCCAATCAGTTGCAAATGCCGAAACTATATCGCGTTCTTTACAAGTAACTAGAGGTGTCCCACAGGGATCCATCCTTGGACCACTGCTATACTCCTTATATGCGAACGATCTCCCAAACCAACTATCGTGTTCTAGTATACAAATGTATGCTGATGATGTTCAGCTGTATCTCAGTAGTCCTAAAGAGTCAGCTAATATGAAAATATCTTGAGAAAATACTTACGTGGGCAGCGGCTAACGGCTTGCAACTTAATCCTAATAAATCCAAATGCATATTAATATGTAAAAGAGCCTCTCATATAAATTTTGAGTTAAATTTATTTCTTGGTGATTCGAGAATCGATGTTGTAGATTCAGCAAGCAACTTAGGAGTACTATTTAACAAAACTTTAACCTGGTCGAATCACATTACACAAGTTTGTGGTAAAGTATATGGCATGTTGCGAAGTTTATGGGCTACTCAGCACTTTACACCTCTGCAAGTAAGAATATTACTTGCAAAAACATATCTTCTTCCGACACTTTTATACTCATCTGAAATTTTTACTGGTTGTAACACAAATGATATGAGAAAGCTGACCGTACCATACAACAATATCATCCGTTACATTTTCTCTTTAAAAAGATTTGATCATATATCGCAGCACTCTTGTCGTTTATTTAATATGTCATTTTCAAACTATCTTCAATTCAAAAACTTAATATTACTTCACAAAATAATTACGACAAAGGAGCCAAAATATCTTTATGAAAGTCTGCAGTTTTCTAGATCGTGTAGAGGGAAAAATTTAATACAATTTCGTCATCGTGACCATGCTTCTGAATGCCAATACTTTATATTAAGCATACGTCTCTGGAATCAACTTCCAAATGATTTGCAAATCACTAGCAACGCTATAAGATTTAGAAAATTACTAAGGGAATATTTTTCGTAAATTTTTTTAATGTTTTAAATGTAAACTTTTTTATTTTTATAAACCTTTACTTTATTTATTTTACTCTGTTTAAATTTAAATATAATTTATGTAGTTTAAAAAAAAAAAGAAATTTTATCAATGTATACTTTAACTTGTCTGATTCTAATGCTGTAATTTATAAGATATTGTGTCTTGTTGTATTAGAAAATCGAATTAATAAATACAAATACAAATACACCCTAATGGACACCGAGTACTATAGTCATTTCATGTCGATTGAATTTATCTATGTGGTCTTCTAACGTAAAGTAAGTAAGTACATTTGGAATATTTTATACGTACAGTATTTCTTAATTAAATTTTGAATTGTTCATAGTCTTTATTTCAAATCTTTTTCATTTTACAGACGAAACTTGGAAATTTCGAAGCCTATGCTATGGAGGTAAACAGCGAGCCACGAATCCAATTGTTGTTTTTGTTTAAGTACAAAAACCGGTTTCGAAAACCATATGCGACATTCTTACCCCACGAGGTCTACGATGGGTTTACACTTACAGTTCTACAGTCACAAGAAAATAAATATGCTAAAGATCGTGGTACAATCTGTAGTCAAGTGCTTTCATATTCACCAGGACACTCAGCCAATCAGAGAGTTCAGATCGAGCATTACCATCTTCATTTGAAAATGACGAGTTCATTCTACACAAACATTTCTCGCCGAGACCATAGAATAAAGACCAGCTTAATGATGTAGTTAGACCCCTTGAATTGTCGAAAAGATCTTCTGAATTACTTGCGTTCCGGATGAAAGAAACAAATCTCATAACTAAAGAAATTAAAGTTTCGTATTATCGTACTCGAAAAGAAGACTTACTTAATTATTTTGTTGAATAGGATGATTTTGTATACTCCACAGATATTTCTGGTTTGATAACTGCCATGGGCTTACACATGCACACATGTCGGCTGATTTTTGCTGGAGTATTCAGAGTAACACTTCGTTATTAAGCCATAGTAGAAAATCTAATAAAAGAAAATTCCACAGTTTGTAGTTTATAATATTTATTTATTTTCTTATATTATTTCTTATAATAAATTTTAATAATAAAATATTAATTTCTACTGTTTAAAACATTTAAACTCATTAAATTCAAATGTTTTTCCGACGAATAGAATCAGTATTGGAGGTAGGACTTTACCAAAAATTACGCGAATGTGACTATGAAATGCATTTTCGATGTGAAAACTTGTACAAAGCGTGGGAAAATGTTTTCAAAATTCATTAAATACAAAAAAGAAACTTAACTACTCAATTTGATATATATCAAACAAAAAACTAAAATTTTGTGAAAATGCGCGAATCATTTAAGTGTTAATAAATTCGAGAAGAATCATTCGATTTCTATGATCGATATCTCATTTTGCTACTATTACATGTGGCTTTGCGATTAAGGAATAAATCTGAAGTTTTTGCCGTTTTCGATTTTTCATATATTTTTTAAAACAACAAATTTACTATTTTCACGTAAAAAAGTTTATTTTTATAATATCGAACTAATCCTCTTTAAGTTATCATTAATTATGCCGAGAAACATCTAAAAAATTGTATAATTTTACTTAAATTTTTTTTTTTTTAAAAATCTCTCCATAGAATTTAAAATTTGGACCAATTTTTTTTTTTTTTTTTTTTTGTTGGGACCAGCACTCAGGGGATGACCTCTACTAATGCAATGCATTGTGTTGGAACTAGGAAAATAGGTTATGGGAAGGAGGAAAGAGGGAGTAGTGTTTGTGAACATTCGACTTGAACTTTTTCATGTTGTAAGTGAGAGGGAAGACTTCAGCAGGAAGGTTATTCCACATACGAACTGTCCGGCCAAAAAACGAATTTTCCCTGTAATGCGTTGTACGATTCACCGGCCAATCGACCACAAAAGGATGTGCTCTTGAGGAAAAACGTGTATTACGAACAAAGCTATGGGTCTCGAAAAGCAAATCCCTAATTTGATCAGAACACATCCCGTTGTAGTACCGATAAAATAGGCAAGTACAACCCACATTGCGACGGTGCTCAAGGGAGTCAATAGAATTGGATACCCTACTGTCGCCAATGAGAACCTTCGCCCTCTCCTGCACGCGGTAGAGAAGCTCCAAAATAGACTTTGAAGCACCGGCCCACACATGAGAGTTGTATTCCATTCTCGGTCGGATATAGGTGGTATAAATAGTAAGGAGATCAGATGGAGTGAAGTATATCTTACACCGTTTCAAAAAACCGAGGCACTTGAATGCTTCTTTCGACACCTTGACTATATGTTCTGTCCATCGGACATCACATTGTATCCTCATGCCCAGAACATCAAGAGATTCTGTTTCCTCAATATTTATACCACCCATACATACAGATGAGGCACCTTGATCCGTCGCGCGTTTATGCGTTAGTACGCAACATTGGGTCTTTCGGGCATTAAATTCGACCCTATTCGCACGACCCAATATTTGTACTACTGGAACCACAATACTTCAAAATTGTGTAGTGGTTTTTAAAGCCTTTAAAACTTACACATTATTGGCCGAACTTCTAGGTTTCTATGTTTTCGCTCTTTTTTTTTTTTTTTGATCTCCTAAATTAATAACATCTTGTAATTGTATTTGTGCTATAACAAGCAAGCTAGGTGGTAATGTTTTGATAATGACATCCTGTAGATAAAAATAATTAGTCAATTCACAAGGAATCCTAACATGTCATATTGTCAAAATGTCCTAATATTTCACAATGGTTTAAAAATATTGTTGTACGGCTCAGCCGCTCAGCGCTGGACTTTTCTGATTAATTACGACAGCACAATAAACACAGCAAGCAACGTTCTATTTATTTAAGACACTTTTTGTTAACAAACCAACAACAATATTTTTAAACCATTGTGAAATATTAGGACATTTTGACAATATGACATGTTAGGATACCTTGTGAATTGACTAAATGTTTCCTCAATTAGTTTTAGTGCATTTTGGACATTTTGATTTAATATTTGCCTTAGCCTATCTATCAATTATATGTCTAACTCGATCTGGAACTATGGTTTATGTATCTATTTTGATCATTTTATTTTCATCAAATACGGGCTTTATTTGATACCTACTTAAGGTGAACTTTGTTCTGAGAGTTGTGAGTTATTGGATGTATTATTCATTTGCTGGCGTGATAAAGCGTATGCGACAATATTTTGATATCCAGGCTTGTTCACTAATTTAGTGCCATATTCCTCTATGAAATTTTCCATCGTTTAAGCTTAGTGTTTGAATTCTTATCCGAAACAGAAAATAACAATGAGTGAATATCAGAGCATATTGTTAAATCAGCAATGCCGTAAAGATAATTTCTTAATTTTTGCAAAGCGCAAACAAAAGCTAATAATTCCTTTTCATTCGTATAAATTTCTTATTTTGGGATAGAACTGGACCGTTAGTAAAATTACTTGCGTCGTAAGTTAACTCAAATGGTTTGGTAAATTAGGTTTGGAAAATTCGAATTGTAAGGGTCAAGATTTATTTTTACCTTTGCTATTTGGTTTTTCCTAACCCCAGAAGGGAACAAAGCCAACTGCCAGATTTTTTAGCGCAGGTTGTAGATCTGCTCCCATCTATTGCAACGTTCGAAGAAAACAATAGAAAAATATTATTCGGGTATATAAAAAACAAATGTGTAGGAAAGACAAGAGAGGCAATACATAGGTATGGAGTGGTAGGAACTTGGGAAGTATTAAAAGAAATTCTAGTGAATAACTTTGGAGAAAAAGAAACAACTAGGGAATTAACAAGTTGAAAACTTGGAGGTTAGATTCGACAATTGAAAAAAACCATTATAGTATAAATAACATTAGAAATAGACTGCATAATAGAAGGTTAACTAATAGGGAAGAAGGATTTTCGGCGGACGAAATCAATAGAAACTCACTGAAAGTATTTAAAGATAACCTACCCGAACCGACGAAAACTATAATATTTGCAAGAAACCCACAAACTTTAGAGGCGGCTTTAAGATAATTCTCAAGGATAGACACCAAAATTATAACGCTCTTGGAAGCAGACCAAAAACCGTCAATACATGGCCCTTTTACAGAACGAATTTTAGCAACGATGTACGAAATACGCATTCGGGAAATAGAAGTTTCGATGGTCTTAGAAATCGAAATTATAATGACAATCGCAACAATGCTTACAGTGGTACTAACAGTGACAATCGCAACTATGCTAATAACAATAACAGTAATAATACTAACAATGATAGTACAAATAGGGGTAACTACCGAGACAGTAACAGATTTGATAGAAACGTACAACAACCGGACGTAGGAAGACAGTTCAACCAAACAAGAAACTCCCGTTATTCGCGTGGGAACGTTCATGAACCGGTGGACATTGGAAACATGAACGTGAATTTTCGTGGGGAAGGCCGAAACTACTACCCTATATAACCTTGAAATCCAAATTAAGAAATTAAGATTCATCATTGATACTGGAGCGGAATTCAGCATCATCAATGAAAATATTTGTGATCCAAAATGGAAGCATGAAGTTGACGTAGTTTTAAGAGCAATGGAAAATTAATTCAGAGTAAAGAAACTTTGCAAATTCCCCATATTTAATGAATTTAATTCTAACTATTTATGTGAGTTTAATTTTAACGACAGATTTGATGGGTTAATAGGAAATAATATCTTAGCAGATCTTGATTGTGTTGTGAATTACAAAAATAGACAACTAGAAACAAGAGATGCGTGTATCCATATGTATCTTAATAAAGAAGAAAAAGATTATAAGAATAAATGTTACAGGGAAAACGTTTTAGAACTTCATTGTAATGACATAGAAAATAGGGATACAACTTCTATCTCGGACTTGAAAACCGCACATTTAAATAAAACTGATAGAAATAAATTGTTGTCGATACTAAGGAAAGACAGTAAAATTTTTCATCGAGAAGACGAGAATCTATCTTTTACAAATAAGATAAAACATAGGATTAATACACAGCATTAAATCCCGGTGTACTCGAAACTATATAGGTATCCGGTAATACATAAGAATGAAATAAATAGGCAGATTGAAGAAAGGTTGCTACAAGGAATTATAAGGGAATCCTCTAAACCTTATAACAGTCCCATTTGGATAGTTCCAAAAAAATGGATGCGTCAAATATTCAGAAATAGCGCCTTGTGATCGATTATAGGAAATTAAATAGCATAACTATCGAAGATAGATTCCCAATTCCAAATATAGATGATATATTTGACAAATTGGGAAGATGCCAATATTTTACAACCCTCGATCTATCCCAGGGTTTTTACCAGATAGAAATGATTCAAAAAGACAGCCGTTAAACGGCTTTTTCAACTGCAAGAGGCATTACGAATTTTTGCGTATGACCTTCGGGTTGAAAAAAGCATCCTTAACGTTCCAGAGACTAATGAACGAGGTTTTGAGGGAACACGTTGGTAAATATTCTCTACAAGTATAGAGGAACATATGGAGTCTCTAACTAAAATATTAAGCTATTTGGAGAAAGCAAATCTGAAAATTCAACGGAACAAATGCAGCTTTCTAAAACAAGAAACAGAATTTTTAGGACACTTAGTTACTTGTTATGGTATAAAACCAAATCCAAAAAAAGTAGAAGCTATAGATAAGATCCCAAAAAATCTGAAAGAAATCAAATCTTTTTTTTAGGAATTACAGGCTATTATAGGAAATTCATAAAAGACTACTCGAAGATAGCACACCCCTTAGTAAAGTATTTGAAGAAAGGTGCCAAGGTTAACCTTTAGGATAAAAATTACAGAGATGCATTTGAAAAATTAAAAATACTCATTAAGTCGGATCCTATTTTGGTACATCCTGACTTTGAAAAAAAGTTTACTGTTGTCACTGATGCTAGTGATTTTGCCCTAGGGGCGGGGCTGATGCAGAATGATAAGATTATCTGTTATGCCAGCCGATCCCTCAACGGCCATGAAAAGGACAACAGCAATATAGAGAAAGAACTCTTGGCTATAGTATTCGGCATACATTTTACAGTTAAAACAGACCATAAGCCCCTTGTATGGCTGAGCAACTTTAACGGCCGATGGACTTAGCCGAATTATCGCCAATCCAGATTTATACGAATTGTTTGTGGATGATATGTATACTGTACACAGTGCGGAAACTGACAGTACCGACTTCATCCAAATAACTGGGAGCCCTATTAACGTATTTAAAAACCAACTAATCCTGAAAAATGCAGAGAGACAATCCTGCAGTAAGAAAATCGTGTTTCAAAGAAAAATAAGAGAAACAATGAATGTGACGCCAAATAGCGACTTATTGGAATTAATGAGAGAGATGTTACCAAACAAAGGGCTTTTGGTAGTATAGATACTTTGTGAGGAATGAAAATTTGATAGTTTTAAAATCTAATATATTTTTAGAAGACATTACCGATAAGGGTTAAATCCTTCAGATAATATAATCTGAACACCTACGGAACAACCACAGGGGAGTTAATGAAATTTTTTAAGAAATAAAAAAGGAACGCTACTATTAAAATTTACAAAAAACCATTCACAAATTTATTAACAATTGTGAAATATGTAATAGGGCTAAATATGATAGAAACCCTATCAAACGTTCGTTGAATATAACAAAAACTCCCGTCAAACACAATGATATAGTTCATTTTCTGGTACCCACAGAGGAATGTTATGTTTTAAACCAGCATTGACAAATTGACGAAATACGTACATGGGTATTAATTGTCGACGCAAGCGAAACAGGAATTCAATATCTTGGTAAACCAGAAACACTGGTTACGGACAATGAACTGGATACGGTAGCAGTTAGACAATTCCTTCGAGATTACGGAATCAATTTTCATTTCACTACAACCTATAGGAAACAGAAAATTCAGATGCCGAAAGACTCCATCTGACGTTGATTGAACATATTCGATTATTTAACTCGGACGAACGTAATAAAGATAGCTTGGACGAGAAAGTGTCTAAGGCAATAATTGCCTACAATAATACAATTCATTCGACAACAAAAATGAAACCGATCGATTTCATTAATAATTCACGAGGACTTAAGACAATTTTCAGAAGAACAGCATGAGCAAAATACAACCAGAATGAATGCTATAAACACTAAGGAATGGAACGTGGCTGACAGAGAATTTGAGAATAGGTTTATAATGAATAATAGAGCTAGTAAAGCTCAACCTAAATATAGGAAAGTAGGAAACTATAGAGTAGAAGATAACTATTTAGTCTCCAATGATAATAAGTTTAAAAAAGCCTATAAAACTCAAGTTAAACGAAAATATGTCTTTCAGGATAACGAAAATGAAAATCACATTGTTAATTCCATTGTTAGTGGCGGTACATGCACTTCTACAAGTCAACAGGATTGAGGAGAACTCGGGGTACACTATGGTCCAGTTAATCAAAGTAAGAATAACCAACGTGACAAATACAATATTACATATAATACACCCCATTGAAATTTTGGATATAATTGACCAAATAGAAAGGAATATTGAAGAAAAAGATGTAGATAACAAAGAATTATTAAGTGTAGAAGTTAAAGTTGTAAAAGCAAAAGTTAGAACTCTGATTCCCTCTAACTTAAAGAAAAAAAAGAGAGGTTTAATTAACGGAATAGGTAGTATTCACAAATGGCTCTTTGGACAATGACGACAGACGGGAAATTTTAGAACATTTAAGAAACGTAGACATTAATAGCCACAATGCCATTCAAACCTTAAATAAACAGATCACCATTAACACACATTTTAAAGAATCTATTGAAACAATACGAAGAGCAGTAGAAAACGACAGAGCTAAAATAGATAAATTTTTCGATGAAATTAAGAAAAGAAATAATGAAATAGTTAGGAGACCAAATGCTTAAATTGAAAAATTTGGAAGGAAAAATTACACAAATTCAAGAAAATATAGCGTCAGCTAGGAACAATATGATACACCCAGTTATACTTACACCTGAGGAAATATAAGAATTTAAAATCGATTGTTTTAAATTAAAAATTATAAAGCAAAAATTTTGTCATATTGAAAAACTGTGAATTGAAGTTTAACAATATAACAAATATCGAAGTCATTGATGACGATTTAATTTTAGTTAAGAATACGAACAATGTTAAATTAACGCAAACTGCGATAACAGAGACATTGTAATAGATAAAAATTATTTTTATGATTGCGAATTAAAAATATTAAGTAAGAATTTCACAAACAAAAAAATCATTATTCTCGAGAAATTTATTTATCCAGGCAATGATGTGACAAATGGAACATTTAGAAAAAAAAATTAATTTTGAGGCTATTAAAATTAATCAAATTGAAAATATTAAGCAAATCGAGGAATTGGTATACCACAAAAATGTATATTATGGTATAAACATAACCTTTATACTAATAATAACCATTGTAATTATAATATATATAATTTACAGACAATATTGTAACAATAGAGATAAAAGCATTGTAAATATTAAATTAGAAGCTTACCCCACAACCTCTCATTTAACAGAGACGGTTAAATCTGAGGGTGGAGGAGCAATATGGAACACTAAGTTTATTGTGCTTCTGAAAATTTTAAGAATAGTAAAGAAACTGTTTTTTACAACAAAAGAGAAATAAGTACATATAAAATTAGAAAAATAATTTTTTATTATTAATTCAGCAGGGACTGCTGAAACTGAGGGTGGAGGAGTCATATAGTCAAATGACTTCACTCCTTTCCAGCCCTGTTTTTGTTTTTATACATCTCATATGTCTCTGTTGAATAGCAGACATATGAGATACGAACACTTGTGTATGCTTATTTCTTCTTTAGTAACAAACGTGGGAATTGCTCAGTAAGCAGATTCCATATTTGTTAGATTTATAAAAACACAATTAGATTTATAAAAAGACAATGTAAAAATAGTTTTAGAAGTTTTTGGTGAAAAATAAAGTTTCAGTTCAGAATTAACAATGAAGTGATCTAGTTGTTTCATTCAGAATCATAACTATATCCATTAAGTGTTATGACCTCCACAGGATAAATTTTGATAATTTTCCTAGCTTACAACTAGTACTAGTATAATTATTGGAAGCTCATTTATCTATTCAAATATTAATTGATCTACCCTTGCATAAAAGATTCCTTTTGTGTAGTTACTCTGTAAGCCCATGCTACAAGTACGGATAGCATCTTCATTTGCATCTGACAGTCGTCCAATTCTAGCTTCTTCGTCAGACGTTTAAATTTTTTGCTGTATGTGGGTTGGTTCTTGATGAATCACGTCATCCAATTCAGTTAGAGACTTATTTCATTGCTTAATTCTCATCATACTATCTTTCAGTACCTTCAGGGACCGTCTGTAAAAATATGTATAGTGCAGGCTTATTATCGCATAGAAATTGATTTATGTTCCATTAACTTTTGATGCATCGCTAATAACAGCAAATGGTGTTTGGTTATTCATGTTTCGAAATTTGCTTTCAAAGATGCGAATTGCTCAGTTAGCGTTTAAATATGAGCTTGGGTTGTTGCAGCTTCGTCCATGTTGATTACATCTTCTACTCGGGGGTTTGAATTAAATAGTTCTTGTCGTATTGCACTAGACTCCAGTGTGTAAAAATTTCCTTATGTGTTAGGCATAACTAGTTATTTTTTATTCCAATATTTCAGAAACTGTTATTGTATCCATCTTCAGGAACTTGGAATTTTATTTGGCTGGGAATACATGATTATTTCGCTTTTATCCCGGTTGAGCCCCAGTTAAATTCTTTGATAAGGATTGAATCAGAAATATAATATTTTTTACTACACTTAAATGTGTGCGCTTTAATTCAATAATAATAATGTGACTACCACTACGTTACAAAGGCATACTTAATACCTATTTATGCTAAAAATTTGGATTACTTTTTCTCATACATATCTTTATCTAAGATTTATATCAAAACTTGTTTTTCACTTATTATTTTCTTAGGTCACAACTACATTTATTATCAGTAAAAAATATATTTAGAGTTTCCTTTATCTATTAGTTGCTAAAGGTTTAATTGTTGGTTTTCACTTATTATTCATTTAGGTCACAGGTACATTTATTATCAATGACAAATACTTTTTGGGGTTTCTTTATCTATTGGTAACAGAATAAAGAACAACACAAACAGTCAACTATCATAAGACTCAGATTACTATTAAATACTTATTGTGAGTTTTGTTTATGCTTATAATGTACATGATTGGGATGCCATCGGGACAGATTTTTGAAAATCCCGGGGTTCGGGATTTGGAAATCCCGTCCCGATCGGATTCTGAAAGAAGCTTAAAAAAATAAGTATCTCTTAGTTTTTCTAGATCAATTCATTTCGGTTATTTGACAGGAATTCAATTTTTAATGTGAATTAAGTTGTGACGACATTAATATACTGCAAAGTGTTGTCCCTCATCGATCTCGATAATAAGTAACACCAACTCGATAATAAGTAACACTGTAACACTATGTCGACTACAGTGCAGTACACCTCCAGGGTGAGGGCGAGATGCATAATCAATAATTTAAGTACGTTTGGAATTTATTTTAAAACTAAATGTTTATACAAATGTTTCTTAAAACAGATTTCAAGTTTAAATAATTTTTTATGAATACGTTAGATTATATATAAAAAAAATTATTTTATTTACCATATCGCTCATTTCGTGCAAGACCGTCACAACTCAAAATTTGGCATTTTCGAGTTAGTAATGCAGAAATGTTCTTCTCTTAAATCTCTACAAATTGATCTAAGAACGGAGAGAATTATCGAAAAAATAACGGTAATACAGATGCTTGTGACGCTATGACATCTCGTAACAAACTTGAGCAATTAACATCAACAAGGTCACATTTCAGTTTGTGTTTGGCATTCCTCTTGTACATGTGGTTTTCTTTGTAGCAAAAAAGAAACATTTGATTTTATAACTGTATTTTAGTAAAAGAGAATGTAAAAAATAATAGGTTGGAATCTTAAAAAGCCTCTCCTGTAAAGTTTCAAATTTTGAGTTGTGACGGTCTTGCACGAAATGAGCGATATGTTTTTTGAGCAAATTTGTTATTATTGGTTTCTGAATAATACTTTAATTAGATCGTGAATTATTTTTAGTTTTTGCTTGATATATAACAATTTTTTCTTTATTTCTATATTTTGCATAAAAATAATAATTTTTATTTTGGTATTATGGCTTAAGCCAAAGCTGAACTTTCTAAACGTAATTGTAAAAAAGGCTTGAGATATGAATCTTTAAATATCGTTTCTACTTAAAATAATCGTTTTTATTAAGCAAAATACAAAAATCTCGAAATAGTCGTCATATATCAAGCAAAAATTAAAAATTTTAAATACTCGCTATGTGCCAAAAACAAAAATTAAACTCAAAACTAAGAATTATTTGTAATAAAAAATATAACTCAAATATAATCTTTAATAATTTTTTTGTATATAGTATTTAAATTCAATAAAAACAGTTTTGTACATAAAAGTTGATATCGCTCATTTCGTGCAAGACCGTCACAACTCAAAATTTGAAACTTTACAGGAGAGCCTTTTTAAGATTCCAACCTATTATTTTTTACATTCTCTTTTACTAAAATACAGTTATAAAATCAAATGTTTCTTTTTTGCTACAAAGAAAACCACATGTACAAGAGGAATGCCAAACACAAACTGAAATGTGACCTTGTTGATGTTAATTGCTCAAGTTTGTTACGAGATGTCATAGCGTCACAAGCATCTGTATTACCGTTATTTTTTCGATAATTCTCTCCGTTCTTAGATCAATTTGTAGAGATTTAAGAGAAGAACATTTCTGCATTACTAACTCGAAAATGCCAAATTTTGAGTTGTGACGGTCTTGCACGAAATGAGCGATATGTTAAAAATCCCGAAACTCATAAAAATAAGTCCAGGGACTTATGAATCCCGAAAAATTCCGTGTCTTCGGGATTCAGGATTTCCCGTTTGGCATCCCTAGTACATGAACATTTTTTGGTTGTGTGATAATGCTGACATACGAAAACTTGCGAGAAGGCAAGGATTTGGTGTCCAATGACACACCGTGTGTATTAGAACTAAAGTTGAAATGCGGCTGGGATACCTAATGTCTGCAAAAAGCCCATTATAAGGCCTCTTTAGTACTTCATTTTGAAAATCGTTTTTTTTTTATTTTGTAAATAGTTTTAATATGAAAAATTCCAATTTCTTCTATCTGACAAATTCACATATGCATTTTTTTATTTGCTCACGGAAATTCAAAATATTGTTATTCCTCACCCTTACAAGGATGAGAAAGCAGCAACATCTTCAAGCTCCACACTCGCTCATGACTGACGAATGAGTGAACGTTTCGGTACTCTGGTATCTATATAAAAAAATTTTGTGCGGAGAAAATTGTGTTTGGAACAAATAAGTGAATATACTTTTATAGTCCTAAATGTCCCATCAGACGTGAAATAACCGTAATAGTACAAAACAGCAATTTTAACCAACCTTACTGTATTTTATTATAGGTGAATTTTGATGGTTATGTCACGTGACAGTGCATCTAAAGATAAAGAGATTTAATTGGTTGAAGGTGTCATTAATTAAAATCTGTAATTCCTTTGTTCGTTGTTATTATAATTTAGCGAACGAGGAATAAGGCCCTTATCTAATTATTCTATAAATTTTCATAATGATTAACACTTAGTTTAATTTTATTTTATTTAGACATGGCTTCTGTGGGAACTTTGTATATGCGTCCAACCATGCCGCTGGTAAAAGAAGTGGGTGCAGTTAAAGGTTTATATACTCACAACGATATATGTGGAAATATAGATATCCAGTAAGTATTTTACTACAGCAATAACCGAATTTTTACTGTATATATATATATATAATAAATATTTATATAAATATCGTTTCTCTCATGTCATAAGGTCCTAACTCGATTTTTTCGAAATTTAGTAATATAGTGATTCCAATACTTTTCAAACAAATACACCTCGCCACAAAACTGTAATGCAATAGCATAACAAACCGGTTTTACAAGCAATGTTAAATTTAGATATATATTGTTTCTATTATGTTTTGACTTTATCCTGTAAAGTTACAATTCTGTGAGTTAGGGCCTTTACATATACTTATTTGTTATTCATTTATATTACCGAACTTGTAAAAGAAATAAAAGAGTACTCTTACGATTTTAGTATTTTGGTGATTCCCTACACCACCACTAGTGGGGAATGAGTGTGGAAAGAGGGTTCACTTATTTTGTTATTCCGCGTGAAACTTTTTTATTATTCATCTCCGACCCAGGTGTCAAATTGCGTCAAGTTATCCTAAGCAGTTTGGGATTGAAATCCAGCATTATCGGTTCATTAGGATGAGAGCTATGAATCCAAATGTGGAACCACCACAGTAATAAATTGATAATTTTGTAACAAAAACTTACATAAATGGTGTTATAATACACGGACTGATATAAGATATTGCGCAAATTCGTTTTTTATGACTAGACATAATGCTGTTTTGTGAGATCGGTCCATAATTAACCATAGGCCACATATAAAGCATACTGGCGGAAAACCGTTTAGTAAGGCTAAAACCGTAACAAATCTTGCTATTGTAATAACATTTGGTAGGCCACAGTTTAAAGGACTAAAAATCACACTGTTAAATTTCGTCAAGATTGGTCCACTATTTACCATAGGCCCCATATAAAGCATATTGTTAGCACCACTGTCGTTCAATTACGTAATCGTTTATCGTTCAATTACTTAATTGTTTTTCGTTTGGTTACTAATTTATCGAGACAGTGCAATCTCAATCTGTCAAAAATTAAAAAACATGTAAAAATCCCAAGCCTTGAAAAAGCACAAATTTTCTTGTAGATGTAAAAAGCAATTTGAAGTCGTGAAGATAACACAGTTTTAAATCGTTAAGCAAAGTGATTGGTAGTCGTGAAATTAAAATTTAACTTACCTTGTTAAAACCTTATTTAAAAAAAAAATTTTTTTATTTTGTAAAACAGCTACAAAACTTATTTGTCGCGCTTATTTTCATACTAAAAACTACGTATTTACGTACACTAAATAATACACTTAATAAGTTTTAATCATAAAAACTTTATTATATAACTAAGAATTTCAGCATACAAATGCAATAACAACCTGAATTTACCAACTCCTGTATTTGTTGTTTATAATCTCGTGAAAACCGGGCGCTCGGGCAAAATTAAAATTCTTTTTAATTGCCAGCCTACCGGATCAAGTATTGCCAAACTAAACCTTAAATAAGAAGTTCAGCCACGGTTCAACAACACCCAACGAAAAACACATCCAAGTGGCAAAAACTGTAAGTCCCAAAAAAATTAATAAATTTTCTTTTCAGGGTCAACCACCACAATAAAACCAACTGACACCAAATCGCCATCTGCAGAAAATTGTTGTGCTTGTAATGAACCACCTATGGGTCAATATATACTATGTCATAAGAACCAAAAAAATGATCAGTTAATTTGTGTCAACTTGAACAGTAACAAAGTAACTCTTATACGCGATAATTGCGCCAATAAAATTCAAACTCCGGGCTCAACAAAGCCTATACGCAGTCATCGATAGGATCAACCATTCGAAGTAAAAATTTAGAGCTCCAGAATCTCAAATAAGAAAGGCAGCTTGCTAAAGAACGAGACACCGAATTCTCAAAACAAAAATATCAACTGTTACAACAAGAACAAGAAGAGATTGATGATTCTAGCTCCGTAGATATAAACTCCGTATATTAATGGCTTAATAATCAACCCAATCCTCCAAAAATATCAGAAACAATCCTACCTTGTTTACAACCGCTTAACAATAATGTGCATTATTGCTCCACAGAACATAATAATGTAACTTTCACAACCCCAAATGTCAAGTAGGAGCACAATATTCACAAAATAATATGTCAACAAATCGCACCAGTACAAACTTTCAAAAGAAAACACCACTTGCCTACGTAAATTCAACGTCATATAACAATACAAGCACATTTATTAATAAAGCAGAAACTGGAAAACACAAACAACAACAGCCGTACCACCCAACATTTCTTTACAGGCACCTGCTAATTATACCCTTCGTCCAACATTCTCGTCCTTTCCTCACAATACCACAACTTCAAACCTTACCTATCAGCAAATAAACTCGACACAAACAGACCCCAAGGATTTATCAATGTTTACAGGCAGTCCAGAAGAATGGCCACTGTTTAGCTCCACCTTTGATTAGACAGCAGCTCTAGCTCTGCCGCAGAGACTCTCTCACGTAGCAGGCAAAAAAATGTTCATATACGTACTCACACCGAACAGATTAGAAAATTTTTTATCATTTGTGGTGTTGATTGCAACAATGTTGCTAATTGTCAGAAATTTAAAAAGGGATAGAACAAAGAAATGGAATATTGTAATAGAATTTAATGTGAGTAAACAAGGTTTACGTTATCATTTTGGTAAATGCAATAACAGCAGCGTTTGTGGTATAGATAATTGCCAATTTAAACATCATTACTTTTTACATAAGAAAAGTGAACAAGGTAAAAAAAAGAGAAACGCATAGCACTCAAACATAGAGCTGTAATACCCACAGTGCTACGGGGTGCAACAATTTGTTTAAAATTATTCCGATAACAAAATATGGGAATGAAAACAAATTTATAGAAACATTTGCGTTTATTGACTACGAGTTCAATAGATGAAAAAATCATGAATGATTTAAACCTGTCCGGCCCAGCTGAACCTTTGTTCCTTAAATGGACTGGTAGCGTGCAACGAAATTAGGATAATTTTCGTCAGCTTTATATAAATGTAGCTGGCCCTAATAATACAATTCATACAGAAGACGTTCGTACCGTAAAACAGCTTTCAATACCAAAACAAACTTTAGACATTGAAAAACTCGTACAAGATTTTCCTTACTTAAGCGGATTACCTGTAAAAAGCTATAGTGGGGCTTCGCCACGTTTATTAATTGGTTTCAATAATTCCAGACTATGTATAATGTAAGAGAAGGTAAGGTCAGCGAACCTGTAGCAATTCGTACTCATCTTGGCTGGTTGGTATACGGTGCAATGCGAAATAAACTTATAGAGCACCATCACTGTCATGTAGAGGAATACAGTACAGTTTGAGAAACGATAGTAATTTAAAAGAAATTTCAAACAAAACGATTTCTGAATATAAGTTAAAAGGGTATATAACCAAGATAGAAGGAGACGGTCTAGAGTCAACCAAAGAAGAAAGGGTTTGGCATTTCAAAACAAAACAACAAACCTGGAAAAAACAGAATCGTATGGGATACAGCTGCAAGAGCTCATGGACTATCTTTGAATGATATGCTGATGAAAGGTCCAGATATACTGTGCTCCCTACCATCTATTCTCATTCGTTTTCGTCAAAAGGCTATAGCCATTTGTGGCGATATAGAGCAGATGTTTCACCAAGTTTTTACAAGAAAAACAATCGTAGTAAAAGCGACAAAGAGCTAGATGTATACGTTATGAACGTGATGATTTTCGGAGCCTCTTGCTCACCATGCATTTCGCAGTACATAAAATATACTAATGCTTACAAATTTATTGGCAAATATCCCATTGCCGCAGTGGGTTTAAAAAATAATTAATTTGTTGACGACTATTTAGATTCAGCTATCAAAGAAGCAATTACCGTAGCTCAAGAAATTAAATATATTCATGGAAAAGCTGGATTCAATATCAGAAATTAGATATGTAATAACAAAGATGTTTTAGCTGCAATAAATGATAGCGATAGTCCACAACATAAGAGCATTAATCTTGGAAGTGAAATAGAAGCAGAGAAGGTGCTTGCTGTTTTCTGGAAATCGACCGACAATACTTTTACGTTTGAAATCTCGCCAAATATTGCCAATAATATATTAGCAGAAAATAAGATCCTGTCAAATCGTTAACTACAAATATTTCGACAGAAATATTATTTGCATCGCTTAAGAACACCTTTTAAAAAAGTAAGCCGAAGGTGTCAAATGTGAAAAATAAGAAGATGTATCCACAATGTATCAGCGTATCCACAAATGGCAAAATTTTCCAGAGCACTGTTACCAGCATATGCCGCACCTTTTACATTTACTGGGCTTGATTTTGTTGTCCCAATTCTGGTTACCGTCAATCGACACAAGGAGAAAAGATACCGAGGCTCCTGTCTTACTATTCGAGCCGTGCACATTGAGATAGTACATTGGTTAACCACCATTGGTTACGGCCAGACGTGGTACGCCAAAGGCGTTTTTTTTTAGCGATAACGCGAAAGAGAGTAACGGAACGCTATAAAAGAGGTTGGTTCTTATGAATTCTTTCGCACTTTCAACGTATGGTACGTTCCATCAAAACCGTTATGTATAAAATAATGCTGTCAAAATCACCTAATGAGGAAACAATTCCGAAAATATTATTATAAATTCACGCGCGCTAACATATGTGCTTATAGACGATGAAAAATAGCAGGCGCTAACTCCTAATCATTTATTGTTAGGAAGTTCAAATGGCATGAAACCATGAGCAGATTATGATGACTTCGGCATCGTTGTTAAGAATAGTTGGCTACAATAGAAGATGTATGCCCAGAATTTCTGGAAAGGAAGTCTTACAGAATATTTATCGGCGCTCACATACAGAACAAAATGGCTGGAAAACTCTAAGCCCTTAAGTAAAGGCGACTTAGTTGTTGTGGTTGACCGTTCGTTCCTGCGTAATGTTTGGCCCAGGGGCAACGTATTAGAGACTACAGTTGCAGCTGATTTCCAGGATCGCATGGCAAGGATAATGACGTCCCGAGGTGAGTTAGAAAGACCAGTTACAAAGTTGGCCTTACTCGATGTGGCTTCAAATATGCAGTAGGGTGTTAGCGCCACTGTTGTTCTACTACTTAATCGTTTATCGTTCAATTACTTAATAGTTTTTCATTCAGTTACTAATTTATGGAGACAGAGCAATCTCAATCTGTTAAAGTGTGCTTTATTGTGAATAGACGTGTTTTCTTCATACGACTTGAATAATGAAATTTGATTTTGCAATATATGTTAATATAATATAAAAAAAATCCCGTTAGAAGCGAATGAACGCAATAAATAAATCTTTTTTATTTAAATTATTTAACATCAAAATTAACAAATTAAGAAAGAAAAATAAAAGGAAAACAATATAATTATGTATGAATGAACATAATTACATATGTACATATACAAAAAGTGTTATTTATTAAAAGATTTTGTTTGTTGTGCTTAATTCCCTTTTTAAATAATTGATAAAAAATACTGAAATTTATTGTTGGAGGATAAGCTGTTCCTATGCGCATTTCACTGGTTGCTTAGGCCAGATCATCAGGAAACGTTCTCCTAAATAATTTTAGAAAAGCCAAAGCTATCAGCAAACAAAACTACAGAGGGAATGAGAATTACCTTGTAACGATTCATACATCAAGCCCTATCCTTTTAGTAGACCTGCGCTACCTATTATTACCGACCGTGCTCAGGGTTTGGGGTGGTGTTCTTGTCTACTCCCGAATAGGTTAAGTACCGTACATACATTTTAAAATAAAGGTAGCTTCACATAAATATTACTTACAAAAAAATAATAACAAAGAAAATAAACAAAAGTACGTCTGAACTCTTAAAGTCAAGAAAAAATGGTGTCATATTTTCTCTTTCTCTACCCTCCCTTCCTTTCTATCTTCATGTATTTTCATTTAAGATAGCCCTAAAATGATCCCCTAACTACATGTGTTTAACTTTTCATGAAATATATATAAATAAAAATTAAGTATTCATTATTGCAACTTAAAAAATTATGAAAACATAATATTATTAATTTGAAATATCATTTTATTTTTATAAAATAAGTATTTATACTTTTTTTTTCGTAAATGGAACAAATTAGCACAAATAACAAAGTGTATGTAAGATATAATGTAGAATGTAATTTATGTTGTATAGAATGATAAATATTTTAAATATAAATTCTTCAAATATTATAAATTGAAATAAATAAAACAAAACAAAAAAAAAAAAAACAATTTAATTAATGGTTATAACAAATGTCATTAACATAAAATTTTTAAAGAAATAAAAAAAAAATGTTATGTTAATAACATAACCGTTTTGCAACAATTTCCAACTCGTATCAAAACTATTTTACATTCAATTTAGAATATTTATAGAAATTAAAGAATTTTCATATATAATTAATTTTATTACATAAACTCACCAAACAAAATCCAACGATGTCAACAGGCCTGATGAAACGCTGAACTTGACTTTAACAATTTTGAGTTTTAAATTCTCATGATTTTGTTATGTTATGAAGTTAAGTCAAAATTAAAATAAAGTAAAAGTTAAATTCAACAACAAAAAAAAATAAAATTAACAAAATTATTTGATAGAGAGATAAATTTAAATTAGCATTAATAAAATTAAGTTAGAATAAAATTAGATGCCGATATTTGTTTTAGTGGTTTTTTTTTTTCTTTTACGTTAAATTTTAAATATTTGTTAAGATTAAAGGGATACGAAATAATTTTTAATTTAGAGTTTAGGATATGTTTCACTAGTTAATATTAAATTATTTTACTGTTAGTTAGATGTATTTGTTAATTGAATTGGGGAAGATACTGAGGATCACGATGTATTTAGAAATATTACACAAATTTAAATTATAAGTTCCCAAAATTTCCATTCGTGTTAAACCAATATTCGTTCCTGTTCCTTTTCCTTTCGTATAAATTTTTGACCCCAATTAGATCCCAATTTCAGAATCTTCCTGAGGAACTAAATCCCTTTGAAACCTGTGTACAAAAAAAAAAATGTCCCTAAATGAAAATTTCCATATTCAAAGCATACTCACAAAATTAACTATCCCAGAAATGGTTCCTTTTAAAAATTATTTAAGACACTATTTTTTATTTATATATTATTTATATATTTTTTTTTTATTTCTTCTATTTTGTATATCTTGTTTGAAAATTTGTTTCTCAATGAAAATTTTTGAAATACAAATTTTCCAATACATACAAAAGTTTAAAAATAAAAAAAAAAATTCCGAAATTGCTAAGGTATTATTAAACCCAACGAACATTCCATATTTAAATTTATAGCCCTCACAAAACAGATGCAGCTTAAAATATGCAAAAGCATATTGATAACTGAATCTGGAAAGGGCAAATTATAAAAGAAATGTTGCTACAGCTAAATCCAAATATCCTTGGCATGATAAATCCCCGTATTGTTACTGTCTGTATCTTGTAGCTCATAATTATATTGTCCTATTTTACGCAAAACTTTGGCCCGAATACCCACTGGAGCAAGTTTTGCATTGAAGTTGTTAATTTTAGAGCTTTGCGCGAAATTGCGTCTGATCACAGTTTGACCAATAGTAAAGTTTTTTGTCCTCGAACGTAGGTTGTATGTCCGCGCATTCCTGTCGAAAGCCCTTTTAATCAAATCTCTAATTTCATTACGTATCAAAGCAAATTCGTCCTGTCTTTCGATTATTGAGTCGCTATCAGCCAAAAGATTAAGTCTTTTCAACAGACCATAATCCTTACCATGAGTTATCATACTTTGGCCGAAAACTACTTGGTAAGGTGTCCTGCAAATGGATTGATGAATACTATTTCGAAGAGAACAATTTATGCTGTCAGTATATAGATCCCACTCTCGTTGTTCTTTACTAATATATGAGCGTAAAGCCTCGTTTATGGAACGATTAACCCTTTCGCTGGCATTTGCTTGTGGGCTATATACCGCAGTTAATATATGTTCAACCCCAAATTTTTGTAAAAACTTCTCAAAATTCTTACACTTAAATTGAGATCCATTGTCCGTAACCAAAGTCTCTGGTACTCCATAGCAATTAAAGATGTCACTCTGTAAATAATTTATAATGTTCCTCGAAACAAATTTCTTAATAGGTTTAAGAAAAGTAAATTTATAAAAATGGTGTAGTACAATTAGTAGTCCGATATGTCCTTTTTTTGTCCTTGGAAATGGTCCTATTAGGTCTACGTATAATCTTTGGAATGGTCGTTCAGTATCAATCATCTGCCCTAAAAGTGGCCGTAAAATATTAGTCGGAGCCTTAGAAGTCTTACAAAGTATACAATTTTGAATATAATCTTTGACATCAGTAACCAGTCGAGGCCAATAAAAGTACTGTCGTATCCGTTCGATTGTCTTAAATATTCCACCATGTGCCGAAGTTGGCGTATTGTGTGCTGAATATATTACATCTCTTCCTCGTTCTGATGGCACATATAGTTTCCAACACCCTAATTCATCCATCCCGCCAGAAGAAAATTCTGTTCTTTTATAAATATAACCGTCCATAATTCTAAAGTCTGGCAACCCTGAATTCCGGAATTCATCCCGTAATCTTGAATATTCAACACCGTTAAATGCGTCCGAGTCAAGTTCAATTGCCGGTAATGTCTCCAACTCAACCGAGTTCAAAAATTCTTCACCCTCATGAGCTCGCGGCAGCACATCGGGAACAACGTTTTCCCTTCCGCTTCGATGCTCGATTGTAAAATTGAAACCTTGCAGTTTTAACGCCCACCGACATAAACGACCAGAAAGATCACGTTGATTCATCAACCACTTCAAACTGGCGTGATCTGTCACTACCTTAAATTCTAACCCCTCAATGTACGATCGAAACTTCCTAATAGCCAATACTACTGCCAGACATTCTAATTCCGTAATTGTGTAGTTTCTTTGAGCTCTATTGAGTTTGTGTGACATATAGGCAATCGGTCTTTCTGTTCCCTCTTCGTCTTTCTGCGGCAAAACTGCACCCACCCCATAAGTGCTAGCGTCACACTGTAAAATAAAAGGTTGGCAATAATTTGGATGAATTAGTAACGGAGCAGACGTCAGTCTTGTCTTTAGATTGTCATAAGCTTCATGGGCTTGCTCTGTCCATATAAATGACTTTTTTTTAGTCAGTAGTTCTGTCAAAGGAAATGTTAAAGTTGAATAGTCTTGTATAAATCTCCTGTACCATCCAGTCATGCCTAAAAACCGTCTTAAATGTTTAATGGATTTTGGTACAGGGAAATCTTGAATAGCCTTTATTTTGTCTTCGTCCACTTGCAATGTCCCGTTCCCTAATACATAACCCAAATATTTCACCCGACTTAATGCAAAATTACTTTTACTGACGTTGATTGTCAGACCCGCTTTACGAAGATTTGTAGCTACCTCCATCAAGTGAGTTAAATGTTCGTCAAAAGTCTGCGATACAACAAGTAAGTCGTCCAGATATACAAAAACGCAAGTTTTCAAATTGTACGGAATAACCATGTCCATTAGTCGGCACAACGTTTGCGGTGCATTACAAAGTCCAAACGCCATTCTTTTAAATTGATACAAGGGGCGATTAGGAACTGTAAAAGCTGTCTTTGGTCTCGAGCTTTCATCCAGTTTGATTTGCCAAAAGGCGTCTTTCAAATCAATTTTTGAAATGCAGTAAACTGGAGGAAGTCTCGACAAAATTCCGTCAATATTAGGTATTGGGTATGCGTCTTTAACTGTCACGGTTGTTTTTCTACAGCTGGTGAAATCGGATAGTATCGCTGTTTTATGGGTCGAGCATTACCCGTATCAATGCTGTGTTGTATCAGAGATGTACAGCCCAAACCATCTACGTCAGAGTTAGGGAACGTTGAAATAATTCTATCAAGTCTTTGTTTTTGTTCAATAGTAAGTTGAAGTCTTTCCGTATTAGATTCGCCACAGTCAATTTCATCAACAACTGGCAATGAAATTTTTAGTCCAAAATCTGTCCAAAAGTCATAGCCACAAATAATGTCCTGTTTTATTGTCGGAACCACTAAAAATTCATAATGTCTAGTCTGTCCCTGAAAAGTGATATCCAATTTCGCTGTCCCCAATACGTTCTGTCGTTGCCCGTCCGCACTACGTACGTTTCCTAAACCTTTCTTAAAATAAGGACCAGACTTAACTTCCATAGCTAAATTTCCACCAATCACGCTCTTGTTCGCACCACTATCTAAAAGAGCCATTATAAACTTATTATTAACTTTAAGGTTAATATATGGCCTGCTATCTAATTCTTGAGATATAATTGGGGAAATTATAAAATTTTTGAATACCTTAAGTTTTCGATAAAATTCCCTAATTCGTTTTGCTGACCTGCTTATTTTATTTTCACCAAAAATCCTGGCACGAGCCTTCTTATATTCATCCATACGAACGTGATACGGCCTCAACAGCGGGTTCAAAATGTCTGTCCTATTGTTGTCAGTCTGAGTTCCATTTTCGTTGTTTTTCCTTCTAATGTCCAATTTGTCCCGAAAAATATTATCGGATGTCCCTAATAAGTCCGTGGAACATCCTTCTGTCCGTTTCCCGAATATTTTTTTGAACAAATTGTGCAATTTGGTTTGAATATATCCCTGGCACCACAACCATAACAAAATATCCGTCTTGGTTCCATACAATCGAAATATGTATGTCTTTGTCACAGTTCCAACATTTAATTTGTCGTAGAGCACAAATGTCGTCACTTTCTTCCTTTGCCGTATTAACGACCTTGCCATCGCCTTCAATCTCAGAAATCCGAGTACCCTTTGATTTGCGGGACTCGAAAATGTGAATGTCCTTCATAAACTTTTCATGTTTTCTAACTTCTTTACGAAGTTGGGAAATACTTGCAATTTCTAAATGCAAGAGTTCATGGCGAACTTCAGGCTTTAAATTTCTACTTATTGTCTCACACAAATCTTGATCTGAAATTGGAATCTTTAGGTTATCTGTCATAGCCAAAATTGCATCTAAGTATTCGTCAAAATTTTCACTAAGTCTTTGTTTCCGTTTACATATATCATCAAGGGTGTCAAAGTCAGTACAATCATCCTTATATTGACTTCGTAAAGCCGTTGTCAGAGAATGCCAGTCCATGTCATTAGTCTGTCTGTGGTATCTCCAATACCACTCGAGGGCCTTACCTTCAAAAAGACTGTGTGCATGTTTACACAAAGTGTCGAAATCTCCTCGAAGATTGTTAGTCGTTAAAATGTTCACTCGATAAATGAACCCGTCCACAGACATTTGATTGTCATGTCCAGTAAATTTTTATTCGCCAATTGCGAATAATATTTAGCACTTTTTCAGCGAAAATTGGTTCTTGGTCAGAGTTTTGATTCAATCTATGCGAATTATTATCATTGTCATATCGAACATGATTAGTATTAGGTTGGGCATTATTATTTTGAATCATTGTTGCTAATTCAGCCGCAAAATGATTCATCATATCATTTCTAAATGCCGTTAAAGACTCGAATACAATTTTTCTTATACGTGTATCATTATAATTATTCCCAGAATTATCTGTTGGACCGTTTTGAGATTGTACTGTTCTATTTCTCGTTACTGATCGTGTCCGAACACCATTATTTGGTGAATCTAAATTCACCGTGAAGCTCACATTAGCTGGTTCTTCCATATTCAATAAATTTTCGCGGCTTCGCGTTAAAGGCATTTTATATGATTTTTAAAATCGACTAAAAATTCAATACATTTAAAATATATTTCACTACTAAGCTAACTCACATTATAATTAGGAATCTGGTTATAAAACAAAATTGACTAAGAATTCAAACAAAAAAAAAAGTAATAATAAAATCTCAATTCTTTTATGAGGGTATGTAATCAAAATGATTTCAAATACAAAAATCCCGATCATAATAAAATAAAGCAAAAATTCCGACAACTAAAAATTGACCCAAAGAAAATGTATGTTATTCGTGAGTAAGATTACCTTAAAAGTCATTCATAAAACTCAAACGAAATATCGCATACAAAATAAAATATTCTTTAAAATATGTGGTTCAAATTTCCGAAAAACCAAAAATGCGAATATCCAAAATATTTAAAAAAAAATATGTTAAAGAAACAAAAACTAAAAAAAAAAAAAAATAAATAAATTAATATCACGTTCTTAATATGATTGAAACCTCAGCTAAGTTGTTTAACAATATTTTCATTTAAGTATCATAATTATATGAACCAAGTATTTAGCTGAGGCCCCACGTTGGGCGCCATTATATGTAACGATTCATACATCAAGCCCTATCCTTTTAGTAGACCTGCGCTACCTATTATTACCGACCGTGCTCAGGGTTTGGGGTGGTGTTCTTGTCTACTCCCGAATAGGTTAAGTACCGTACATACATTTTAAAATAAAGGTAGCTTCACATAAATATTACTTACAAAAAAATAATAACAAAGAAAATAAACAAAAGTACGTCTGAACTCTTAAAGTCAAGAGCAAATGGTGTCATATTTTCTCTTTCTCTACCCTCCCTTCCTTTCTATCTTCATGTATTTTCATTTAAGATAGCCCTAAAATGATCCCCTAACTACATGTGTTTAACTTTTCATGAAATATATATAAATAAAAATTAAGTATTCATTATTGCAACTTAAAAAATTATGAAAACATAATATTATTAATTTAAAATATCATTTTATTTTTATAAAATAAGTATTTATACTTTTTTTTTCGTAAATGGAACAAATTAGCACAAATAACAAAGTGTATGTAAGATATAATGTAGAATGTAATTTATGTTGTATAGAATGATAAATATTTTAAATATAAATTCTTCAAATATTATAAATTGAAATAAATAAAACAAAACAAAAAAAAACAATTTAATTAATGGTTATAACAAATGTCATTAACATAAAATTTTAAAAGAAATAAAAAAAAAATGTTATGTTAATAACATAACCGTTTTGCAACAATTTCCAACTCGTATCAAAACTATTTTACATTCAATTTAGAATATTTATAGAAATTAAAGAATTTTCATATATAATTAATTTTATTACATAAACTCACCAAACAAAATCCAACGATGTCAACAGGCCTGATGAAACGCTGAACTTGACTTTAACAATTTTGAATTTTAAATTCTCATGATTTTGTTATGTTATGAAGTTAAGTCAAAATTAAAATAAAGTAAAAGTTAAATTCAACAACAAAAAAAAATAAAATTAACAAAATTATTTGATAGAGAGATAAATTTAAATTAGCATTAATAAAATTAAGTTAGAATAAAATTAGATGCCGATATTTGTTTTAGTGGTTTTTTTTTCTTTTACGTTACATTTTAAATATTTGTTAAGATTAAAGGGATACGAAATAATTTTTAATTTAGAGTTTAGGATATGTTTCACTAGTTAATATTAAATTATTTTACTGTTAGTTAGATGTATTTGTTAATTGAATTGGGGAAGATACTGAGGATCACGATGTATTTAGAAATATTACACAAATTTAAATTATAAGTTCCCAAAATTTCCATTCGTGTTAAACCAATATTCGTTCCTGTTCTTTTTCCTTTCGTATAAATTTTTGACCCCAATTAGATCCCAATTTCAGAATCTTCCTGAGGAACTAAATCCCTTTGAAACCTGTGTACAAAAAAAAAAATGTCCCTAAATGAAAATTTCCATATTCAAAGCATACTCACAAAATTAACTATCCCAGAAATGGTTCCTTTTAAAAATTATTTAAGACACTATTTTTTATTTATATATTATTTATTTTTTTTTATTTCTTCTATTTTGTATATCTTGTTTGAAAATTTGTTTCTCAATGAAAATTTTTGAAATACAAATTTTCCAATACATACAAAAGTATAAAAATAAAAAAAAAAATTCCGAAATTGCTAAGGTATTATTAAACCCAACGAACATTCCATATTTAAATTTATAGCCCTCACAACCTACAAACACTCGAAAAATCTTGTTTGCAACGATATCAAAGCTTAAACAAAATACCAAACAATAAATCAGTGATGAGTTTTATCTTTTCTTACATTTCCCGCTACAATTATTTGGAATTCTCCCAACATTAATTGTAGTTGTAAGTGGGTAAAGAAAAACATATTAAAAACAAAAACAAAGTGCTTTTATTGTATTCGCAAGAAATCAAAATAAAAACAGTTTGCCAGTTCAGTTTTTTATGCACGTCCACTTGCTAAAATTTATTATCAAAGTTGTTTTGTGGGAATACTATTATTTATTAAAAGATTTTGTTTGTTGTGCTTAATTCCCTTTTTAAATAATTGATAAAAAATACTGAAATATAGTTGGAGGATAAGCTGTTCCTATGCGCATTTCACTGGTTGCTTAGGCCAGATCATCAGGAAACGTTATCCTAAATAATTTTAGAAAAGCCAAAGCTATCAGCAAACAAAACTACAGAGGGAATGAGAATTACCTACAAACACTCAAAAAGTCTTGTTTGCAACGATATCAAAGCTTAAACAAAATACCAAACAATAAATCAGTGATGAGTTTTATCTTTTCTTACATTTCCCGCTACAATTATTTGGAATTCTCCCAACATTAATTGTAGTTGTAAGTAGGTAAAGAAAAAACATATTAAAAACAAAAACAAAGTGCTTTTATTGTATTCGCAAGAAATCAAAATAAAAACAATTTGCTAGTTCAGTTTTTTATGCACGTGCACTTGCTAAAATTTATTATCAAAGTTGTTTTGTGGGAATACTATTATTTATTAAAAGATTTTGTTTGTTGTGCTTAATTCCCTTTTTAAATAATTGATAAAAAATACTGAAATTTATTGTTGGAAGATAAGCTGTTCCTATGCGCATATCACTGGTTGCTTAGGCTAGATCATCAGGAAACGTTCTCCTAAATAATTTTAGAAAAGCCAAAGCTATCAGCAAACAAAACTACAGAGGGAATGAGAATTACCTACAAACACTCAAAAAGTCTTGTTTGCAACGATATCAAAGCTTAAACAAAATACCAAACAATAAATCAGTGATGAGTTTTATCTTTTCTTACATTTCCCGCTACAATTATTTGGAATTCTCCCAACATTAATTGTAGTTGTAAGTGGGTAAAGAAAAAACATATTAAAAACAAAAACAAAGTGCTTTTATTGTATTCGCAAGAAATCAAAATAAAAACAATTTGCCAGTTCAGTTTTTTATGCACGTGCAATTGCTAAAATTTATTATCAAAGTTGTTTTGTGGGAATACTATTATTTATTAAAAGATTTTGTTTGTTGTGGTAATTCTCATTCCCTCTGTAGTTTTGTTTGCTGATAGCTTTGGCTTTTCTAAAATTATTTAGGAGAACGTTTCCTGATGATCTGGCCTAAACAACCAGTGAAATGCGCATAGGAACAGCTTATCCTCCAACAATAAATTTCAGTATTTTTTATCAATTATTTAAAAAGGGAATTAAGCACAACAAACAAAATCTTTAAATAAATAATAGTATTCCCACAAAACAACTTTGATAATAAATTTTAGCAAGTGCACGTGCATAAAAAACTGAACTGGCAAATTGTTTTTATTTTGATATCTTGCGAATACAATAAAAGCACTTTGTTTTTGTTTTTAATATGTTTTTTCTTTACCCACTTACAACTACAATTAATGTTGGGAGAATTCCAAATAATTGTAGCGGGAAATGTAAGAAAAGATAAAACTTATCACTGATTTATTGTTTGGTATTTTGTTTAAGCTTTGATATCGTTGCAAACAAGACTTTTTGAGTGTTTGTAGGTAATTCTCATTCCCTCTGTAGTTTTGTTTGCTGATAGCTTTGGCTTTTCTAAAATTATTTAGAACGTTTCCTGAGGATCTGGCCTAAGCAACCAGTGAAATGCGCATAGGAACAGCTTATCCTCCAACAATAAATTTCAGTATTTTTTATTAATTATTTAAAGGGAATTAGGCACAACAAACAAAATCTCTTAATAAATAATAGTATTCCCACAAAACAACTTTGATAATAAATTTTAGCAAGTGCACGTGCATAAAAAACTGAACTGGCAAATTGTTTTTATTTTGATTTCTTGCGACTACAATAAAAGCACTTTGTTTTTGTTTTTAATATGTTTTTTCTTTACCCACTTACAACTACAATTAATGTTGGGAGAATTCCAAATAATTGTAGCGGGAAATGTAAGAAAAGATAAAACTCATCACTGATTTATTGTTTGGTATTTTGTTTAAGCTTTGATATCGTTGCAAACAAGATTTTTCGAGTGTTTGTAGGTAATTCTCATTCCCTCTATAGTTTTGTTTGCTGATAGCTTTGGCTTTTCTAAAATTATTTAGGAGAACGTTTCCTGATGATCTGGCCTAAGCAACCAGTGAAATGCGCATAGGAACCGTTTATCCTCCAACAATAAATTTCAGTATTTTTTATCAATTATTTAAAAAGGGAATTAAGCACAACAAACAAAATCTTTTAATAAATAATAGTATTCCCACAAAACAACTTTGATAATAAATTTTAGCAAGTGCACGTGCATAAAAAACTGAACTGGCAAATTGTTTTTATTTTGATTTCTTGCGAATACAATAAAAGCACTTTGTTTTTGTTTTTAATATGTTTTTTCTTTACCCACTTACAACTATAATTAATGTTGGGAGAATTCCAAATAATTGTAGCGGGAAATGTAAGAAAAGATAAAACTCATCACTGATTTATTGTTTGGTATTTTGTTTAAGCTTTGATATCGTTGCAAACAAGACTTTTTGAGTTTTTGTAGGTAATTCTCATTCCCTCTGTAGTTTTGTTTGCTGATAGCTTTGGCTATGATCTGGCCTAAGCAACCAGTGAAATGCGCATAGAAACAGCTTATCCTCCAACAATTAATTTCAGTATTTTTTATCAATTATTTAAAAAGGGAATTAAGCACAACAAATTCCCATAAAACAACTTTGATAATAAAAAAGTGTTATTGTAATATATAATATATAATAAAAACATTAAGAGCACAGCAAACAGTGAAAAACAACAAAAAAAAAACACTAATAACTTATTGTATGAGTAAAGAACAACGCTAAATGAAAGAGATATTTATGTGACAGTGGAAGCTTACAATGTTGAAATAAATAAAACAATACGCCTGCAAGTGTTACCGAAGCGGCAAAAACAACCTTAGTGGGAAATGATACCATGAACACAAACTCTGACGCAATGGATAACTCACAAGTGAAATGTTGTCAAAAGCCTCAAGTACAAGCTGGTATGGAGATGTATATAACAGTGCTTAAACGGGGTCGCACCCCTACTTCTTCAGCTGTTGCATTGGCCTTAAAAGTTCCATCTTTTAATAGACTAAATTCACAAAATAGTTTTGCGATTCTGGAGCATGAATCCTCTGACGCACCAAGCGTTATGAAATCGTCTAAGCCACTCCCGATATATCTTAGGTAACAAAACTCAAATGAGTTAATAAAGAGTTTGATCTCGGTGATAGGTAAAAATTCGTTTTACGTGGCTGCAATAAAGCGTGGCAGTATAAACGAGACAAAAATACAGGTTAATCATGAAAATGATTTTCGTAAAATAATTAATAGATTTGAAGTTCTTAAAAAAAAGCTTTTATACATACCAACTGAAGAGCAGCAAAGGCCTTCAGGTATTGATAAAGGGCATTGACTCTTGTGTGGAACCAGCTGATATAAAAACGTTTCTAGAAGAGAAGGGTTTCAAAATAAAAAATGCGATTAATGATATAAAGCTTAAAAAAATGAAGCGAATCCCATTTACCATTTAAAATACATTCTGTACAGACGAATCACTATAGAGGAGCCGCACAAAAGAAATGGTACCGTTCAATGTTTAAACTGCCAATAATTTAATCATACTAAAGCATACTGCCATTTACCCTCTGTTTGCGTCGCATGGGGAGAATTACATGGCACAGTTCATTGCGATAAGTCTAAAAACGATCCCAACGTAAAAAATGTAGCAACTGTGGCGGTGATCAAACTGCCAACTATAGAGGATGTCCAGTATACTCCATCGTCAAGCGTTCGGTGGGACCGAAACCTAATCTCACTCAAATTCAAGTAACCAACCAAGAAAACACTAATGCCATTAAAGTACCGCAGCCTGGTACTAACAGAATCCTACGCTAACGTTCTAAAATCTAACCATATGCCAATGCAAGGTGATTTCCCCAATAATAATGAAACGGCCGTTTCTAATTTAAGTCGAATAGAAAAAACTATGGAAACATTAGTGCAAACTATAAATAATTTTACGAACACAATGGGTAATATGATGCAGAAAATGTTAAGAATGCCGTCGATGTTATTGCAAGCTGTAATTAACAAGCCATGAATTGTCTGAAAATTTGTTTATAACGCTAAACATACCTTCTGGGGGTCACGACTTATAACACCAAAGGGTCGTGTCTTACTTAATACAATCTCTAAAATGGATTTAAATGTGTGGCCAACATATTGGCCTACTGATCAGCAAAAAATTCCAAATGTCATCGATTTTGGCGTGGTTAAAAACATCCCCATATAAACGATTCATGTTGAAGCTTCGTTATAATTATCTTCAGATCACACACCTACAGTTGTTACCATAATGAGCCCCAATATAATTTTATCTCCCTCCGGTTACTTAGCGACGACAACCACTCAAATAAATTGGTTAAAATATAAAAAATATCTTAGCGCCCATTGCACAGAAAATATTCCGCTTGAAACTCCAGAGAATGTGAAAATCTCTATTGTGAATTTTAACAGTTATCTTAAACTAGCTTTTGAACATTCCAGCAAAACCATCAAAATAATAAAATATATTCTACAGATGTCGAGCGGCTCTTGACCGAAATAACGAGAGTTCGAAGAGAGTGGCAATTACACAGATCCCTTCAACTTAAGAAATTACACTTAAAGTTTAAGAAAGTTACTGCAGTCTCAGAAAACTGTATCCTTGAAAAAATATCTTAAGGAACTGGATGCAACTCCACAATCAAACTACTCATTATGGCGTGCAGCTAATAATCTCAAAAGGCCAGTTATCTCTAATCCACCTTTAAGAAACATTAATGGAAATTGGGCAAGAAATGATACAGAAAAAGGAAATCTATTTGTTAATCATTTGAAAAACGTATTTACCTCTCATACATCACACAATATTGCTTTGGAGTTACCACTTGTTGATGTTAGAGCAGCTGTTCCCTTAAGATTCGAGATAAGAGAAACCGAAAAGTCAATTTGTGACTTAAACTACAAGAAAGCTCCTGGTTTTGACAAGATAATTTACAAAATGTATTTGGAACTACCTTGCATAGTAAGGAAAATTATTCTTTTTATTATTAAAAAATATTGTTCCGCTCTCTTCATCGATGTGTCTCAAGCATTTGATAAAGTCTGGCATGAGGGCTTATTACACAAATTAAAGCTAAACTTACCAGTAAACATACACAAGCTGTTAGAAAGCTACTTAGTCGGTCGTAAATTCATTATTAAAGAAGGCGACATTTTTAGTGCTCCTCAGCCGATTGCCGCTGGAGTCGAACAAGGCAGCATCCTGGGTCCACTATTATACCTAATATATACTTCGGACATGCCAACTAACAACTACACCCAAATTTCAACATTTGAGGACGATACAGCTTTCCTAAGCGCGCATGAAAACCATCATGAAGCATCTCGTTACTTGCAGGAGCATATATCTCAACTAGAAATATGATTAAAACAATGGAGGATAATGGTCAACGAGCAAAAATGCGTACATATAACATTCACCTTGCGTCGGGATTCATGCCCCACTATTAAAATCAATAGTCAAATAATACCTCAGCATTCGCATGTAAAATATCTCGGTATGCATCTAGATCGCCGTTTAACGTGGAAATACCATATATATGCAAAATTAACTCGAATGAAACTAAAAGCCATTCAGATTCATTGGCTTATTGGAAGGAATCCTGTCCTTAGTCTCGATTGCAAACTTCTACTTTACAACTCTATCTTCAAACCAATCTGGTGCTACGGTATTCAATTATGGGGCACTGCCTCAGCGTCTAATATCGAAAAATTCAAAGGCGCCAAAATAAACTTCTTCGAATAATTACTGCTGCACCCTGGTATGTTATAAACTCGAATATCCACAAGGACCTCAACGTGCCATTGGTAAAAACTATGATTACAAGCTACGCAGTAAAATATTTAAAAAGGCTTGAACTACACCTAAATCCACTAGCTCGAAATATCTTAAATGATGGCGGCCACACTCGCTTAAGGAGAAGAGACACTGCAGCACTCACCCAATCAGAAGAGCGATAAACATATAAATATGTGAACAGAAACCGTGATTACAAAATTTTTTGTCGGGCACTGGCACGACATGAATTAAAGTATTAGGATAAGATTTGATTACTTATTGTTAGTTCATATTTAATATATGAAAATTCAATAAAGAAACTTTGAAATAAAATTTTAAAACATGTTAAAATCCCACGCTGATGTTGTCGTGTATCTTGTTAGTTCGAAAACAAAAATGGCCTCTATTCCCCGCCTGGAACTAATGGCCGCAGTAACTGCATCACGGTTTGCACTATACGCGTAAACAAGTTCTCTGTGATTCCTTTCAACAGTTCCTAACGTCTCATGGTAGTATGGTGTTGAAAATATGTGTTCTATATCCAATAACTTGCATTTCGCTCTCATTAATTCATTTATAAATTGCGTTCCTCAGTCAGAATTGAGTATGCTAAATAATCCATATCTATCTATTTAGGTTTTCCGCAAATGCTTTTGCTATTGACTTCGCCTCTTTTGTCTCCATTGGACTTGCAGTTTTATATTTGGTCAATTTGCATTGCTTATTTCAGATGTATCTAAAGCTATTTGTTGTGGTTTGGTTCATGCCTTTCCACGTGTATTTTTGTTTCAATTTTAATAGAGTGTTTCTTACTCCAAAATGTACTTCTTGGGGTGTATCATGGTATAACTTAATCAATTCCAATCTTTTTTCTTTATTTATTATATTTTGAGGTTTTCCGTATAACAATATTACTACGTCATCTTTATTTATTTTACAATTTTTATTGTATCTGGCATTAAATTCATCTGCAGGAATTATGTAAAATATTGCATCATTAAGATCGATTGAAAATTTTTTATTATTCATATTCTTCAATTTCTTCAAATAAGATGATAGCTTCTCCATAAGAGTAATTAAGTGCCTTCGATTATAGGGTTTTAATTTTATTTGTATCATTTTATATTATATATTCATATAACTTTTGCTTATTTTCAATTGTCTTCTTTTCTTGTATAAATTTTAATTTAATTTCGCACTTTATATCATTGATGGATGTGCAGTACCCCATATAGAGTTGAGAAATCTCAGTATGAGATCCGCTTAAGATATCATTTTCTGATGACTTCTTACTCATAGCTCTTGTTACTACTAGTGTTTTCTTTATTTTATCATCATTTTGTAATGGTATCATTTTCTGGATAATGCATCATATCATATTCTGGATAATGTATCTGCGTTTGTGTTATTTATATGATTTCAAAATCATGCAAAATCATAGTTCTAGTCTTATTCTGGTTAGTTTTGAACAATAATTTTATTGAGAGACTAACGAAACAACTGTAAATTTTCTTTCGTATAAATATGGTCTAAAAAATGTTTGTCCCAATAAATTTCTAGTAGTTCCTTTTCAATTACGGATTTGTTTCGTTCATGTTTATCTTGGGATCAACTTGCATAGGATATTGGTAATTCCTCACCTATCGGAACTTTAAATGAAATTGCACCTAGTGAAAAATCCGATGCATCTGTTTTCAGAACGATTGTTTTATTGATATTGGATATTGAAAAAAAGTGGGTTGATTAGTTTTTTGTACCCTTCTTTAATAAATTGTTAAGACAGTTTGCAACTTCTGCAAATTTTTTTATAAATCTTCTATAGAAGTTACAAAAAGCAACAATTCTTACTTACATTGTCAGCATTATTAGAAATTGGATATTTAGAAATAACCTAACATTTACTTGGATCCGGTTTGATACCACTAGATTATATCAACTGTCATAAATATACTACATCTCGTTTAAAAAAACATTCAGTTTCAGATTATATCTAGATAATCTGTCGAAAACATTTGTTTAATTGTTGTTGTGATGTTTCAAGCTACATCCAAAAACTATAATGGCATCCACAAATAAAAATGCTTCAAATTCTAATCCCGACAATGCTATAGCTAGCATTCTCTGAAAACTATTAGAAGATATCTTTAGTTCAAAAGGTAATCTGGTGTTTCGGTAATGACAATTTGATGTTGGAAAGGCAGTGCAATGTCTTGATTCTTCATTAAGTTCAATTTGATGGATTGAAGTTGTATAATATGGAAAAATATTGCGCTCTTGTCAGTCTATCCAAAACGTCGTCTAATCTTGTCAAAAAAAATTGGTCATTTACTATTTTGTCGTTTAATTTTCTAAAATCTACGACTAATCACCATATCTTAAGATCGTTCTTTCCATTTTTATGAACTAAAAAAAGTGGAGCGTTTTATGGGCTTATATATGGCTCTATTATATTTTTTTAAATAGTCCTTTTACCTGGTTATTTATTTCCTCTGTATGTGTTTGCGGTAAACGATAGTTTTTTATGTAAACCGGATTTGCGTCATTAAACTTGATGGTTAGATTATAGAAATAATTTGTTGTCAAACTCTCACCCTCTAAATTTAATATTGACTGATATATCTCAAGTATTTTTAACAATTCCTTTCTCGCTACTTCATCATGGGTGTCTACGTTTAATTCTTTCAATACTCTATAGAATCGCACTTTATCACATTTAGTTCTCACATCGCTTTTTCTATATATTTCATAGTTCTTTAGTTGAATGGTTTCTACTTTGAAATTCGCTATTATTGTAGTTCTATCCGATATATTCAACAGTTTTATATGTCTATTAACGTTTTTGGAATTATGGCATTTGCCAGGAATACACCTTCTTTTCAAACATTGACAGTTAGTATAAATGTTTCATAATCTATGTTACAATTATATTTTAACAAAAAATGTCGTCCAGGTATGCCATTAGTGCAAATGGGAAATTCTTCTTTCACCATATTTATTTTATTGATTGTATGGATATTTCTGAGGAACCCAATGATCTGATTTTTTCCTTTGTGATTCTTGTTAAACATCTTCATCGTATTTTGGTAACAAATCTTCTTTGCACAAAGAGACGTCGCACAGTGCTCTGGCACCATATAGTGAATCGGCAAAACTAGAGTTGTAATCGCAAAATGACAAAACATTTGAGAAACATCGCTGCCTACCTCCCATACATCCTGAACGGAAATATATGATTTTTAGCCACAATTTTTATAAGAATGTAGAAAAAATTAGTATCTGTCTGTAAAATAAAAGATAAACAAAACTGTTTTATTGTTGGAATTTTGTTTAAGCTTTAATATCGTTGCAAAAAAGACTATTTGAGTGTTTATAATACGCATTCCCTCTGTAGTCTTATTTACTGATATTTTTGGCTTTTCTAAATTTTTTTGTAAAAACGTTTCCTGATGATCAGGCATAAGCAACTAGTGAAATGCGCATAGAAATAGCTCATCCTCCAACAATTAATTTTCATTGTTTTATCAAGAATGAAAAATTGAATTAAGCACAACAAATGAAATATCAATAATTGTATTCCCAAAAACAACTTTGATAATAAATTTGCAAGAGCATGTGCATAAAAAACTGCACTGGCAATAAAAGCAATTTGTTTTTATTTTTAATTTAGTTTAATTGTTAGAATTTTGTTTAAGCTTTGATACCGTTGCAAATAAGACTTTTTGAGTGTTTGTAGTTCTCATTCGCTCTGTAGGTTTATTTACTGATATTTTTGGCTTTTCTAAAATTTTTTGGGAAAAACGTTTCTTGATGATCTGGCCTAAGCAACCAGTGAAAGGCGCATTGAAATAGCTTATCCTCCAACATTAAATTTGCAGTGTTTTATCAAGAACATAGGGAATAAAGCACAACAAATAAAATCTTTAAATAAATATTTTCATTCGCAAAAACAACTTTGATAAATAATACGAAAATATAAGTTAATGTTTAAAATATAAGAATTATTTAAAGTTTATTTTTCAATATACATATATAAATTTTTCAAGAAATTAAAATAAGTACAATCTTTTCTCTTTTTTTTTTTTTTTTTTTTTTGTTTTGTTGATAGAGCATATTCCTTATTCTATTTAATCTTTACTACTTTCTCCACAATACTTCCTTATCATTAACACTATCTCTAATTCTATAGACATTTTCGCTAGTAAATCTTCAACTGTTGGTTTTCGTTCTGTTCCTAATGTTTTCCACCATTCTGTAAACCATTCTAATCTTTCTTCTAAGCTTAAATTCTCTTCTTTCCCTAGGGTTGAAATCTATCGGATTTCTAGGCTTTATAGTTTTTCTCCTTCTGTCCATTATTATTTATTTGTTTTGTTAAAAAATCTAAATATACATAATATAATGTAATTATGAACACATACATACATCTAAACAATAATTTATAATAATAAATGATAATAAAAATGCAAAAATAAAAATAAATGTTTAAATATTTTTTTAGATAATTACATTTTCAATATAAGAACATTTTTCTTATTTTTCTGATCATTATAAAATATTATTGGTTGTAAATTTATTTGAGGACCTACTATATTTTAGTTACTATTATTATTTTTATTGTTTTGTTTAATCTTTATTACTTCTTCCTTCCTTATTTCCAGTGTCAACTTGTTATATAATATAGCAAATTCCTTCCTTTTCTGAAATTTCTTCCCGGCGCGTTTTTTCTTTTCTGCCTCGTGGGTGAATTTCTTTTTTATTTTAAAGAGCTTTCCTGCTAAAAATTTTTTTTTATCTCATCTGGGTCCACGCATGATTCAACCCCTTAAACACTACCTGAAGACCTTTACTGCTCTTCAGTTGGTATGTAAAAAGTTTTTATTAAGTGCTTCAAATTTAGTAATAGCTTAACGAAAATCATCTTCATGATTAATCTGTATTTTTGTACAGGTTAATTGCAATATGATCTTGGGAACTTAATCTATCAGTTGTACCTTCTTTTACAACTTTTGGGGCCGAAGTAACTCGTTGGGCTTCGACCCTGTTTAAGCACTGTTATGTACATATCAATCCCAACTTGTACTTGAGGCTTTTGACCACTTTGTACTTGTGATACTGAGTTTTCGATTATGCCTGTTTAAGGGTTAATCTTTTCATCACTTATTCAAATTGTTTTTGCCGCTGCGGCAGTACTTTCAGTTTTTATATTTGTATCAAAATCAACCGTATTAGTAAACACAGAGGGAAGGCGTGTAATAGTTTGGACCGTTAGTGTAGTGTACCTTATAAGTGTCCACTGCATACCCAATAACTACTCTAAAACACATACATACCACCCCAATAATAGTAGGGTTAATGCCATTAACAAATATCAAATAACAGCATTTACCCAGTGACTCAATATGTTTAAACATGAGTCAACACAAATAGAGCAATGGTAAAGCAGGTCAATCAGAATGTGAGTGAAATAAATTTGGAGTGTCAAATGTGAATGAGTATATTCCACACTCATACATTCTGATTGGCTAGGGTAATATGACTATGGAAAACCTTGATAATTGCATGGCACTGACAAGGAAGAATAGATTTTAAGAATTAATACAATAAGTTAGAAGAAATAAGCAACAATGTAGAAATTAGTATAAAAAGGGCAGTAGCCCACAAATAAAGCATACTTTGCATTTGAAAACTGAAATCGGCACTTGTTGCCTTGTTTACTTCTCTAAGTCTCTAATCTAGCTGTCGCAAGACGCCTGATCATTAAGCTGAACCCCTACAGCTGTATAAAATTATATTGGGCTACAGGGAAATAAAAACAAATATACACATACAGACAACTTCATACACCACATGGCGATCCTGCCATTTTTATGCAACTACATTTCATACACCACATTAGGTATTTACTTTCATCAATTCTTTTTTATTATTTCTGCATTTGTTTTGTTAACACTCAGTGTCATATAAGGATTTCTTTCGTTCTGTTTTCTTGTTTTGCATTATTTGCACGCATAAGATTTTTTTTTACTTTACTGTTTACATTTGTACTCTTCCTATTATTTATGGTTTATCAACACCGAGAATAAAAAATAAAAAATATTTTTGCTCAAAATGTTTATTTATGTGTATTTAGGATACATACATATATTTCTTTGCTTTATCATGTATTTTCTTTTTTATGAATTTTATTATTCGCGTCTATGTATATTAAATAATTTAAATTAAAAATTATTCAATTAGTGCGTCCGTGCGCTTGTTATTTTGATTATAAAAACTGATTATTATTAAAAATAAAAAATCGCATGCCGAGCTAAGAAAAATGTCTATCTTTAATGAGCACGACCGATGCTTATATGACATATGACGCTTGCGGTATTCGCTACACTTAGGTGTCCGCGCTTAATTCAGAAAAAAACTGTTTCCATAAAAAAAATAAGTATTTATGCAATTTTGTCTTATTAAAAAATAATTTGTGATTTTTGTTTTGTTGCTTAAAAATGTGAAATAACTAAATTTTTTACCTTTTTTGTGTGGTTAGATTAATGTGTTGTTGAAAAGACACCATTATGGTGATAATATATTAACATTTTGTCGTCAGAATGAGACCAAATGGTGACAAACGGATAACGAGGACGTTCAAAAATGTTGACACCATCCGTTATCAAATTGAACACACAAGCTAAAAAGAAAAAATTAGAATTAAAAAATTAATGGTGTTAATCCAACACAAGCAGGGCAATTTTTTGCAACAACGTTGCAGCCGATCAACCTTAAGTCTTCAAAATTGGCAAAAGAGTGGAAATGCTGGCACACTCAGTTCAAGATATTTTTTGGATACTATATCATATGCTACTTTAACTACAAAATTGCAAAACTTCTTTATACCGAAAGTTAATATAGCAATGGAGAGAAATAAGTTTTTCACATGTAAACAGCAGCCGGAACAAACTATAGACGAGTATGTGACAGTTTTAAAAAACCTTAGCCTGAACTGTGAGTTTGGGGTTCTTCGTGAAGATTTGGTAAGAGATATATTTACTTGTGGCTTATCACCTAAAATGGCTAGTATTCGTGAGAGATTGCTATCTGAAGGTGGAATTGCACTTGATAAGGCGGTTGGTATTGCTAAAACTATTGCAATGGCTAAAGAAAATGCACTAAAACTGGAGAAAATACAAGAAGATGAACCAGTTATAAATATATTGAGAAGGCAACATTTTAAACCTTTGGCTAAAAACAAACATCAGGCCATTAATTGCGGTAGATGCGGTCAGTTTCATAAGAACAGGTGTCCGGCAGAGTTAGTCAAATGCCATAGCTGTGGAAAAAGCGGCCATTATGCAAAAATGTGTTTTTTGAAAAATAAATTTGTCAAAAATATTAGAACTGAAGACATGGCGCTCTTTCTAAATCTACAACAGCTCCAGAATGGAACATAGAGGTAAAGGTTAACAACAACAAGATAACATGTCAAATAGATACAGGGGCACAGGCTAACATAATATCTTTAAAAACTGCAAATACATTAAATGTTATGAACATTATGAGAGCAACAAATGTTAATATTTTTACATTTAGCGGCGAGAAATTAAAAGTTTTAGGTTCCCTTAGTTTAAAAGTATTTTTTGAAAATCAAATGTATTCATTAAAATTTTTTGTAAAATGTAAAAATATTGTTGGTCTTGGAATTTAATCAAAAATGTAAATTTATTATCAGTGAATAATATTATTGAAAAATATTCGTTTGTTTTTAATGGTCTTGGCCTTTTACGTGGTGAATGTAATTTAAGGCTTGATGAAAGTTTTTTGCCTATAGTTGATCCGCCCGGAAAATTCCGTTCAAATTGTATGACAAATTGAAAACTGAATTGGTAAGAATGACAAATTTGAATGTTATTATCAAGGAAAATGAACCAACAGAGTGGGTGAATTCTATTGTGCTTGTTACAAAACCAAATGGAAGTCTAAGACTTTGTTTAGATCCAAGAAATTTAAATAAGGCTATAATGAAGCCACATTTTCCTTTCCCAAATATTGAGGAATGTAAAGCTAAATTAAGTGGTTCGAAATTTTTTACTTCATTGGATGCGAATAGTGGTTTTTGGATGGTTCCCTTGAGTGAGGAGTCATCAAAACTGTGTACTTTCTATACACCCTTTGGTAGATACAGGTTTTTGAGGTTGCCATTTGGGATAAATGCTGCTCCCGAAATATTTCATGCCGAAATGGTTAAATAATTCGGTGATATTGAAGAACATCTTGATATTTTAGAGAAAGTGTTACAAAGGGCAAAAGAGGTAAGGTTGAAGTTTAATAAGTCGAAATGTAAAATTTTGCGGACTGAAATAAAATTTTTAGGTCATGTTTTTAGTGAGACGGGGGTAAGGCCAGATGAAGAGAAAATAAGATCAATTATGAAAAAGCCTAAACCTGGAAATGTGAGGGAACTACAAAGACTTTTGGGTATGGTGAACTATCTAGGGTCATTCATAGAGAATTTAGCTTCAAAAAATAAAAAGCTTTTGAAAAAAGATATTGAGTGGCACTGGTCGACAGATCATGAAAATGAATTTGAAAATCTTAAACTGGCGATAACGAGATCTCCCGTTCTAATATATTTCGACCCCAACAAAGAAATTACTTTATCCGTAGAAGCTTCAAAATTTGCACTTGGTGCAACAATTATGCATGATAAGCACCCAATTGCATATGCATCTGTGTGGTTAACAGAAACGCAGCAAAATTACGCACAAATAGAGAAGGAATTGTTTGCGATATTATTCGGGTGCACGAAATTTCATCAATTTGTTTATGGCTCGAAGATTTTAGTGGAAACTGACCATAAACCCTTAGTTACGTTATTCGATTAACCTCTTTACAAAGTCCCGGCAAGACTTCAAAGGTTTATGCTTCGTCTACAACCGTATAATCTACTCGTTCGATACAGACCTGGAAAGTATTTGCAAATCGCTGATACGCTTTCAAGGGCTCCTTTAGCAGAAACAGCTTTGGCTGATATGGATAGGGAGCTATCCGTTCATTGTAATTTCATTTCATCACATTTGAAGATACCATTTTCAAATATGGATGTAGTAAAGGAATATTCAAGAAATGATAACGTCTTTAAAAAAATTGTAGGGTATGCAAAAACCGGTTGGCCTGAAAATAAAAGAAATGTAGAACCTCATGTAATGCCTTACTTTAAAATTAAAGAAGAAATTTCTGTTTTGGATGATATTTTGTTAAAAAATCATCAAGTATTAGTTCTAAAAGATTTGCGTAAGGAGATTTTAAGAAAATTTCATGAAGGCCATATGGGTATACAAAGGTGTAAGGACTTGGCTCGTCAATTTATTTATTGGCCGAATATATATAACGATATAGAAAATTTTGTTTCTAACTGTGAAATTTGTATGCGATATCAACGTTCAAACACAAAGTCTGAAATGCTTTCCCATGAGATAATTGATGTGCCATGGTATAAACTAGGCTGTGATTTATTTGAATTTAATAAAAGGATGTATATCCTTGTTGTGGATTATTACTCAAAATATATAGAAATTGAAACGCTAAATTCGGGATATACTGGATCCCAAGTTATAGGTAAACTTAAATCAATTTTTGCAAGACATGGAATTCCATGCATTATGGTGACAGATAATGGGCCACCATTTAATTCTAAGGAGTTTAAACATTTTTGTACAAATTGGGAGATTGACCATAAAACTTCGAGTCCATACTTACCAAGGTCGAATGGGCTGGCTGAGCGTTCTATTCAGATAATTAAATCAATATAAAATGTAAAAATATTGTTGGTCTTGGAATTTAATCAAAAATGTAAATTTATTATCAGTGAATAATATTATTGAAAAATATTCGTTTGTTTTTAATGGTCTTGGCCTTTTACGTGGTGAATGTAATTTAAGGCTTGATGAAAGTTTTTTGCCTATAGTTGATCCGCCCGGAAAATTCCGTTCAAATTGTATGACAAATTGAAAACTGAATTGGTAAGAATGACAAATTTGAATGTTATTATCAAGGAAAATGAACCAACAGAGTGGGTGAATTCTATTGTGCTTGTTACAAAACCAAATGGAAGTCTAAGACTTTGTTTAGATCCAAGAAATTTAAATAAGGCTATAATGAAGCCACATTTTCCTTTCCCAAATATTGAGGAATGTAAAGCTAAATTAAGTGGTTCGAAATTTTTTACTTCATTGGATGCGAATAGTGGTTTTTGGATGGTTCCCTTGAGTGAGGAGTCATCAAAACTGTGTACTTTCAATACACCCTTTGGTAGATACAGGTTTTTGAGGTTGCCATTTGGGATAAATGCTGCTCCCGAAATATTTCATGCCGAAATGGTTAAATAATTCGGTGATATTGAAGAACATCTTGATATTTTAGAGAAAGTGTTACAAAGGGCAAAAGAGGTAAGGTTGAAGTTTAATAAGTCGAAATGTAAAATTTTGCGGACTGAAATAAAATTTTTAGGTCATGTTTTTAGTGAGACGGGGGTAAGGCCAGATGAAGAGAAAATAAGATCAATTATGAAAAAGCCTAAACCTGGAAATGTGAGGGAACTACAAAGACTTTTGGGTATGGTGAACTATCTAGGGTCATTCATAGAGAATTTAGCTTCAAAAAATAAAAAGCTTTTGAAAAAAGATATTGAGTGGCACTGGTCGACAGATCATGAAAATGAATTTGAAAATCTTAAACTGGCGATAACGAGATCTCCCGTTCTAATATATTTCGACCCCAACAAAGAAATTACTTTATCCGTAGAAGCTTCAAAATTTGCACTTGGTGCAACAATTATGCATGATAAGCACCCAATTGCATATGCATCTGTGTGGTTAACAGAAACGCAGCAAAATTACGCACAAATAGAGAAGGAATTGTTTGCGATATTATTCGGGTGCACGAAATTTCATCAATTTGTTTATGGCTCGAAGATTTTAGTGGAAACTGACCATAAACCCTTAGTTACGTTATTCGATTAACCTCTTTACAAAGTCCCGGCAAGACTTCAAAGGTTTATGCTTCGTCTACAACCGTATAATCTACTCGTTCGATACAGACCTGGAAAGTATTTGCAAATCGCTGATACGCTTTCAAGGGCTCCTTTAGCAGAAACAGCTTTGGCTGATATGGATAGGGAGCTATCCGTTCATTGTAATTTCATTTCATCACATTTGAAGATACCATTTTCAAATATGGATGTAGTAAAGGAATATTCAAGAAATGATAACGTCTTTAAAAAAATTGTAGGGTATGCAAAAACCGGTTGGCCTGAAAATAAAAGAAATGTAGAACCTCATGTAATGCCTTACTTTAAAATTAAAGAAGAAATTTCTGTTTTGGATGATATTTTGTTAAAAAATCATCAAGTATTAGTTCTAAAAGATTTGCGTAAGGAGATTTTAAGAAAATTTCATGAAGGCCATATGGGTATACAAAGGTGTAAGGACTTGGCTCGTCAATTTATTTATTGGCCGAATATATATAACGATATAGAAAATTTTGTTTCTAACTGTGAAATTTGTATGCGATATCAACGTTCAAACACAAAGTCTGAAATGCTTTCCCATGAGATAATTGATGTGCCATGGTATAAACTAGGCTGTGATTTATTTGAATTTAATAAAAGGATGTATATCCTTGTTGTGGATTATTACTCAAAATATATAGAAATTGAAACGCTTAATTCGGGATATACTGGATCCCAAGTTATAGGTAAACTTAAATCAATTTTTGCAAGACATGGAATTCCATGCATTATGGTGACAGATAATGGGCCACCATTTAATTCTAAGGAGTTTAAACATTTTTGTACAAATTGGGAGATTGACCATAAAACTTCGAGTCCATACTTACCAAGGTCGAATGGGCTGGCTGAGCGTTCTATTCAGATAATTAAATCAATATTCGTAAAGTCCCAGGATAGTAATTCGGACCCGTATGTAGGATTACTTCATTACAGAACGGCTCCTAAGGGCAACTTACCCAGTCCGTCAGAATTACTTATGTCACGTTCCTTAAGAACAAAAATTCCATCCTTAGTTAAAAATTTTGAACCAAAGATTGTTAATTCTGAAGATTATAGAAATAAACTTAATTTAAATATTCAAAAATCTATAAGTTATTACAATAAAACTGCAACAAAAATAAGACCGGTTTATAAAGGCGATAGCATAGTATTCAAGAAAAATCCCACAAGTTGTTGGTTTCCGGGGGAAATAGTAGAATCATGTAAGGAGCCAAGATCTTTTATTATAAAGGATAACTGTGGTACTTTTTACAGGAGAAGTCAGGATCATATACGAAAATCTTCAGGAAATGAACTAGTTATCAATAAAGATTCGGAGGTTAATCAGGTCCCTCAAACTAGCGTTGAGGTCCCATTGAAATGTGAGAATAATGGCACAGTAGGATATGTAACTAGGAAGGGCAGATTAGTAAAACTGCCACAAAAATTGAATTTATAGGCTTGTATTGATAATAAATATATTTTGACTTGATTCATAGCAACTGATAATTTGTAAATTAAACCAAATTGTAATTATTTAATTATAGAGCAATTCCATATGAAAGCGATCACCTTTTGGACGACCCCTCTCCGATTTTAAAATAAATAGTCTCAATCGATTGCCCAGCAAAAAATAATGTACCTACATATTTTTTTTTTTTTTTATAGTGACTGGTTTAGTGGTGGTGTACACCACTGTCATGTGACAAAATTGAAGAATTCTTCATAAGGGACCTCATTGAAAGTTGTTTTAAAAAAAAACTACTAAAGCGATCGCAACGAGTGATAGCTCTTTGGAAAGGTATTGAATTGAAAAAAAAAATTTCCTAATTTTTCTTAGAAATTTACCTTTAAATTTTCCCAAGAAAATTAAATTTTCCGATTTTCCACAGAAGCTCCTAAATTTTCCGGCTAATTTTTTTTTTTGGATTCCTCATAATTTTTGCTTTAAGAATCAGCAATAAAAAAATGGGCCCCGACTCCTTGTTTGGACAGGAGAAGAGCATTTAAGAGACCACCTTGTTAAAAATACATTTTAAAAATTATTTTACAGTTAAAAATACATTTATGAAGAAAAAATCAATTTTTTTTTTAAGAGCCCCAAGTTGAGTGTGTAGTGAATATGGTCTGCCTGCCTTCACAAGATCGGCCATAAATCCATGGATAATAGCAGCAGTGGCATGTAATGGCACACCAAACCCGACTGAGGCTACAGGCCATAAAATGTTTTGTAAATTTTTTAAATTACCAGGTAATAAATATTTCGCCTAAAATGACACGTGCAGAAACAAGTCATAAAACACGGATTTTCCATATATATGGCGAAATATTTATTACCTGGTAATTTAAAAAATTTGCAAAACATTTTATGACCTGTGGTCGGCTTATTGGCAGTAACCAATTAAGTCCCTTTTAAAAAACATTTTATGACCAGTAGTTCACGCAAATTTTCCTATTAAAGAAAAGCAAATATCGCTTATTTTTTTTTACCTATTTTTTACCAAAAAATAAATATAAAAACTTCACACACTCTGAGTCAAATTTCAGTTGAATACTAAACGTGAAAGTGTTAAAGTGTTTTTTTTTTTGTAAAGTAAAGAGTGAAGCTGTAAAGACAATTTAAAGTAAAATGAATAAATTTTGCTGCAATCCGTTTAACAAGAGTGGACATCGTTCGAAAAAGATAAAAGTATTAAAATTAACTGGTGTTTCGAAGCAATACATGAATGAATTAAATATACAATACGGCGAAGAAGCAGAATTCATTTGCCCCAAGTGTAAAATCGATTTGTCTCAACAAGCAAATGCATTGAAACAAATGCAGCCACAATCCGAGAGTGAAATGACAAGTGAACAAAATGTTTCATCTGATAGTGAGGCAGACATTCCGATGGTCAATATGTCTTTGAGTCCTTTGAATGAGGCTATTACCACTTTAGGTGAAACGCCTATTAGAAAAAGAAAGTTGCGAAGTGAAACATACAAGAAAGAGAAAAAAGGCAAGGTTATAAGTGCAATCGCGACAATATTTGATGAAGGCTCTGATAACGAATGCAGTCAAGCAGATGACGTTGATGACGGCAAACAAATGATTGAGCAGTTGAAAAGAAAATTCAATTTAGCGACCACTTTTCCGGAGAAATATCTCATTTTATCTGTGCTGCCTCAATCATGGTCTATACGCAAGATTTCTGACATCTTTTTACATCGCGAGAAGAAGCAAAGAATTAGTTCGACAGAAGGGCATATTGGCGACTCCCACCAAGAAATTTGGCTCATGGACCCTCAGCGAAGCAACGGTGAAATTGATTCAAGATTTTTACTGCAATGATGACAACAGCCGCGCCTGCCCAGGTACACGTGAAGATGGAGACAAAGTACACAAGCAGCGCAGATTATTATTATGTAATCTATCCGAAGCATACCATCAGTTCAATGAGAAATACTTAGCAGAAAAAGTGGGATTTTCTAAGTTTGCCATCCTACGACCAAAAGAATGCGTGCTGGCATTAGACAGGCACGGAACGCATTCAGTCTGCGTTTGCATGTTTCATCAAAACATCAAATTAATTTTCTTTCCATGCAAGAAATTGAAAGTATTTCACGGTGAAATTGAAACATATAGGGACCTCCTGTCGAAGTCGTTGTGCGCATACCCCACGGAAAATTGTCATCTGTCCAAATGCGACAATTGTCCGAAGATTGACGAGCTAGAGCAATATTTGGTGGAAAAGTTTGAACAGCTGTTAATTCAGGAGGTGCATTTCAAACAGTGGATAATTAGCAGCGGCAGATGTTCCCTTGAGACCGTGGTAAAGCAGATTCCGGAATTCATCGAGGAATTCGGATTCAAGTTGAATAAACTGAAGGCGCACCATTTCATATACGAGATGCAATCGAAATTTCTAAAGGAAAGTAAGGAGAAATTAGCCCAAAATGAATTCATTGTGATAAGCGACTTTGCCGAGAATTACACTTTTCTCGTTCAGGATAAAATTCAGGCTTATCACTGGGCAAACGACCAGTGCACGGTGCATCCTTTTTGCATTAATTTCAAAAACGAAGATAAAGAACTACAGACCGTAAGCCCTGTTGTTGTCGCGGAGAGTTTAGCTCATAATTATGTGTCCGTTTATTTATTTCAAATGAAACTGTTTGAATTCTTAAGATCAAAATTCGATGCAATCGACAAAGTAACGTTTTTCTCAGACGGCGCGGCTTCTCAGTACAAGAATAAAAAAAATTTTTACAATCTTTGCATAATTGAAGAAGAACAAAACTGCAAGGTCGAGTGGCACTTTTTCGCGACGTCCCACGGTAAGGGCCCATGCGATGCGTTAGGGGGAACCCTAAAACGCATGGCGACTAAGGCAAGTTTGCAAAGGCCATATACTGACCAGATCTTAAATGTACAACATTTGTTTTCGTGGATTCAAAGCAAGGAAATTGGCATTAACACAGTTTTATGCACTCAAAAAGAACACGATGCCATGGAGCGACGAATTCAAAACAGATATAATAATGTCAAAACTATAACTGGAACGCAAAAGTTTCATTGCTTCATACCAAATATTTCTGATATGTCAATTAATGTAAAGCGGTACTCTTCGTCTGCCGACGTGCTAAATTTAAAGTTACTTTAATTTTATAATGATGCCAAGACAATTGAAATTTTTAATAAATATTGTAATTAAGTATAAGCAGCAAAATAAGAAAGATTTTTTCTTCATAAATGTATTTTTAACTGTAAAATAATTTTTAAAATGTATTTTTAACAAGGTGGTCTCTTAAATGCTCTTCTCCTGTCCAAACAAGGAGTCGGGGCCCATTTTTTTATTGCTGATTCTTAAAGCAAACATTATGAGGAATCCAAAAAAAAAAATTAGCCGGAAAATTTAGGAGCTTCAGTGGAAAATCGGAAAATTTAATTTTCTTGGGAAAATTTAAAGGTAAATTTCTAAGAAAAATTAGGAAAATTTTATTTTTCAATTAAAGCCTGATTCAATACCTTTCCAACGAGCTATCACTCGTTGCGATCGCTTTAGTAGTTTCAATGAGGTCCCTTATGAAGAATTCTTCAATTTTGTCACATGACAGTGGTGTACACCACCACTAAACCAGTCACTATAAAAAAAAAAAAAAAATATGTAGGTACATTATTTTTTGCTGGGCAATCGATTGAGACTATTAATTTTAAAATCGGAGAGGGGTCGTCCAAAAATTTGCCAATTTTGATCGTTTTCATATGGAATTGCTCTATATTTAATTATTTTCTGAAACACTTCACCTAAAATTCTAAATCAGGCAGATTTTCTATAAAGAGAATTGCTCAATGCAAGGTGAAGGATTTCAGAAAATAACATTCTAATAATTTAAGTATAATATTAAAATTGAATTTTATTTTTAATTTATCATAAAAGGAAAGATGTTACAATATGTGCTAGCATCAGTCCCATAGTGTAATATACTTTTATTATAGTTGGCAACTAATGTAATATATTGTATTACATGGCATCTTTGTATTTTATTTTAATAAAGAACATTCATTCTAAACTTAACATAACAGAGTGTATTTTGGTGGATTGGTGTCTTCCGATAATGTTGAAACTTCAGCTGGCTGTGCCCCGGTAGGCCAGTTGGTAGTGAGCTAGCCTATCAGCGCCGGGGTTGCGGGTTCGATTCCGCCAGAGATTCTGGTTTCTTTCCTGCAGACTTCACGGGAATATTATAGGAAGAAAAAAAACTTTTTGAAGATGCCAATTACTTCTTTCAGTGAGGACATAAAAATTTTCTTCTTCCTTCTAAAAAAATATTTTTTGATTGGAAGTATCGCCATGTAGTGGGTTTATCCCTAAGGTTTGAGTTTGTTTTTAGCACTCCTGCTGCTTCTGCTAAGCATCAAAATTACATTTAGTTTTGGAGAATCAATAAGAAGCACATTTTAATGTACTTGTTAATTCTGGTAAGGACGACAGAATTTCGTACCTTACAGCTAGATACCGTCAATGTGCCTAACTTGCTAGAGATTGCTGGTAAAACGTTCATTACCGTTTTTATATTTTTAAGTAATTGGGAGGAACATTTTGTAAATTTTTTATTTAGTGTAGCATGCGTAGCATTCATTGAATCCGTTATTACCGACAAGAATATTTTTGGTTATTAAAACACAAAAGGATTATATAACACAACGATCAATACTGTTTGCATTGTACAACGACTGTTGTGGTTACAGTATTCTAAGATGAGAATGCTCAGTCACTGTAAACATTACTAAATAGTAAACACTTTTGGTGTTGTACACTGATCGTTGTTACACACATAACAAATCTAACCGAAAGTATTCAGTCCATTGCAATATTTCCCACTGTAGATAGAATTGCTAAGTAAGCAATTTTGTACTATATATTTAGTTCGATTTAGTTCAATAAAGGCAATTCTTTGCTTAACACCATTGAGAGCTTATAAGCAGCTCTTGCAAAGAATGAATAAAACAATTTATTTTATTTAAATGCCGATCCTGCCATATATTTGGAGTGATTATATCTAGGAAAAAAATAAAAAAACTACATATATATATATAAAAATAAAAAGATACTTCAATATTTTGAAGAGGGGTAACACGCAAATGCCTTGACCGCAACCTTGGAATATCTCATCGGAAGTATGGATTAAAATAAGCAAAATAGAAGAAGAAATCCAATTGAATAAACTTGTGAAAACATAATAATATTTTTTTTATCAACAGAGTGCATACTAGTTGTGCACCTGCAGGGAACGGAGGCGACTTCTTAAAAAGAAAAAAATATATATATAAAAGAAAAAAAAATATAATTAATAGATAACAATAATAATGTAAAATAAATTGTAATGAAATCCTTTAATCCAAAATATTTACAAATATGGGAAACCCAAAATCTAAAGTTGATAGTCCTAATGCTAATGTAGTAAATGTAGTAGTTGAGCGCACAAAAATAAATCTAACACATATTCAAATTTGCCGGACTTTGATTACAGGAATTACCTGCATAAATTTAGCTCTGAAGATATACTATATGCATAATAGAAAATTAAAGAAAAGATATCTAAGTAGAGGTAATGATTTCGAAAAAGTATATGTTAATGAATGAATAAATGGGAACACATACGTAGGATTATTGATATCGAAAAAGAAAATTTTAAAAGGGCCTATAAGTGTATAAGCAGAAACACATATGTAAAACCGGAAACAGTCAGGAAACATTTAAATACAATTATTAATTCATTGGAAATAATTAGAGAAGTAATATACAAGATTAAGGAAAATCTCAAAATTGAACACAGGAATGCAGTTTTAGTAATTTATTGGAATTTAAAGGATCAGTTATTTAAGATACTTGATATATATAAAATAAATCAACCAGTATCGCATTCAATAGATCAACCATTTCAAATCGATATAAAAATCATACTAGTCTCTGGTAATAGTAAAAAATTTGACCCAATCTCCGAAGGAGAAATCAGATTCTGACTCCGATAATTTCTCAAAAAACACTAAAATTACACAAACGGTCGTAGAATTCCTAATTACAGCCTCAAGGCTAATTTGTGACTTTGACGGCATACCCGAAAACCTACGCAGTTTCTTCGATTCGCTCCATTTAATAGATTATCTTTAAGAAACTCACGAACAGGTGGCAGTCTCACTTATAAAGACCAAAATAAAAGAAACTACCAGAAATTAACAGCCGTATTCATAACAAAAATTTGGCATGAAGTTAGCACAAAGTTTATTCATAATACACTTACCAAACTCTGGCGAACGATTTGCTACACTCTTGTCAACAAGCTGCCAAACGTTTGCCAATTTGTGATAAACAGCCTTTTTATGTTGAATAATTTTGTTTGTTTTTTTAATACACTGTTTTTTTAGTTTAGAGTCCTTTTTTAAATATATTTTAATTTAAAAACATTTCAAATTTTTATATGTCTCTCGCGCTCGTTGAAGATAGACGTGTTTTCTAAGCTCGGCATACGGTTTATTTTTTAATTTTTAAAACGTGATTATTGATTTGTGTATTTAAAAAGTAAATACAAGAAAAAGAAAAAAAAAAATACATGTATGTACATACATACATAAACACACATTTTTTTATTCTCGGTGTTGATAAACAATAACAACATAATAATAAGAGCACAACTGTAAACAGTAAAAAAAAAAAAAAACTCTTATGAGTGCAAACAGTAGAAATGCATATATCACAGTGAGTGTTAATGAAACAAATGCAGAAATAAAAAAAAGAATCGATGATAGCAAATACCTAACGGCTAAACCTATTACTCGCACGCGATCCCTCTCGCCGTCTGTATTTGGTAACACGGTTGATACAATAACAAATATAAAACCTGCTAGCGTTGCCTCAACAACAAAAACAATTTTAATAAGTGATGTAAATATTAACCCCCAATCAGGCATAATAGAAAACTCAGTATCACCTTCGGTGTCTAATAATACGGTTGATATTAATACAATAAAAAATATAAAACCTGCAAGCGGTGCCTCAGCGGCAAAAACGATTGTAATAAGTGATGAAAATATTACCCCCAAATCAGGCATGATGGAAAACTCAGCTCCACAAGTAAAAAGTGGTCAAAAGCCTCCAGTACAAGTAGGTATTGATAGGTACATAACAGTGCTTAAACGGGGTCGCAGCCCAACCTCTTCAGCAGTTGCTTCGGTCTCAAAAGTCTTAAAAGATGGTACAGCTGATAAAACAAGTTCTCAAAATCGATTTGCAATTCTTAATGAGGAATCTCCGGAAGCACAAAACGTTATCAAATCTTCTAAGCCACCGCCGATATATCTTAGAGAGCAAAACTCAAATGAACTAATAAAGAATTTGATCTCGGTAATAGGTGAAAATTCTTTTTATGTAGTTGCAATTAAGCGGGGTAGTATAAATGAGACAAAAATTCAAGTTAATCGTGAAGATGACTTTCGTAAGGTAATTACGAAATTAGAGGCACTAAAAAAAAACTTTTATACATACCAAATGAAGAGCAGTAAAGGTCTCCAGGTAGTGATAAAGGGCATTGATTCATGCGTAGACCCAAGTGAGATAAAAACGTTTTTAGAAGAGAAGGGCTTCAAAATAAAAAACGTAATAAATATTAAAAATAGAGAAAAAAATCCCCAGCCACTATTTCGAGCGGAGTTAGAACCCGGCGACGTTCAGCTTAAAAAAAACGAAACGCATCCCATTTACAGTCTGAAATATATCCTGCATAGGAAAATAACGATAGAGGAGCCGCACAAAAGGAACGGTCCCGTGCAATGTTTAAACTGCCAAGAATTTGGTCACACTAAGGCATACTGCCATTTAACCCCTGTTTGCGTTGTATGTGGAGAGTTGCATGGTACAGCTCTCTGCGATAAGTCTAAAAACGACCCCAATGTAAAAAAATGCAGCAACTGTGGTGGTAATCACACTGCCAACTATAGAGGATGCCCTGTATACTCTATAGTCAAGCGCTCGGTTGGACCGAAACCTAATCCCCCTCAAATGCAGGTATCACATCAAGTTAACACTAATGACATTCAAGTGCCGCAGCCTAGTAATAACAGAACATCCTACGCAAACGTCCTAAAATCAAACCAGATTCCAATTCAAGGTGATTTGCCAAATAATGATGAGACTCCAGTTTCTAATTTAAGTCGTCTAGAAAAAACCATGGAAACACTAGTGCAAACAGTAACTAACTTTACGAACACAATGGGTAATATGATGCAGGAAATGTTAAGAATGCAATCGATGTTATTGCAGGCTGTACTAAACAAGCCATGAATTGTTTAAAAATTTGTTTTTGGAACGCAAACGGCATTCGCCAACATAAAAATGAACTAGAATACTTTCTTAAAAGTAAACAAATTGATGTAATGATGGTTTCTGAAACTCATTTGACCTCAAGAAATACGTTTAAAATTAATGGTTATATATTATATGATACCAAGGACCCGTGAAGATTATCTGCAAGCAACGAACATTTGTGTTGAAGAGCTAAATCGAAACTTAGTACTTTCATCATTATACTCTCCACCTAGATTTTCAATATCAGAAAGCCAATATTATAAATATTTTAAATCATTAGGACCCTGTTTCCTAGCCGCTGGCGATTACAACGCTAAACATACCTTCTGGGGGTCACGGCTCATAACACCAAAGGGTCGTGTTTTGTACAATACAATGTCTAAAATGGATTTAAATGTGGTCGCGAGTGGTCAACCAACTTATTGGCCTACTGATCAGCAAAAAATTCCAGATGTCATCGATTTTGGCGTGGTTAAAAACATCCCCGCAGAAACGATTCATGTTGAAGCTTCTTTAGAATTATCTTCTGATCACACACCTACACTTCTAACTATAGCAAACCCTAATAGAATTGTATCTCCGTGTGGATACTTAGTGACGTCAGCAACACAAATAAATTGGTTAAAATATAAAAAATATCTCAGTACCCACTGCACTGAAAATATTCCGCTTAGAACACCGGAGAATGTGAATCTTTCTATTGTAAATTTTGACAATTATCTCAAACTAGCTGTTCAACATTCTAGCATAGCCCGCAAAAACATCAAAAATAGTAAAATATATTCTACAGATGTCGAGCGTCTCTTGACTGAAAAAAGGAGAGCTCGAAGGGAGTGGCAATTGCACAGATCCCCTCAACTTAAAAATTTACTAAAAGAGTGCACAAAAAGGCTAAGAATCTTACTGCAGTCTCAAAAAACGGCTTCTCTGGAAAAATATCTTAAGGAACTTGATGCAACTCCTCAATCTGACTACTCATTATGGCGTGCAGCTAGAAATCTAAAAAGACCAGTTATCACTAAACCGCCATTAAGAAACTTAAATGGAAGTTGGGCACGAAATGATATAGAAAAAGGAAATATTTTTGTTAATCATTTGAAAACCGTATTTACCCCTCATACATCTTTCGATACTGCGGTCGAGTTACCACCTGTTGTTGTTAGATCAGCTGTTCCACTAAGATTTGAGATAAGAGAAATCGAAAAGGCTATTCATGATTTAAACCCCAAGAAAGCCCCTGGTTTTGATAACATCAGTAACAAAATGCTTCTGGAGCTACCCCGCATAGCAAAGAAAATTATTCTACTAATTTTTAATGCTATTTTACGCCTTGAATACTACCCACAAGAGTGGAAAGTATCTTTAGTTACCATGATACCTAAACCAGGAAAGGATCCCACAAAAGTTGAGTCATATAGACCTATAAGCCTATTGTCTAATATATCTAAGCTATTTGAGAAACTACTAGTGTCAAAATTAACGCCGATTTTAAATGAAAACAGATGTATTCCCAATCATCAATTCGGTTTTAGAAGAAAACACAGCACAATTGAACAAACTCATCGAATAGTAAATGTCATAAGAAAAGCCTTTGAAGAAAAAAAATATTGCTCTGCACTCTTCATCGATGTGTCTCAAGCTTTTGATAAAGTCTGGCATAAAGGGTTACTACTGAAGTTGCAGCAAAACTTACCAGCAAACATACACAAGCTGTTAGAAAGCTACTTAGTCGGGCGTCATTTTATTATTAAAGAAGGCGATTTTTTAAGTTCTCCTCAGCCAATTAACGCCGGAGTCCCACAAGGCAGCATCCTGGGCCCTCTATTATACTTAATTTATACTTCGGACTTGCCAACAAACAGCTACACCCATACCTCAACATTTGCGGACGATACAGCTTTTCTAAGCGTATACGCAAACTGTCAAGAAGCATCTCGTTACTTACAGGATCACATATTTGAACTGGAAAGGTGGTTAAAACAATGGGGGATAAAGATCAATGAGCAAAAATGCGCACATATAACATTCACATTGCGTCGGGAAACATGCCCCCCTATTAGAATCAATAATCAAATAATACCCCAACACTCGCATGTAAAATACCTCGGTATACATCTAGATCGGCGTTTAACGTGGAAATGGCATATAGAAGCTAAATTAACTCAAATGAAACTAAAAGCAATTCAAATAAATTGGCTTATTGAAAGAAATTCTGTTCTCAGCCTCGATTGCAAACTTCTACTTTACAACTCTATCTTAAAGCCAATTTGGTGCTACGGTATTCAGTTATGGGGCACTGCCTCGGCTTCTAACATCGAAAAAATTCAAAGGCGCCAAAATAAACTTCTTCGAATAATCACAGCCGCCCCCTGGTACGTCAAAAACTCAAATATCCACAAGGATCTCAATGTGCCATTAGTAAAAACTATGATAACGAAATATGCAGTAAAATATTTAAAAAGGCTGGAACTGCACCCAAACCCATTAGCACGAAATATTTTAAATTATGGCGGCCACACTCGATTAAGAAGAAGAGACACTGCAGCACTCACCCAATCAGATGAGCGGTAAACACCTACATATGTGAACAGAAACCGTGATGACGAAATCTTTTTTGTCCGGCACTGGCAGGACATTAATCAAATATTAGGTTAAGATTTGATTAATTATTGTTAGTTCATATTTAGTATATGAAGATTCAATAAATAAATACTGAGGAAAAAAAAAAAAAAAAAAAAAAAAAAAAAAATATAAAGAGGGAAAAAAAATTAAATGAAATGACAAAACCAGCAATGATTAATGCAAAACGTGTTGCATTTTTGAGTATTATAATGTGGCATCATTAATATTCAGAGTTGATTTATTAAAAGTTAGCAGACGGATAAAATTTGTTATTAATAAACTCTATGCTAACAAGCTGCTAAGCTTAATCGGCATTCTAGTTAGCAGCTCGTTGTACGTAGTGTACAAACTGTGGCTTTTTGTTATGAATACGGCTGTTAATAACTACCAAATCAACAATCACTGACATTATTTCTAAACTGGCGAATAAATTGAGGTATTGTTCGCCAAAATTATGAACATAAATCAAAATAATAAAACTGCAAACATTTATTGCTCTGAGATAGAATCACTTACAAAACTACATGAAAGCGCATACATATCAGATGGTTTGTCATGCGATTTGGCCAATAAATATTCTATTCTCTTTAAAAGAATAAATACATCCCACACTACAACACTTACTGGAATAGGAAAAGGGAAAACGAAATCGATTGGTACAAAATTTTTCGATTTTAAAACTAATAATTTGTTGGCAACACACAATTTTCACGTGGTATATGTTGAATTCCCAATACCTTGCGATGGAATTATTGGCATGGATATTATAAAGAAGTTTAATTGTATTCTTGAAATTAACAAAAATATAGATTACCTCATACTAAGACCATGTAATATAACACAGCCGTAGTAATACAAATAAAGAAAACTTGTAATGAAGATATTACTTTACCACCAAGATCTAAAGTAATACGCCAAATAAAACTTTCATCCGCTATCAAGTAAATATACACAATCAGAAACCACATCATGGTATTTTTATAGCCAGTACATTAGTAAATACTGAAAATGCATTTATAAGAATACTCAATACTAATACTACAGTAAATACCCTAAAGCAGAATAAAATTCCAACAGAAGATAACAGTAATTATGAAATAATCAAGCATGATTCTTCTGATAAACACTGAAATATGAAACCAAATGATGAAAAATTTTCCAGAAGAGTTCAGTAAGTAAAACATTAACAGAACTATGTTCCGAATACAGCGATATTTTCGGATTAGAATTAGAAACTATTACAACTAATAATTTGTATAGACAAAAGTTAAGGATAAAGGATACGAAACCAGTATACATTAGCTCTGTTCCACATGCATAACGAAACAGTCCGAACTTGCACAAAGTTACCAAAATTGTTTAACATAACAATTTTTTAGCAATTAAGAGAGTAATTGAGAGATCAATTTTTTTCATTTCCTGCACGAACTTTTTCTTTGGGTAAGTTCGGACAAGAATAAAAAATCAGCTGTTTTGTTTTCAAATGAAACAGAAAAATTAATCAGGAAATTTACAAGCAAAATAAAAAGTTTAGTTTTTATTAAAAATATATTAAAAAGTAAAATGAAAAAATTAAAGTGGTAAATAAATTATTGCATGCATATTTCCATTAATCTTTAATATTAGAAAAAACAAAATATAAAAATTGACAATGATGCAAATGTAATTTTCATTTTACTCTCATTAGTATGAACTTGCCCGAAATCTTGTGGAACACAACTATTAAGAAATCAAGAAACCGGTAAACAAATTGATAGGTGATAAAATAATAAAACCATCATATTCCGATTTTGTTGGTTTTAAAGAAATCCTTACCAAATTCCAAAGAGAAAGGATGGAGATTAGTGATTGAAAACTCAACAAGAAATAAGTTGCAGATAAATTTCCATTACCAAGAATAGATGATATATTGGATCAACTTGGTAGAGCTAAATATTTTTCTTGTTTGGATTTAATATTCGGATTTCATCAAATAGAATTGGAAAACAATTCTAGAGATCTAACTTCATTCTCAACCAGCAAAGGTTCATACAGATTGACCAGACTACCCTACGGCCTTAAAGTAGCACCAAATTCATTCGAAAGAATGATGACAATTTTTTTTAGTTTTCTAAGACCTGATCAAGCTTTCCTTTAAATGGATGACTCAGTCGTTCTTGGTTGTTCTGAGAAGCACATACTTAAAAATCTAACAGACGTTTTTAAATAATGTCGCAAAAACAATCTCAAATTACATCCTAAGGATTGTTCATTCTTTATGCACGAGGTCACCTACCTTGGCCACCAATGCACCGATAAGAGAATACTCCCAGATAATACTAAATGTTCAGTAATCGAGAATTATTCAACACCCAAAGATGCTGATAGTGCAAAGAGATTTGTCGCTTTTTGTAACTATATTTATCATGAATTTTTCTGAATATTCAAGACATCATACTAAATTATCTAAAAAAGGTGCGCCGTTTGAATGAACAAAAGAATGTGATATTGCTTTTAACTATCTAAAAAGGCCTTGATGAAACCAACATTATTACTATACCCAGATTTTGAAAAACACTTATGCATAACAACAGACGCAAACAAGCACGCTTTTACTTACACAGGAATATAACGGAAAACATTTACCAATAGCATACGCCTCAAGAAGCTTCACAAAAGGAGAAGAAAATAAATCAGGAATTGATTGCCATACACTGGACCATAAAACATGGAACACATTTTTTGGTTCGAACGGATCATAGACGTTATCATATATATTTTCTATGAAACATCCAAGCTCTCAACTGAACAGAATTAGACTTGATCTTGAAGAATATGACTTTGAAGTTAAATATCTTAGGGGAAAAGTTAACCACATTGCAGATGCATTATCGCGTATAACAATAAATGAATTAAAGAAATTAAATATTGAAAATGAAAACAAACTCAGAATAATTACTAGATCAATAAGCCATAAGGCAAAAAATAAGGCAGAAAGTACAAAAATAGCAATCGGCATCAATTAAATGAAAATAAAAAGCCCAGTAGAGTACCAATTTAGAACACCCACGTCAGAAAATATTAAAAATCAAAGATGACCCCTGTGAGATATTACATCAAACGAGGAAAATCTATAATTGCATATATACCAATCAATGATTTGTTTATTATTGGGAAACTCGGCTTAGGACGATTTTTTACAGGTCTCGAAGAAGTAGTCTGTAAACATAATATTAAAAAATTACAAATGGCACCTAGTGAGAAAATTTTTGAATTTATCTCTATTAATGAATTAAAACAAATGGGCATTAAAAAATCAAATCATATAAAAGAAGCGCTACTAAATAAGATGACCAGAATTGATAACAAAGCCGAAAGTAGCCAAGATGTTATGAGATGATACCATCAGAAGGAGGTCACTGCGGTGTAGCACGAACATTTAACAAAATTAAAAGATAATATTATTGGAAAAATATCACAAAAGACGTAACAAAATACGCAAAATCATGCCAAAAATGTCAAACAGCAAAGACTTCAAAACACCTAATATTAACGCCAACACCTGCAAAACCATTTCATATCGTATTAGTGGATACAATAGGTTCAAAAATCTTATAATGGAAATGCAGACAGTATTATATGCGATATGACGACACACCATAAAAGTGCTTAATCAGTTGAAAAAGCAATTTTTTCATGGTCCGGTGATTTTTTTTAGTTCACCGACTTAACATTTTTTTTATTAATTAGTATTGTGGTTATTTTGTTGAACTATTCATGGTTTTTAATCTAAATTTTTACTATTTTTAATTAGGCTTAAGTTCATTAAATTTAATTTTCATTAGGCGGCTGGTTACCCTGACATGTTTCGACCTCAACCACTAGGTCTCCTCAGAGGGATTTGCCGTCTTACACTCGCAGCCATCGATGACTGCTGACGTCAGTAGTCAAACATCAATCCTTAAACCAAATTGTATTTTAACCTTTGGTATATCGAAATTTGCTTTTTGAATGATTATCCATTTTTAATTGATCTCACATGTTTTCCTTACTTCTGTTTTTTCGTACTTTTGTCAAGAATTCTTCTTGAAGTCCAAAGTACATTTTTTGTTTATCATGTTTTTGTCTTTCTTTTTTCTTGTTGACATTTTTCAGCACAACTTGAAGGACAAATGAACATATAGAGCTTGTGCCTTAGCTTTAACAATAATTAGTATTGTGGTTATTTTGTTGAACTATTCATGGTTTTTAATCCAAATTTTTACTATTTTTAATTAGGCTTAAGTTCATTAAATTTAATTTTCATTAAATTATTTTTATGAAGAAAGGAATTTTACAACATGGAAAATCAATTAAAATTGTTATTGATAATTTTCATTCTTGACTGACCTGGGATTCGAAGCCAGGCTGGCTGGCGTGTGATTCGAACCCAGGCGGCTGGTTACCCTGACATGTTTCGACCTCAACCACTAGGTCTCCTCAGAGGGATTTGCCGTCTTACACTCGCAGCCATCGATGACTGCTGACGTCAGTAGTCAAACATCAATCCTTAAACCAAATTGTATTTTAACCTTTGGTAGATCGAAATTTGCTTTTTGAATGATTATCCATTTTTAATTGATCTCACATGGTTTCCTTACTTCTGTTTTTTCGTACTTTTGTCAAGAATTATTCTTGAAGTCCAAAGTACATTTTTTGTTTATCATGTTTTTGTCTTTCTTTTTTCTTGTTGACATTTTTCAGCACAACTTGAAGGACAAATGAACACATAGAGCTTGTGCCTTAGCTTTAACAATAATTAGTATTGTGGTTATTTTGTTGAACTATTCATGGTTTTTAATCCAAATTTTTACTATTTTTAATTAGGTTTAAGTTCATTAAATTTAATTTTCATTAAATTATTTTTATGAAGAAAGGAATTTTACAACATCGAAAATCAATTAAAATTGTTATTGATAATTTTCATTCTTGACTGACCTGGGATTCGAAGCCAGGCTGGCTGGCGTGTGATTCGAACCCAGGCGGCTGGTTACCCTGACATGTTTCGACCTCAACCACTAGGTCTCCTCAGAGGGATTTGCCGTCTTACACTCGCAGCCATCGATGACTGCTGACGTCAGTAGTCAAACATCAATCCTTAAACCAAATTGTATTTTAACCTTTGGTAGATCGAAATTTGCTTTTTGAATGATTATCCATTTTTAATTGATCTCACATGTTTTCCTTACTTCTGTTTTTTCGTACTTTTGTCAAGAATTCTTCTTGAAGTCCAAAGTACATTTTTTGTTTATCATGTTTTTGTCTTTCTTTTTTCTTGTTGACATTTTTCAGCACAACTTGAAGGACAAATGAACACATAGAGCTTGTGCCTTAGCTTTAACAATAATTAGTATTGTGGTTATTTTGTTGAACTATTCATGGTTTTTAATCCAAATTTTTACTATTTTTAATAAGGCTTAAGTTCATTAAATTTAATTTTCATTAAATTATTTTTATGAAGAAAGGAAAAAAGAAAGACAAAAACATGATAAACAAAAAATGTACTTTGGACTTCAAGAAGAATTCTTGACAAAAGTACGAAAAAACAGAAGTAAGGAAAACATGTGAGATCAATTAAAAATGGATAATCATTCAAAAAGCAAATTTCGATCTACCAAAGGTTAAAATACAATTTAGTTTAAGGATTGATGTTTGACTACTGACGTCAGCAGTCATCGATGGCTGCGAGTGTAAGACTGCAAATCCCTCTGAGGAGACCTAGTGGTTGAAGTTGTGCTGAAAAATGTCAACAAGAAAAAAGAAAGACAAAAACATGATAAACAAAAAATGTACTTTGGACTTCAAGAAGAATTCTTGACAAAAGTTCGAAAAAACAGATGTAAGGAAAACATGTGAGATCAATTAAAAATGGATAATCATTCAAAAAGCAAATTTCGATCTACCAAAGGTTAAAATACAATTTGGTTTAAGGATTGATGTTTGACTACTGACGTCAGCAGTCATCGATGGCTGCGAGTGTAAGACGGCAAATCCCTCTGAGGAGACCTAGTGGTTGAGGTCGAAACATGTCAGGGTAACCAGCCGCCTGGGTTCGAATCACACGCCAGCCAGCCTGGCTTCGAATCCCAGGTCAGTCAAGAATGAAAATTATCAATAACAATTTTAATTGATTTTCCATGTTGTAAAATTCCTTTCTTCATAAAAATAATTTAATGAAAATTAAATTTAATGAACTTAAGCCTAATTAAAAATAGTAAAAATTTTTTTTATTCATATGAAAGTTAATACTAGTAAACCTCGGGAGCCAAACAATTTCCACCTTATTTCAACTATTTCATTGAGAACAGGGTGGTTCCAAATGGACTTTTCAGTATTTGGTTATCGTTTTGAATTTCGAGTCAATCTTTAAAGTTGAAATGCTCATAACTTTTTTGTTTTTCAAGATTTTTAGACAGAATAAGTATTGTGTATTAGTTTATCCTATTAACTATACGTGGTTTAAAGCATTAAACTCTGCGACCTGTAGAACTATTTAATATTTTTCTAATGTCAAAATTTCACGAAAATTTCTTACTTTGTAGTGCATAAGTGCTGCCCGTCAAAACGCGCCAAAAAATTTATACTCTCTTGTAGTCCGGACTCTAACCTACATTTATATACCCCATTGTACAAACAATGGATGCGATCTTGCGAACTACAGCAATTTTTGCGACTCAAAGTAAGATATTCAGTTCAAAAAATAAGTCCAGCAAGGAAACATTACTGAAATTAAAAAGGGTGAATCTTAAAGAATTTTCGATGATTAAAGCAGTTCCGGCCACATAAATTACGTGGCAAGTCGGGTTATCAATTAATTTGGAAAAGGTTAAGGTATTGCCATTGATATGAACTTATTGGGAGTGAACGGATGCTGCAAAACGAATAGGCGACTTAATAGACTAACGCGTTCGATTTCTGAGTAATTTTAAGTTAAAAGGTTAAAAATTTTTAACTAGCCGCAACATAAACTACACAGTTTAATTACCTGTACATTGCAACTTAATTGAAAAAAGCAGGTAAATGGTAAAAAAACTAGCTCGCCTGTTACCTGTTAATTTATTGCCGGTAAGTTATCCTTTTAAAAAGTATGAAAACAGGGGTTTTTATGTTTTAAAGTACTGCTAAAAAAAGATTAAATTTTTGTTTAAAAAAGGGTTTATGTGTCTCAAAGAAGTGGTAATACAAGATTATTTAAAAAACTTCTATCATTAATATATAAATGTATGCTTGCATATTTTTTCTTCATTATTGTTTAAACAATGGCAGGGTTCAGTTTTAAAGTTCTCGCTGATATATATTTTCAACAGAAAGTTGAAAAAGATTTTGTGTTACACATAATGAATAATCCATTCTTTAAATTATGCAACGAACAAGCAATCAAAATTCATAAGATAAAAATAATTAAAAATGTTTCAAATACGTTAAGAATACGGTACTTGTTCTAGAAACAAGAAAATGTTTTACTAACACAACCAAAAATGGCTAACAAATGATCTGATTTTTAGAAGCCGTCGGTTACCGCTAAGGAAACTGGAAAACTGGGACGACCCGCAAAACAAATCGAAAATTGCAGTTAAAAATCACGAAGACGCAAGCTTGCAAATATCAATGAAGAAATTTCTCATAGTATGATAAAAGATTCATTTTTGCTTCAAATTCAACCAACGCAAAATAAGTAAACAAATATAATTGAAAATAATTGAAAAAATAGTGGAAGCGAGCCCTAAACGCACAAAGAGGATTTCAAAAAGTATGCCTACACCAACTGAAGAAATGAAATTTACTCCAGAAGAAGCATTTGCACTATTTTTGGATATACTTAAAACTGACTAAAATTCTGTATACAGAACTGCGAAAGCGGACCAATGAAAAATATTGTGGAATCTTTTCAGCATATCGAGATTTAGTTTCTGTGAAGAGTGCTTACCTTTATAAACGGCTATTAGTGTAACTTCAAGCTCAGCAGAAGTAAAATTGCAGGATCTTCTCGAACACGCTGCAGAACGATTATTAAAAACAATTGACTGTTTAAAAAAACTTAAAAATTGCGGTATCACTTTAATTTGTAAATGGGGATGTAATGGAAGCTCTGGCCAGAAACAATACATGCAATGTAATTCAGAAAATTCATCTGATGCTAACTTATTCATGGTATCTTTCGTTCCATTACGTTTAAGAAAAACTTATATGGGCTTAGAGCCGTCAACCAGTAGAGCTAAAGGAATGAATATACTGAAAAATGAAATTCCCTCCTCAACAAAGTATTGCAGGCCAAAAAAGTATGTTTACAAAAAGAAAACTAAAGATGTCATAACTGAAGAAGTTCGAAAAATAAGAGATCAAATTAAGAACAATACTTAAATTTGATGACCAATGCATTGAAATTAATTTCGACTGTTCATTACAATGACCGATGAAAAAGTTGCGCAAGCATTAATCGAAACAAAGTCTTCATCAAGCTGCACCATATGCCAAAAGACATCAAGTCAATTAAGCCAAACCCCATCACAAGACAATAGTTTCAATGAAGCATACGAATTTGGAATGCCCCCTCTTCATGCCAGAGTTCGTTTTATGCAGTATATTCTTAAATTGGGTTTTGATTTGGAATTTGGGCCGTTAGGAGAAACACAGCGAAAGAACAAAGAGGACAAAGGAAGCTAACAAAAAAACAAAATCAAGAAAAATACATTTATACCCAGAAACTGCAGCATCTATCACACTGTTTAAGCATTGTTATGTACCTATAAATACCAACTTATACTTTAGACTTTTGACCACTTTGTACTTGTTGTACTGAGTTTTCCATTATGCCTATTTGGGGTTAATCTTTTCATCACTTATTAAAATTGTTTTTGCTGCCGCAGTGGCAGCAATATTTGTATTAACTTCAACCGTATTAGTAAAGACAGAGGGTGAGAGGAAACGCGTATGAGCAATAGTTTTAGCCGTTGGGTACTTACTACCATCAATTCTTTTTTTATTTCTGCATTTGTTTCATTAACACCTACTGTCACATAAGCATTTCTTTCGTTCTGTTTTATTATTTTTGCATTATTTACACTTATAAAATTTTTTACTTTACGGTTGCCAGTTGTGCTCTTCTTATTATTTATTGTTTGTCAACACAAAAAATATTTTTGCTCAAAATGTGTATTTATATGTATTTAGGATTTATACATATATTTTTTTGTATTTTCTTTTTTAATAATTTTATTATTCAAGTCTATGTATATTAAATAATTTAAATTCAAAACTATTCAATTAGTGCGTCCGTTCGATTGTTATTTTGATTATAAAAAGTAATTATTGTTAAAAAAAACCGCATGGCGAGCTAAGAAACACGTCTATCTTCAACAAGCACGACTGATGCTAATATGACATATGAAGCTTGTGGTATTCACATTACTAAGGTCTCCGCGCTGAATTCAGAAAAAAGCTGTTCTCATAACAAAACAAGTTAGAGTACTATATTCGGCTGTGCCGAATCTTTGATACCCTACACCGAAAGGAGTGGGCTCCATATGATAAATACATATATATTATTAACTAAGCTTCACAAACACGAACGTCAGCATTAAAATTGGTTGCGGTTTAGACCTACATTAAATTATTGACCGACAATAAGAAAGTTTTATGCGTTTCTTGTTAGAACTTTGAACTGGCTTGAGTAAAATAGTTTCGTCTTTTACAGCCTGTTTTTAGAAAATGAAAATATATGTTCGTTCGTAAAAAAACGAACGAAAATTGGTTAAGGTTTTTATAAAATTTAACATTTTATCGGTGAGTGACAAAAAAAGCTTTCATTTTTTCTACATATTTTTGGTTCTTATAAAATTAACATCTTCGTTATAAATGCCAAAAGAAGACGATAAGTAAAAGGCATTCGTTTAAAAAAATAAATAAAAAAGAAAGAACTCGAAATAATTAACAATATTATAATAGGTTCATGTATCTATCTACATATATATTGAAAACTATAACGTTACTGACTGAATGATTCATCATCACATAGCCTAAGCGCCTCAAGCTAAAAACTTGAAATTTGGACCGGACGTTGGATTCTCCTTAAATCGATCCACTAAGACGGGATTTTTGGAAATTCGAATGTTTAGGGGATAAAAAGGGTAAATTCGGTATCCTTATATCACCAAAACTTAAAGAGATAAAAAAGAAATGTATGTAGTTCTTATTGTTGTTCTTTAGAAAAATAAGTGGACAGGTGTCTGGAACTTTATAGAAATTTGTCCCTTTTAGGGAGTTAACGGGTAAAAGGTGCATTTTGGTACTTTTTGTCACCCCATCTATCTTTTAAACTAATAATCATAGAAATTAAGGTTATATCACATTCGAAACTTATCTAATACTACATTTACACCTATACCAAATCTAGTACTTATGAGATTTTGGGCGAAATCTTGTTAATTTCTACTAGATTTTGTCACTTGATTTTGGCAAAATCTTGCAATACTCAGCGATACAACTATGAATTTCATACTAGTGTACTAAAAAATACAGCTCTGAACAAGAAAAATTTGACAGTTTGACAAAAAAAAAAATTATAAAAAGAGCGGGGAAAATAAATTTGTGGTCAATTAATAAAAATAAACACTTGTGAAAATGGATAAGTAAATAATAAATAAACGGTATGAAAATTATATATTAATATAAACTGTGTAGCATTACAAAGACCTTAAATTACAGAAAACGTACCTACAAAAAGGAAAAGTAGTGGAATTCTAATGAAGAGGCGCATTTAATACTCTTAATATTGTTTTTTAAGTTTATATTTGTTTTTGTTTGTTTTGCAATAAAATTGTTACATTTAAATATATGCAATTTTGTCTCTTATGTGATCATCTTTTGGGTTATAGTCGTAAGTAAATTCCTCGTCATGTGGCTGCTATTTGTCCGTATCAGTCGTCTTTTCTCAGGTATTATTTATTGCGGGTAGTAAATTTGCAGCAGTTTGTGAAACTTTATATTTAACAAATGTTGGTGTTTCTTTACGCAACCATCTTAATTCCGATTGTATTTTTTTAAATAATCAAATTAGTTGTTTGCTTTCCATTTTTACTATTAAAAGTTTACAATTCAATTTCTTTCCTTTTCAAGCAGCTGTTTTTATTATGAAAATGAAATCCGACAATGTGTCAAAAAGAACAAGTGTAAACGCCAAAAAATTTCTTTTAGATTTTAGCTAAAATCTACTAGGTTTTGTGTAGGTGTAAATGTAGTATTAAAAAAAAAATACAAATATGGTACTTTTTCGAAATTCGAACGTTTATGGAGTGAAAATCGTAATATCTTTTTTGGTACTTTTTATAAAACCTTTTTCTCCATTGTTTGACATTAATGTACTAAATAATGGACTCCCACTAGAGTATTGAAATTTTTGATACTTTAATTGGGGAAAAAAGTATCAAAAAAGACAAATCCGGAAAATTAAATTTCTTTCTTTTACTTTTGTGTTCTACGTGTGGTACTTTTTGAATTTGTTATAATATTGAAGTTAGAGACATAAACCCATAAGATAAAAAAATGTTAGAAGTAGAACCATAACCTTTGGCATACAAATATGTTCAGAAAGAAAAGGACCTGCTTACAAAGTAGTGGGTCAAATGCTAGTTGGCATTTAAACAAGCTAAAATAAACTTTGGTATTAAAATATGCTTACGAAAGAAAAGAAGTCGCTAATGAAGTAGCGGGTTAAATGCTAGTAATTTCATAAATATGTATATACAGTAGGGATATAACCATTTGCATTTTTTTGCAAATATCAAAAAGGACCTATCATAGTGAGATAGTGCATAAAAAAATATGAAGAAATGTGCCTTCCTTTTTTCGCGAGCGTTCAAAAAGGTTCAGCACCGATCGCGATGAAGTTTTAGCTTATAATTTTTTTCAGTTGTACAGGAAATCCATAATTCTAACGTCGAAAGCCATGCTGGTCTTTGCATTTCGTGTTTTTTTTATGAAATGGCGATTCCTTGCATTCCAAAAAAAAGAAACCAAAAAACGGTACAAGGGAAGGATACCCACCATAAAAATTTATATTACAATTTATGCGACAAAAATATAACGTAAAAAAAATCAATAGTCAAACTAAAAAAACAAACAATTTTATGTAATGTTATTGTACGTTTTCTCCGCGTAATAAAAATTAAAAAAAAAAAAAATTGTTGGTGTTTTAGAAATTGCATTCGGTGCCGAAGGTTTTTGGACCGAAATGACCCCTGATATCGATTTTTAATATCAGTATAACATTGCCCATACCGTAATGATAGGTTCTTATTTTGGTTATACCCTAATATACAGGTTCAAAAAATTCTAGAAACAAGTATGTACATAAGTATGTGTATATGTTTGTATGTATGTTCTTCCGTATGATCCAAAAAATTAATGCTATCACGCAAATACTTTCAACATTTCTATATGTTGATGTGCAGCAGAAGATCTTCTTCATATATTGCTTTTATTTTTTGCAATTTTTGTAAACATTTCAATTCAAAATTTTTAGTTTTTACCAATTTACTTACATTTTTTTTATAGCAGTTTTTGTTTTTTAAATTTATAATTTATTTTTGTAAACAAAAGCCAGGGTTAACTGTGACCACAAAATCTTTATATGCAAAACGCATGAAAAGGTACGAAAATAAACGTATTGGCAATAATGTTATTTAACGATAGAAAAAAGCTCTATTTATGTCAAACATGAATAGGCGAAAGCTTTTAAATGTTTTTTAAAAACTAAATTTCAAACGTTTTCGTTTAAATACGAAAGCTTCAAGTGAGAACATTTGTGTTTTACAAAAACAGGCTGTTAATTCTTTGTTGTTTTATTTTTAAATAAATCAAATATATATTTATTTTTTTATTATTATTATTTTATTTTATTATTTTCAGTTATTAAACTAAAACCCATATTTAACAATTATTTGAACTTGCACTTTTTAACACTCGATCAATACTGACTAGTCGATATATAGTCTGACCTAGTTTTATATTCAATAATCTTGAAACAAATTCGAACATGATCGTGCATTCACAAACCTGTTTGGTTACAATCGTTTTGTCTTCTTTGCTTTCTTCTTCCTATATAACATGTATTTACTGTATGTAGGAAAGAAAACAGTGTATCAATATACATACTTGTATGGACGATTGTCCATAAGTATGTATGAATGCATGTACGTTTGTTAATATTTAAAATAATAAACACAAGCAAGATTGTGCATGCACAGTTATAATAATTGTTCAATACTTGTAATAATTGTAAAAAAAAAAATAATAATACATATTCAATTATCTAAAGAAAAATATTTTATGTATAAATATTATATACTAGCATTTAACCCGCTACTTCGTTATCGCCCCTTTTTCTTATGTGGACATATTTTTACGCCAAAGTTTATGTTTCTAGGCTTAAACCCGCTACTTTGTAAAGGGACGATTTGTACCTCTAAACGTTCGTATTTCGAAAATTTTTATTTGTATTTTTTAGATACGTTACGAATGTGATATTTTTTTATTTCAATGTTTATTGGTTTAATAGATAGATGGCGTGGCAAAAAACGGTCTAATTTAAAAAAAGTACAAGGCACCTAACCGCTTATTATTTTAATGAACATCAGGTTAGGGAATTTCCCGTTTTAACATTTTTTACCCTCTAACCATAAAAATTTCCAAGACTCCCATCATAGGTAATCGATTTCGCGAGAGGCCAACCTCCCGGGCAAATTTCAGAATTTTAGTTCAGGCGTTTAGGTCGTGCGATGATGAATCAGGCAGTAACTTTACAATTTTATATTATATAGGTAGATGAAGAAAAATGTTTTGAAAAAATAACAGAATTAGGTACGATTTTTACCCCTTAAACTTTCGAATTTCGAAACGCATCAAATTTGTATTTGTATTTTTTAGATAAGTTACGAATGTGATATATTTTTTATTTTAATGTTTATTGGTTTAAAAGATAGATGGCATAGCAAAAAGTTTTAAAATACAGGTTTTTCCCTTTTACTCCTTATTTCAAAAAATTGCTAGACACCTGTCCGTTTATTTTTAATGCACAATAATAGGTATTACATTTTTTTGTATCCCTTTTAGTTTAGCAGATATGAGGTTAGCGAATTTCCGTTTTTACCGCCTTTTGAATTGTAATTAAATTATTTAAGAGAAAACAATAAAGAAAATATTAAATTCAACCCCCGAAAGGGTAAAAATATCGTCTTCTCACTTAAGGTTAGTGGATCCGTAAGTACACCCTGGACTCGTCTGAGCTACCGCAGCCGAAGAATAAGACCACGTTACAAATGGCGCCCTAGCAGGGACCCGATTTCGAGTCGCAATGCGGAAAGAAAGGAGCGACCGCCAACGAGGAAGAATCGGGCCAACATTACGAGAAGCACGATAACCCAACGACAAGTAAAACTTTGAGTCATAGCTCAACCGGCTGGATATATGTGTTGAGAAAGGATCAGCTAAATGAGCACTGCCGAAAAATTGGCATATCCACCACTGGCTACACCGTGGAGTACCTACGAAAGCAGCTGGCGAACAACATCCAAAATAAACGGCTCAGAGCATCCGCCGAAAACTTCGTGAACTAGAAAAAGAAGTACAGTCGGCAGAAGAAAGCATCGTCAAGGAAGAAGAAATTCGGTTAGTGGTACCCCCGAAGCCAGACAGGGGTGATCTTTGAGACGCCGAGATCATATCGGCCATCCAACGATGGAATCTGTCGTTTTCGGGGGATACCGATGTCATTGAAATTCTGGAACGCTTTGAAGAGCTTACTGAAAGTTACCACTTACCGCTCGACCGACTGCTGCCCACAATGCTAAGTATGCTTCGCGGTAATGCCCTCAAGTGGTATCGTGCAAAACGAGACTCAATCGGCACCTGGCTCTTCTTTAAGGAGGAAATGCAAAAAAATTTTCTGCCGAACCGATACCTCGTGCAGCTCAAACAAAATTTTTATAACCGTAAGCAAAAAGGCCCGGAGTGTGTCAAGGACTACATACTCACACTGTTAACCCTTTCAAGGCAGCACCCCCATCTCCGGAAACAAAACCACCTTGACAGAATCTACGACGGCCTGCGCACCGAGTACAGGCATTACGTACGCCGAAATGATTTTACAAACCTAGACGAACTTATTTGCCTCACAGATGAGTTCGAGGCCACGAGTTGTTGGAGATGCAAGGGGCCAGGACATACCCGAAGGGGGCATAAGCCCAATCAGACTATTCTGCTCGTATTGTGGACGAGAGGGCGTTTTATCACGAGCATGCGATTGCCGAAATCTCTGTTCTAGTACGGTAAAACAAACAATTCCGACATACGATGGTCACTAATACATACTCGTGGAGGTTAACGGGAAGATCACCCGAGAACTCATTGACACAGGGGCCTCACGAACATACATTGGCGAGTCTTTGAAGAATCATTTAGTGAGTCTGAACATAAGTCCAACTTCCTCCGAGGTAACCGTCCAAATGGCTGACCAGTCCCTCGTTACATATATGGACGCTTTCCCCATTGAGATAATTTATAAGTCGAGTATGGTATGCCTAACCACTTCCGTAGTACCCACACTAGCAGAACCGATAATACTTGGTCTTGACTTCTTGGGTGCGTTAAATTTCGAAATAAGACTAAGTGGCGAGCTACTCACCCGGCAGAGTGTCGACCAAGGCACCGAGCATCTACGAACACTAACGAATCGATACTTTCTGTCGAAAAGAGAAAATAACAAACTTCCGGCGATGTTGCAGCACCATCAGGGGAAGGTCAGTGAAGTTAAAGGGTTATGTACCATTGCTAAGCCCGAGATCCGACTAAAACATTCCAAGCCGATTATACAAAGCTACATGCCGAGAAAATTCCGAGTCCCCGCTTCGTAGTCGTCGGCCTATGTTCCACCACCCGATGCCAGGCCTAGAATGATCACCGATATACTGATCTAGCCCCCGTCATCTTCCGCGCCACCACCACCGCTGGCATATATTTCCACGGCCTGGCGGCGGGTACGAGAAGCCCACGACATCCACCCGAAGTGTGCAGTGGCCCCAGACCCTAGTCTACAGCCGCGCCAAAACAAAGGGATGATCGGCAACCCGATACCGGTGATCACCACAGGGAGAAAAGCTTCGACGCCATCAACCGATGAACCCTCAACCTCCCAAGCAGTCGTACCGACAAAGGTACCCAATGAACAATATACCTCTACAGCAGCCAAAACAGGGGTTAACCAGGGCCCAAATTATAAAAAAAAAAAAAAAAAAAAATTCAAGACTGTAGGACAGCCATTATTATATTTCTATAATTATCCCTTATTTTTTTAGTTTTTATTGTAAGTAAGGGGCTGAGCCGCCTACATGGGATGGTTAATATTACCTTCAAGGTAGTGCGGATCTTCGGACCAAAACTCGCCCACAGAGGAAAAAATGCTCGGACCCCCGAGTAGAGCATCGCTCTCTGAAGTGGGAGGGGGATGTCGTGGAAATATAATTTATGCTCCCACGCACATAAGTATATTTCCACGTACATAAGTATTTATATAAGTATTTATACAATTTTACTTTATTTTTAGTTTTAGTTTATTTTTATTATTTTATTTTATTGAGTACCCTACTGGGACACCAACCTACACACAAACACACATCGTATTACCAGTTCCTGTTATTACATACACACGAACACACATTGCTGCATTGACGGTGCATTGGTTTAGCCAGTGTTTGTTTGTTACACAGCTAGCGTAATAATTTTCAAGCGGTTTATCGGTGTATTAACATAAGTAGCAAAGGTTTTGTCACAGTAGGGGCGATTCTCACAAGACAAGAAACCGACCTACAAGTCTCGGAAGTTGGAAGTACAAGTGACGAGCCGACTGATCTCACGAAGGTGAACTCGGTTGTATATTTTATTAAAGATACTTAACCTGTGGGCTAGGTATCAAATAAATTTCATCGCGGCTTCGGCTGGCGGTTCTCACAAGTGGCTTCGTGTTGCCTGTTCTCACAAGTGGCCTCGTGTCGCCTGTTCTCACAAGTGGTTTCGTGTCGCCTGTTCTCACAAGTGGCTTCGTGTCACCTGTTCTCACAGGTGGCCTAGTGTCGCCTGTTCTCACAAGTGGCCTAGTGTCGCCTGTTCTCACAAGTGGCTTCGTGTCGCCTGTTCTCACAAGTGGCTTCGTGTCGCCTGTTCTCACAAGTGGATTCGTGTCGCCTGTTCTCACAAGTGGCCTCGTGTCGCCTTTTCTCAGAAGTGGCTTCGTGTCGCCTGTTCTCACAAGTGGCTTTGTGTCACCTGTTCCCACTAGTAGTATTGTTATCATAGAACTTCGTAGAATAAGTTATTTCATAAAATATGTAGTAATTAGGTACTAGCTGTAAGAATCATTGTACGTATTATATATACCATTAATACGACGAACGTGTGATCCGAAGAAGAAGCCGGGGGAAAAGCCGAACCGATTACCTAGCAAGCCCGCCGCCAACCGAACCCGCCGAGCAGCCTAGCCGAACGTTACCGCCGATCCGAATTTACCGGAGACGAACGCTGTACCTCGGGTGCCGATCAACATACGATCCCTCAGGCCGAACACATCCCTATCAAAGTTGTCGTAGTTATCGTATTTCATGAATTGTAATTAAATTATTTAAGAGAAAACAATAAAGAAAATATTGAATTCAACCCCCGAAAGGGTAAATATATCGTCTTCTCACTTAAGGTTAGTGAATCCGTAAGTACACCCTGGGCTCGTCTGAGCTACATAAGCCGAAGAATAAAACCACGTTACACAGGTAAATAACGAAAAGTACCAAAAAGATCCCTCTAACGAATTCTCATTCACTTAGGACCTTCTGTCCCTTTCGTCTGTCGCGCTCGTTGAAGATAGACGTGTTTTCTAAGCTCGGCATACGGTTTATTTTTTTTTTTATAAAAATGTGAACAAATAATGTATTAAAAAAGTAAATACAAGAAAAAGATAAAGAAAAAATACATGTATGTACATACATAAACACACATTTTTTGTTTATTCTCGGTGTTGATAAACAATAACAAATAAGAAGAGCACAACTGTAAACAGTAAAAAAAAAAAAAAAAACTTATGAGTTCAAACAGTAGAAATGCATATATCACAGTGAGTGTTAACGAAACAAATGCAGAAATAAAAAAAAGAATCGATGATAGCAAATACCTAACGGCTAAACCTATTACTCGCGCGCGATCCCTCTCACCTTTAGTATTTAATAATACGGTAGATACACTAACAAATATAAAACCTTTGACCGTTGCCTCAACGGCAAAAACAATTTTAATAAGTGATAAAAATATTAACCCTCAATCTGGCATAATAGAGAACTCACTATCACCTTCGGTGTCTAATAATACGGTTGATTCTAATACAATAAAAAATATAGAACCTGCAAGCGGTGCCTCAGCGGCAAAAACGATTGTAATAAGTGATGAAAATATTACCCCCAAATCAGGCATGATGGAAAACTCAGCTCCACAAGTAAAAAGTGGTCAAAAGCCCCCAGTACAAGTAGGTATTGATAGGTACATAACAGTGCTTAAACGGGTTCGCAGCCCAACCTCTTCAGCAGTTGCTTCGGTCTCAAAAGTCTTAAAAGATGGTACAGCTGATAGAACAAGTTCACAAAATCGATTTGCAATTCTGGATGAGGAATCCCCGGAAGCACAAAACGTTATCAAAACTTCTAAGCCACCGCCGATATATCTTAAAGAGCAAAACTCAAATGAATTAATAAAGAATTTGATCTCGGTAATAGGTGAAAATTCTTTTTATGTAGCTGCAATAAAACGGGGTAGTATTAATGAGACAAAAATACAAGTTAATCGTGAAGATGATTTTCGTAAGGTAATAACAAAATTTGAAGCACTTAATCAGAATTTTTATACATATCAACTGAAGAGCAGTAAAGGTCTTCAGGTAGTGATTAAGGGCATTGACTCATGCGTGGACCCAGGTGAGATAAAAACGTTTTTAGAAGAGAAGGGCTTCAAAATAAAAAATTTAATACACATTAAAAATAGAGAAAAAAATCCACAGCCACTATTTAGAGTGGAGTTAGAACCCGGCGACATTAAGCTTAAAAAGAACGAAACGCACCCAATTTACAATCTGAAATATATCCTGTATAGAAAAATAACAATAGAGGAGCCGCACAAAAGGAATGGTCCCGTGCAATGTTTAAACTGCCAAGAATTTGGTCACACTAAGGCATACTGTCATCTAACCCCTGTTTGCGTCGTATGTGGAGAATTACATGGTACAGCTCTCTGCGATAAGTCTAAAAACGACCCCAATGTAAAAAAATGTAGCAACTGTGGTGGTAATCGTCAAGCGCTCGGTTGGACCGACACCTAATCCCCCTCAAATGCAGGCAACAAATCAAGTTTACATTAATGACGTTCAGGTACCGCAGCCTAGTAATAACAGAACATCGTACGCTAACGTCTTAAAATTAAATCATATGCCAATGCAAGAATACGAAAAGCAAGAGGCGCTTTTGCAATATTATCAAAAACTTGGAGGTCAAATGAATACAGAAAAAAGACGAAGTTAAATATATTTTCGGCATGTGTGCTGCCCGTCTTATTATATGGATGCGAAACGTGGCTTGTAACTGAAGAAATCAAGCGTAAAATGCAAGTTTTTACCAACAGATGCCTCCGAATAATACTTGGAATTTATTGGCCTAATACAATTACAAATGCTCAACTGCTCGCTATAACAAATATGAAGGACATAAACTGTGAAATCCGAAGGCGTAAATTTGGCTGGATAGGGCACACACTTAGAAGAGAAGATGACAACATATGCCAAAGAGCGCTAACATATAACCCCCAGGGTGCAAGAAGACGAGGAAGGCCGAACAACTCTTGGCGACGTTCAACATTAAACGAAATTAACAAGCTGCCTGAATTTAATGATAGAAAGATAGTTAATTTGACGGAACTGAAAAGTACTGCAAATATACGCTCCAGATGGAGATTTCTTATTGAGAGCCTATGCCCACAATGAGGTAGCTCTAAAATAATTTTAGAGGAAGGCTTATTATTATTATTATAATGCAAGATGAGTTGCCAAATAATGATGAAACTCCAGTTTCTAATTTAAGTCGTCTAGAGAAAACCATGGAAACATTAGTACAATCAGTAAATAACTTTACAAACACAATGGGTAATATGATGCAGGAAATGTTAAGAATGCAATCGATGTTATTGCAAGCTGTACTAAACCAGCCATGAACTGTTTAAAAATTTGCTTTTGGAACGCAAGCGGCATCCGCCAACATAAAAATGAAATATAATACTTCCTTAAAAATAAACAAATTGATGTTATGATGGTTTCTGAAACTCATCTGACCTCAAAAAACACGTTTAAAGTCAATGGTTATATATTATATGATACCAAGGACCCTCGAGGTAGAGCTTGTGGAGGTTCTGCTATTTTGATAAAAAACCGAGTAAAACACTACTTAATGTGTGATCATCGTGAAGAATATCTCCAAGCAACGAGTATTTGCGTTGAGGAATTATCTCGAAACCTGAAATTTCATCATTATACTCCCCACCTAGATTTTCAATATCAGAAAGCCAATATAATAAATACTTCAAATCATTAGGACCCTGCTTCCTGGCTGCTGGCTATTATAACGCTAAACACACTTTCTGGGGGACACGACTTATTACACCTAAGGGTCGTGTTTTGTTTAACACAATTTGTAAAATGGACCTAAATGTGGTCGCGAGCGGACAACCAACATATTGGCCTACTGATCAGCAAAAAGTTCCAGATGTCATAGATTTTGGCGTGGTTAATAACATCCCCATAGATTCATGTGGAAGCGTCCCTAGAATTATCTTCCGATCACACACCTACAATTGTTACTATAATGAATCCAAATAGAATCGTATCTCCGTCTGGTTACTTATCGACATCAGCCTCACAAATAAATTGGTTAAAATATAAAAAATATCTTAGTGCCCATTGCACAGAAAATATTCCGCTTAGCACACCGGAGAACGTGGATCTCGCTGTTGTTAATTTTGACAGTTATCTCAAACTAGCTGTTCAACATTCCAGCATAACCCTCAAAAAACCAAAAACAAAATCATATATTCTACAGATGTCGAGCGTCTATTGACTGAAAAAAGGAGAGTTCGAAGAGAGTGGCAATTGCACAGATCCCCCCAACTTAAGACTTTATTAAAAGAGTGCACAAAAAGGCTGAGAAAGTTACTGCAGTCTCAGAACACGGCTTCCCTGGAAAAATATCTTAAGGGACTTGATGCAACTCCACAATCAGACTACTCATTATGGCGTGCAGCTAGAAGCCTCAATAGATCAGTTATCTCTAAGCCACCATTGAGAAACTTGAATGGAAGCTGGGCAAGAAATTATGTTGAAAAAGGAAATCTGTTTGCTAATCATCTGAAAAATGTATTTACCCATAATATATTTCACGATATAGCAGTCGAGTTACCGCCTGTAAATGTTAGAGCAGCTATTCCCCTAAGATTCGAGTTTAAAGAAATCGAAAAGGCTATTCGGAATTTAAACATCAAGAAGGCACCGGGTATTGATAAGATCAGTAATAAAATGCTTTTGGAGCTACCAAGTATAGCGAAGAAAATTATTCTTTTTATTTTTAATGCTATTTTACGCCTTCAATACTACCCTCAGGAATGGAAGGTTTCCTTAGTAACCACGATACCAAAGCCAGGAAAGGATCACACAAAAATTGAGTCATACAGGCCTATTAGCTTATTATCTAATATTTCAAATCTATTTGAGAAACTAATAGTGTTAAAATTAACGCCGATTTTAAATGAAAATAGATGTATTCCTAATCATCAATTCGGGTTTAGAAGAAAGTACAGCACAATTGAACAAACTCATCGAATAGTAAATGTAATAAGAAAAGCCTTTGAAGAAAAAAAATATTGCTCAGCACTCTTCATCGATGTGTCTCAAGCTTTTGATAAAGTCTGGCATGAAGGTTTACTACTGAAATTGCAGCAAAACTTACCAGCAAACATACACAAGCTGTTAGAAAGCTACTTAGTCGGTCGGCAATTTATTATAAAGGAAGGCGATTTTTTAAGTTCTCCTCAGCCAGTTAACGCTGGAGTCCCACAAGGCAGCATCCTGGGCCCTCTATTATACTTAATTTAAACTTCGGACATGCCAACAAACAGCTACACACAAACCTCAACTTTTGCCGATGACACAGCTTTCCTAAGCGTACATGAAAACTGTCAAGAAGCATCTCGTTACTTACAGGATCACATATTTGAACTGGAAAGGTAAGATATGTTTTAAAACAATGGAGGATAAAGATCAATGAGCAAAAATGCGCACATACAACATTCACAACATTTAATTGGCTCATTGGAAGAAATTCTGTTCTTAGTCTCAATTGCAAACTTCTACTTTACAACTCTATCTTAAAGCCAATTTGGTGCTACGGTATTCAGTTATGGGGCACTGCCTCTGCTTCTAATATCGAAAAAATTCAAAGGCGCCAAAATAAACTTCTTCGAATAATCACAGCCGCTCCGTGGTATGTCAAAAACTCAAATATCCACAAGGATCTCAATGTGCCATTGGTAAAAACTATGATAACGAAATATGCAGTAAAATATTTAAAAAGGCTGGAACTGCACCCAAATCCATTAGCTCGAAATATTTTAAATTATGGCGGCCACACTCGCTTAAGAAGAAGAGACACTGCAGCACTCACCCAATCAGATGAGCGATAAACACCTACATATGTAAACAGAAACCGTGATGACTAAATCTTTTTTGTCTGCCACTGGCAGGACATAAAGTAAATATTAGGATAAGATTTGATTAATTATTGTTAGTTCATATTTAATATATGAAGATTCAATAAATAAAAAAAAACAAAAAAAAAAAAAAAAAACTTAGGACCTTGCACGTTTTATTTTATGTTAATAGGTCTAATTTTAATGAAAATTAAAAAAGTACCAGTTAAAGAATGAAAAAGTACCAAAAAGATCCCTCTAACAAATTCTTATTCACTCAGGACTTTGCATGTTTAGTTTTATGTTTCTAGGTCTAATACTAACGGAAATTAAAAAAGTACCAGTTGAAGATCAAAAAATACCAAAAACCACCCTCAGAGGTTCTTATCCACTCAGAACATTGCACGTTGAAGTTTATGTTTCTAGGTCCAATATAAACGATAATTAAAAAAATTTTCAGTTTTGGAACCAAAAACCTAAAGTAAGAAATAAAATTTCCCGTATTTCCCCTATTTGGTACTTTTTTCTCCACATTGAAGCATAAAAAAATTTCGAGATTGTAGTAGGAGCCCATAATTTAATACGTTTATGTCAATAAGTAAAAAAAAATGTTTTATAAAAGAAGTACCAAAAATAGTAACGCTTTTTACCCCTTAAACGTCCGAATTTCGAAAAAGTACCAAATTCGTATTTAGATTTTTTTAGATAAGTTTCAAATGTGATATATCCCTTACTTCTATGTTTATGGGTTTAAAAGATAGATGGGGTGACACAAAAGTACCATAATGCAGGTTTTACCCGTTTACTCCGTTAAAGGGCTGAATTTTCCTAAAAGTACCAGACACCTGTCCGCTTATTTTTCTAAAGAACAACGAAAAGCATTAAATTTCTTTGTATCTCTTTTAGTTTTAGTGATATAAGGTTAACGAATTTTTCCGTTTTTGCCCTTTTTTACCCCCTAAACATTAGAATTTCCAAAAATCCCGTCTTAGTGGATCGATTTGGGGAGAGACCAACCCCTGGTCGAAAAATTTAAGTGTTTCGCTTCAGGCGTTTAGGCTGTGCGATGATGAATCAGTCAGTCAGTGAGTCACTAACGTTACAATTTTATATATATAGAAAAGTATAATAATGTGAGCATGTAGAAAACAATGTATTTATCTAACTTGGTAACAGAATATAACCATTATGGGTATATATAATATACACATAGCTCCCCCATCACAGGATTGACGCTCCGAAAGTAATCGAATATTTCATTTACCGGAGTTGAATACATACTTATCTTCTACATGCATTTTTTTCTTTTTTTAGGATTCTAAAACTAATAAATTAACATATGTATGTACCTATAACAGCAATAATAAATTTATATTGACAATGTCGATTTTATGTAATTTCCTATTAAGATATGTTTTTCTATGCGCAACAAAAGATTTTCTATTATAAATTAACAGTTTTTCCTTTTGATATGGGATTTGTAATATTTGTGACCTTTTTGTGTTATAACGTGGTCATCATCAAACCGTTCTACATTAATTTTTCTAAATTTGGCATGGTGCTTTCCACCTCTTTCACTTTTTATGTACATGTTTCCAGTTCGAATATGACAGTCCTCCCGATATTGATTCAAATTAGATATTGATTTTTCCTTGGAGTTTATTATTCTTTCCCTAAATCGTGGATACTCCTCCGGCCATATCGAACCATTCCGAAAGTCAACAGGTCTATATCCTAGGGTTGAATGGACTGTGTTATTATAAAACATTGTTATCTTATAAATCTTCTCCTCAACAGAGTCATTGTCTTTCTCAGGGTCATGCCTGAGTAAACGAATATGTTCGTTAATAGTGTTATGAAGACGCCGAACGTCTGTATTTGAGGTATGACTATTATTTGAGGAAAAATTAATTTCAATATTATTCTGTCTTGAAAATTCGGTCAATGCCTTAAAGCCTAACTCGTTGTCAGTTACGATTTTTTTCACATTGCTAACAACAATCAAATACTGTGTAAGGGCCTTTTTAAATTCTAACCATGATATATTTTGAATCCTTATTGCCTGAGCAAACTTTGAAAACTTATCGATTAACGTCAGAAATAAGGTTTTTTGTAGACTGTATACATCTGAATACATCTATGTGAACCATTTGTCTTACAAATCTCGGAATTATTTATGTATTGCTGAATTCTACATTTCAGGTTTGGGTGATATATTCTTTTCCTTTATTGTTCAAAGTTTTTTATTCCACGGTTGTTATTTCTCCGATGCTCTTTCTCGATTTCTTCGTAAAGATCAATTTCGTCAAAAATGTCATCTACACAGTTGTTACATTTTGCTGTATGTAAACGGCATTGACCCTTTTCGGATGGAAATGATTTTTTATGATTGTTATCATATCAGTTTCGTTAAATTAACATGCTGTAACTATTTTTCTGGTATTTTTAAAAATTGTCACCATTTTTAAGGTGTCAGAGTTTGACTTTTGAATAACAATCTGATTTTTATATACGTTAAGAGCAGAACTACTCTCCAGTATTATATTCCGTTGCGGTTGGTGAATTAAATTAATCTGGGGCTCGATGCGTGATAATGCGTCAGCATTCCCGTTGTTTATGCCACGCTTATATACAATTTCATAATCGTATTCCTCCAGTTTCAACCTCCATCTTATCAACAAGCCATTGTAATGGTTGGTGGTTTGTTTGGATGACAAATTTTCTTCCAAACAGATATGGTCTACACTGTGCTATAGGTTATATCGTGTTGGTTAAGCGTCCCACTGGCATAGCAGATATGATGATTTTCCTGCGGTAGTACGGCCCCAAGTGCGAAATTACTAGCATCAGTATTCAAAACTAACTGTTTGCTAAAAGCGATCTAAAACTTTCCAGGTATTCTGGATCATTAACATTTACTTTAGTACCTTTTTTAAGATTATTGGTCATAGTTTTGATGATTTTCGAGTAGTCTTTTACAAATTTGCGGTATTACTCACTTAAACCTAAAAACTGTTTTATTTGCTTTGGAGTTCTTGGTAATGTATAATTTAGGATGCACTCAACCTTCTTTGGGTTAGGTTTTATTCTTTCTGTGTTACAGCATGGCCTAAAAACTCAGCCTCCCTTTTAGGAAATTCGCACTTATCTATTTCGATTTTTAATTTTCGTCCCTTAAACTATCAAATAAATTAACAATAATGTCGTCAAAATAAACCAAGCAAATTTTATTTACTATTTTGATATCCTTGGGGATTTCCCCAAGGATATCGTTCATAAGCCTTTGTAATGTGGCCGGTGCAGTCTTGAGTCCAAATGGCATTCTAAGGAACTCATAATGACCCCTTCCACTGAAAATGCAGTCTTATGAATGTCTTTTTCGTGTATTTCTACTTGGTGAAATCCTTTCGCCAAGTCCAAAGTAGTGAAATACATACTCCTTCCAAGTTTTTCCAAAAGTACATCAATGTTCTGAATAGGGAAACGATCGTCTATAGTCTTCTCATTGAGCTTTCTATAGTCGACAATAAGACGCCACTTTTTCAATCCACTAGCATCATCCACTGAAAATGCAGTCTTATGAATATCTTTTTCGTGTATTTCTACTTGGTGAAATCCTTTCGCCAAGTCCAAAGGAGTGAAACACATACTCCTTCCAAGTTTTTCCAAAAGTTCATCAATGTTCGGAATAGGAAAACGATCGTCTATAGTCTTTTCATTGAGCTTTCTATAGTCGACAATAAGATGCCACTTTTTCAATCCACAAGCATCGCCCTTTTTTGAAACTATCAAAATAGGAGCAGAATACGGAGATTTTGAGGTTCTTATTATACCATTGAATAATATTTCCTGAATTTGCTTTTTCACCTCTTCCTTAACATAAGGGTACCTATATGTTTCTTGAAAATACTGGTACATCATCCCTTCTATTGATTCTATGGTTAATGGCATTCGTAAAAGTTAAGTTGGAATTCGTTTCGCGAGGTAGCTCGCTATAATCGTTTTAAACACCTATTAAATTCAGTTTTTCCTCAGTATTCAAATGGTTCATTTTTATTTTCGTTAAAACGGGAATTTTGCAATAAACCCTGTGCACCATATTGTTGTCAACTAAGTAATAATTATCAGGGGTGACTGGCCACGAATTATTTTCGTTAAGATATATTACTTCTGGACAATTAGCAACAATTACTAACTCTACCTTAATATTTTGTACGTTATATACTCCCGCACTAACTATTGTTTCGCCAATATCCTTACGATGTTCAACCATATAAATAAATCCGCATTCAACACTGGTAATAAACTTAACTTTTCGAAAATTCGAAAATAATAAAGGCACAATTTTATCACATATCCTGAGTTGGCTGTTATCGTAGTCTAAAACGGCTTTATATGTACGTAATATATCGTTTCCTATAAGTCCATCATAATTATCATGAAATCTACACTCTATTAGTAACATTTTATCATTTGTATTCCCTAGTTCGGAAAACATTGGTATTTGGTAAATAGTATCCGTCAATATTTCACTCTTTAGTGTCTTCATCGTAAGAGTTGATGAGTTTATTTTCCATTTTTTTTACATAAGCCTGGATTTACAATTGAGTGAGTTGCTCCTGTATCTAGGATAAACTTAAGATTGTCCTTTAATATTATATACGGTAGCCCTCCGCAGAGGCCCGAAAAGGAAAATTTTGTGACACTATTTTTTCCGTTGCAACGTGAAGTAGACGAGAATTGGGATATTGATTAGTAAATTTAGCATGATCTATCTGTTGGAGGTGCCCTTGTCAAATTTGTTTACACTTAAAAAAATTTTTAGAAATCTATATATATAAAAATGAATTATGTATGTTTGTATGTTTGTTTGTCGCTTTATAGACTCCGAAACTACTGAACCGATTTTCCTGAAATTTTTACAGTAACATCACGTGAGCCCTAAAAATAAAATAGGCTACTTATTTTTTCGATAGGGGCAGGGGAATTGGTACCCCCCATAGGATGCCAATATTAATTATCGCATATCTTAAGAGCCGCTGCACGCATTTTGCTGAACTTTTTGCAGTAGGATCTTCTGAGCCCCGGAATTGAAATAAAATAGTAGCGGGGGAAGTGGTTCCCCCCATAGGACGCCAATATTTAATATAGCATATCTTAAGAGCTGTTATAGTGAGAATGTTCAAACTTTGTAGAAGTCACTCTTATGGTATACTACTCTATTGAGAATAAAAATAAAGCGGTAGGCGCAGGGGGGGAAATACCTCCCATAGGATGCATATATTAAATATCGCTCAACTGAAGAACTATAAAAGGGACAGTCTTCAAACTTGGTTAAAGCTACTATTATGGTAAAATATAAATTTCAATATAAAAATGGGCGGGGTTGACAGGGGAGGAGCAGTACCCCTCATAGATAGAAATATAATTAAGAGCCGCTGCACGCATTTTGTTGAACTTTTGGTAGTAGGATCTTCAGAGCCCCCAAATTGAAATATAATAGCAGCGGGGGAAGTGGTACCCACCATAGGACGCCAATGGTTAATATCGCATATCTTAAGAACTTTTATAGTGAGAATGTTCAAACTTTGCAAAAGTCTCTCTTATGGTATACTATACTTTTGAAAATAAAAATAAAGCGGGTAGGCGCAAGGGGGGAAATACCTTCCATAGGATGCATAAATTAAGTATCGCTCAACAAAAGAACTATTAAAGGAAGAGTCTTCAAACGTGGTTACAGCTACTACTATGGTAAACTATTAATTTCAATATAGAAATGGACGGGGTAGACAGAGGAGGAGCAGTACCCCTCATATAAAGAAATATTAAATACCATATATCTGAACACAAAAGTTATCAACCTTTACAGGACAACTTTCAAAACAAAAAAAAAAGGGGGTAGGTGCAGGGGAGCAAAAATAAATAAATTACACATTAAAAAATACTGCAATTTTTTTCTTATTTATTTTTTTTACCAGTGTAGCGAAGCGCACCGGGTTAAGCTAGTGTTATCTAAAAATTGCTATTACTACAGAAGAATCTATTATTTTTTGCTGTAAAATTTGCTAATATTAGCAAAGCAAATCCGCTGAATTCTGATTTTTTTAAAATTTTTATACGAAAATATAGATATTTATTTTTTGAATATTTCTTATTTATTAAAACATTTCATACATATGTGGATAAAAAAACCTTTTAAAAATTAAACCAGCAATAAATTTTAAAAGCTTTTGTAACAATGTGAGGTTCTGTCTATTATTATTTTTTACTAATACAATGTCTGTCTTAGATCTAATGAATTATAATTATTGTTCATTGATTTGAATGATTGATTGCAAATATTCCATATTCTGTTCTGTGTTATTCCTGTTCTTTAGTAGTTTTTTGACTTCTTCGTTTAAATCCCGATTGTCCACATTCCATTGATTTCGAATACTGGAGATGAACGGATCTGACGTTGCCAAGAATATATTAAATAGATCTTCATATGTGGAATTTCGTAAAAACTTTCTAGTATTGTGCTTTCTATAAGATCTGTAATCCTTATTGCTTTTTTCCTGAGCTTCCTCTAAAAAAAATCTCCAAGTGGCACCAACTGATATTTAATGACATCTTCTCCATGATAAAGGATTTTGTGAACTGAAGCAGACATATTTCTCCATGGGTACTTGGCTTTATATATTTTTGCAGTTTCCTTAGCAAAATCTCCAAATTTTCTAGAGTTTATTTCTTCATTGCACGCAAGCACTTCTAGGATTATTTTAAATCTAAAAATTAGGTTAAAATCAACACCTGATATTTCAGATGCTGTTTCTGGATCTGAAAAGATTCTTCTTGCGGTATTGCCATCATTTGTATTGCCTGACCCTTGTTTTGGCTGATCTTTAATCAACCCAAATTTGCGATATTCATCTTGAACATGTTTCCTTTTTGAACATCTTAACTCCTTGTTGGTTTCGTTGTTTCTTATTGATCCTGAAGATCCGAAATCCAAATCATAACTGATTTTAAGTATGTGTTCCATAAGTCGTATTCTTGCATGTAGTGGTGATAATCCAAATTCATATACATCAGAATTATCTAATGATTTGGTCGGGACTTGGTTTAATTGGCTTGATTGGCTGCATGGCATATGATGCAGCTGGATGCAGCCTTCGTGTTAAGCCTGGCCTACTTTTCCATCTATCATTGTTAGCACTAATTGGTAGCTAACTTCAATTTGCTGCCCATCTAAACCTAATTGTAATGGCTGTAGTGTTGCAATTTGGGCCTTAATATCACTAACTTCTTTGTTAATGGCATCATGAGTTTAGTTTTTGAATTAAAATTCGATAGGCCTGCAGTATTTCGTAGAAGCTGGTGTCTCATTTTTCCAAATATCTTTTGTTTGCGTTGTACTAGTCGAAGGCTCTGAATCTTCCAAAATCTTTTTTAATCGCAATGGTACAAATGATACCATGAACATATCTAGGTCCGAAATATTTTCACATACTACTTGTATCTATTGTTTTTGTCAGGAAGAACCATCACACCCCCATTTACAAAAAAGAATTAACTTTATGTTTCCATATTTCTTTAACTCATTTCCTTTTATTGAGTGTAGCAAGAGTTCGGATGTATGATCAAGTAGAGATTGTAGTTGTACGTCTGCCGAAATTGGTGTGATTGTAATAGTGTCCTTTAATAGAAAACAGTCCATTTTAGCAGCTGTTATGTGATGATATGCTGGATACAGATACAGCCTTTTTCAATCGCACGCAATCTGACCAAAAAAAATTTAAAAATCCCTTCTAAGGTGGGATTCACAATATACCTGTTTAGTGTAAACGCGTGTTTAAACTCTTTATTCTACTATAAAATACGCTAGTGTGAACGTAGTATAACGGATAAGGATGAATCAGGGCAGCTATACGTTTTTCTGATTGTGTAAAGCAGACCATACACGATTCAATTCAATTGTCAACTGAGTCGGTTGTTGTCCAAATCAAAGCATGTATGGCCTTGTCAGTTGATTAGTTTGACGGTTGTTGAGTTGGTTGAAGAAAAATCAAAAGATTTTGATTTTTTCAAGTTGACTACTAAGTCTTTCAATTCGATTGTACTGTGTGTGCTCAAGTCTCTTGATCAGCTGTCAAAATGTATGTAAAAAAAATCTAAATTTGACAGTTGAATTAAAATCTTTCAATTCAGTTGAAGAAGTGTGTGGCCAAGTATAAATTCAGTTGAAAGACTCAGTTGACAACTGAATTGAACCGTGTATGGGGTGGATAACAATAATAAAATTTTTTATATGTACTACCTGTATTCTGTTCGATCAAGATAAATATTCCCTATGTCATAAACTTTTTTGTAAAGGCAATAGCACATGATTTCTGTTACTTCTGCAAATATTTTTGCGGAATAAAAAAAAATTTCAAACAAACAAAAAATTTTTTTGGAGTAATTTCATTAAAATTAAGAAAGTGTTAAACAGGCGGGTCCAAACGGGTACAAGAGTATATACAGGGAAAGAAAGCACTTCTACCTTTCCCTCAGTGGTTTTACCTTCATAATCCCTTTTGATCCGCAAAAGTTCTATTCGGTGGGGTGCATTAAAACCATGGGAGATAAGGCCATGATGACTTTATCTCTCATTCAAAAGGTAGATAAAGTCTTTTATTTTTTTTTGTTCATTTGAATGGGAGATAAAGCCATCATGGCCTTATCTCACATTAGCGATATTAGAAAATGGCTTTATCTCTCATTTCAGTTTTGAAGAACTTTTGCATTTTACATTGATTAATAGTTTTCACTTCCGGAAACACTAAAGTCAAGTATTGAAATCTGGCTTCGCATACTAAAGTTTTTCTGCGTGGCGGCCTGCGGCCGCGCTTAGAGAAGTTTTTTCCTCCAGTAGGACACGGCAGGTGGCTTCGCTGAATAAAGCTAAGGATTTTCCCTTTTACAGAATGTTTACACCATGCATAACAATATTCTGAGAAAATATGGTTTTATCTCTCATTTGCGAAAAAAAAATATGGCTATATCTTTCATTTCGCAAAATTTTAAATATGACATTATCTCTCAATGATTGGGCAATAAGGCCATTATGGCTTTATCTCCCATTCAATTGAGCAATAAAGCCATCATGGCCTTATCTCCCATGGTTTTAAAGCACCCCACCTTCTATTCTACTAAAGTTGAAATTTAACGAAAATAGAGTAGTTTAGAAAATATGTCTTAACATCTCAAATATAAATAACACAATAGTCGCACATATCACTTTTTTAAAGATAACAAGACTATCAACCTAGCAAAAATGCTACCAGGTCATTATCGAAGATAGTTTTGGGCAATGATAATTTCTTTCGGATTAAATATAAAAAAAATCACTTTTTTCTGAATTTAAAAAAAAGTTGGATTTTACAACATGGCACGACCACAATTACAAATATTTTGACCTATTTTTTTTGGATACCTTAGTTTTAATATGTTTACTATTAAATAAAATTTAAATTTTGAAAATCGGTGACAAACAAAATTTGGACTTTTGGCCAATGAAATAAAATTTTCAGCCACTGTGCGGCTCGGGTATTTTTTCCTTAAATATTATGAGAGCAGCTATCATATTGTTCCTAGCAATTTGTTCGCTATTTCCATTTACACCTAACTCCGAAATAGTTTTTTTATTCAAACTCCGAAGCCTGTTTTTAATTTCATTGTAAAAGTCAATCGCATTGGTCTTAAAAATAACAGATCGAGATTTGTCGTATAGCTGCTGCACACTCTGATTTTCACCAAAATAATTAATCAAAACTGTCTTAATTCCCGAGCACGTCTGTACATAAAAATTAATTTTAAAAGCCTCTTTGGCCTTACCCATAAATTTTCCTTTGATTAAGTCAATAAAAAGAAGTTGAGACACTTCGTTATACTGTAGAAAAGATTTTAACTGATGGTCATCCTAAGCCTTTTTCCTATATTTTCCTAATACATCGCTTGAATACATTAGTTGTTTTACTTTAAAAAAAATTTTATTGTGTTTTATTTTATATATTTTTTATTCAACGTCAATGTTATTATATTTATAATTTTAGTATTGCATTTTCTTAACACAACGCTTGAATATTTCAGTTGAATTTATTTAGTAGCATTATTTAAACATTAATTTTTTGTGTTTTATTTTAGATATTTTTTTTCGTTTTTTTTTTGTTAATTTTATTATATTAAAAAAATTGTTTTGCAAATTAAACAATGTTCTTATGTTTTTTGTATTATATAGACAAATCTCGATTATTATTTAAGGAAGGAAAATATATCCGTTTTGTCCTTAAAAAATGTACTAATTTTTAACAAATTCTCCTTTTTTTATTGTTGTATTTGGTAACTTTTCCGATTTCATTTATGTGTTTTTTTTTATTTTATTTTAATCAATTTATATAACATTTTCTTTTACAATTTTTTACCACAATTGTTTATACAAATTAATATTGTCATTTAAAATGATCACAAGTTTATTAACATTGTCGTTTAAACTTAAAAGTTCTGGTATACCCATTAAACAATAAAATGTTAAGTGTCCTTGGTTATATTATTTTCGACCATATAACGATCACAAGGATACTTGGTTATCCTACCGACTGCGCCAGTTTCGTCCATTATTTCTTTTTTGTTTTTTTTTTTTTAATTTATCAAATATATTACCAAAGTTGTTTTTGGGAATACTATTATTTATTAAAAGATTTTGTTTGTTGTGCTTAATTCCCTTTTTAAATAATTGATAAAAAAAATTTATTGTTGGAGGATAAGCTGTTCCTATGCGCATTCCACTGGTTGCTTAGGCCAGATCATCAGGAAACGTTCTTCTAAATAATTTTAGAAAAGCCAAAGCTATCAGCAAACAAGACTACAGAGGGAATGAGAATTTCCTACAAACACTCAAAAAGTATTTTTTTGAAACGATATCAAAGCTTAAACAAAATACCAAACAATAAATCAGTGATGAGTTTTTATCTTTTCTTACATTTCCCGCTACAATTAGTTGGAATTCTCCCAACATTAATTGTAGTTGTAAGTGGGTAAAGAAAAAACATATTAAAAACAAAAACAAAGTGCTTTTATTGTTTTCGCAAGAAATCAAAATAAAAACAATTTGCCAGTTCAGTTCTTTTAACAAATATATATATTTTTTATTATTATTTTATTTTATTTTTTTATTTATTAAACTAAAAACAATATTTAACAATTATTTGAACTTGCACTTTTTAACACTCGATCAATACTGACTAGTGGATATATAGTCTGACCTAGCTATTCTTGAAATAAATTCGAACATGATCGTGCATGCACGATTCTTTGCTTTCTTCTTCCTATATTACATGTATTTACTGTATGTATGTAGGTAAGAAAACTGTGTATCAATCTACATATTTGTGTGGACGATTGTCCATAAGAATGCATGTACGTTTGTTAATGTTTAAAATAATAATCGCAAGCAAGATTGTGCATGCACAGTTATAATTATTGTTCAATACTTGTAATAATTGTAAAAAAAAAATAATAATATGGTATCCAAATATTTAAAGAAAAATATTTTTGGTATAAATATAACATATAAGTATAATAATGTGAGCATGTGGAAAACAATGTATTTATCCCACTTGGTAACAGAATATAATCATTATGGGTATTTATAACATACACATAACATAAAATGTGATGATTCGTAACAGTTTTAGCCGAACTAAAGAGATTTTTAGGAGGGTAATTTGTATTGGACCTATGGTAAATTATGGAGCAATCATCCCTAAATTCTGAAGACTGATTTCTGGTAGTACAAAAAATAATTTATAATAAATTTCAATGTAGCAGTGTAATTAGTTTTAGCGTTAGCAGAGAATTTCACAAAATAGCATGATATTTTTTCTGGCCATATGAATCTAAGTTGGAAGAAATTTTATCGCAATATCTATATCTATTATAGTGTTTGGCGAATTTAATTATTTTCCAAAAGTGGTCCGAGCATAAGGTTTATATGGGGCCTAGGGTTAATTTTGGACCGATCTTCACGAAATTTGGCAGTGTGATTTCTCTTCCTATAAAACTGTGATATGTCAAATTTTATTATGATAGCATTATTAAGTACGGTTTTAGGCATACTAAACTGTTTTCCGGGAGTAGGGCTTATATGGGGCCTAGTGTAAATTATGGACCGATCTTTAAAAATTTTTACAGTGTTCTTTCTGGTCCTATAAAACTGTGACGTACCAAATTTTAGTATGCTAACGTTATTTATAGCGGTTTTAAGCGTACTAAACTGTTTTCCGAGAAGAGGGTTTGTATGGGGCCTATGGTCAATTAAGGACCTATCTTCACGAAATTTAACAGTATTTTTTTTTCTCAGTATTTATTTATTGAATCTTCATATACTAAATATGAACTAACAATAATTAATCAAATCTTAACCTAATATTTGATTTATGTCCTGCCAGTGCCGGACAAAAAAGATTTCGTCATCACGGTTTCTGTTCACATATGTAGGTGTTTACCGCTCATCTGATTGGGTGAGTGCTGCAGTGTCTCTTCTTCTTAATCGAGTGTGGCCGCCATAATTTAAAATATTTCGTGCTAATGGGTTTGGGTGCAGTTCCAGCCTTTTTAAATATTTTACTGCATATTTCATTATCATAGTTTTTACTAATGGCACATTGAGATCCTTGTGGATATTTGAGTTTTTGACGTACCAGGGGGCGGCTGTGATTATTCGAAGAAGTTTATTTTGGCGCCTTTGAATTTTTTCGATGTTAGAAGCCGAGGCAGTGCCCCATAACAGAATACCGTAGCACCAAATTGGCTTTAAGATAGAGTTGTAAAGTAGAAGTTTGCAATCGAGGCTGAGAACAGAATTTCTTCCAATAAGCCAATTTATTTGAATTGCTTTTAGTTTCATTTGAGTTAATTTAGCTTCTATATGCCATTTCCACGTTAAACGCCGATCTAGATGTATACCGAGGTATTTTACATGCGAGTGTTTTACATGTGCGCATTTTTGCTCATTGATCTTTATCCTCCATTGTTTTAACCACCTTTCCAGTTCAAATATGTGATCCTGTAAGTAACGAGATGCTTCTTGACAGTTTGCGTGTACGCTTAGAAAAGCTGTATCGTACGCAAATGTTGAGGTATGGGTGTAGCTGTTTGTTGGCAAGTCCGAAGTATAAATTAAGTATAATAGAGGGCCCAGGATGCTGCCTTGTGGGACTCCGGCGTTAATTGGCTGAGGAAAACTTAAAAAATCGCCTTCTTTAATAATAAAATGACGCCCGACTAAGTAGCTTTCTAACAGCTTGTGTATGTTTGCTGGTAAGTTTTGCTGCAACTTCAGTAGTAACCCTTTATGCCAGACTTTATCAAAAGCTTGAGACACATCGATGAAGAGTGCAGAGCAATATTTTTTTTCTTCAAAGGCTTTTCTTATGACATTTACTATTCGATGAGTTTGTTCAATTGTGCTGTGTTTTCTTCTAAAACCGAATTGATGATTGGGAATACATCTGTTTTCATTTAAAATCGGCGTTTATTTTGACACTAGTAGTTTCTCAAATAGCTTTGATATATTAGACAATAGGCTTATAGGTCTATATGACTCAACTTTTGTGGGATCCTTTCCTGGTTTAGGTATCATGGTAACTAAAGATACTTTCCACTCTTGTGGGTAGTATTCAAGGCGTAAAATAGCATTAAAAATTAGTAGAATAATTTTCTTTGCTATGCGGGGTAGCTCCAAAAGCATTTTGTTACTGATGTTATCAAAACCAGGGGCTTTCTTGGGGTTTAAATCATGAATAGCCTTTTCGATTTCTCTTATCTCAAATCTTAGTGGAACAGCTGATCTAACAACAACAGGTGGTAACTCGACCGCAGTATCGAAAGATGTATGAGGGGTAAATACGGTTTTCAAATGATTAACAAAAATATTTCCTTTTTCTATATCATTTCGTGCCCAACTTCCATTTAAGTTTCTTAATGGCGGTTTAGTGATAACTGGTCTTTTTAGATTTCTAGCTGCACGCCATAATAAGTAGTCAGATTGAGGAGTTGCATCAAGTTCCTTAAGATATTTTTCCAGAGAAGCCGTTTTTTGAGACTGCAGTAAGATTCTTAGCCTTTTTGTACACTCTTTTAGTAAATTTTTAAGTTGAGGGGATCTGTGCAATTGCCACTCCCTTCGAGCTCTCCTTTTTTCAGTCAAGAGACGCTCGACATCTGTAGAATATATTTTACTATTTTTGATGTTTTTGCGGGCTATGCTAGAATGTTGAACAGCTAGTTTGAGATAATTGTCAAAATTTACAATAGAAAGATTCACATTCTCCGGTGTTCTAAGCGGAATATTTTCAGTGCAGTGGGTACTGAGATATTTTTTATATTTTAACCAATTTATTTGTGTTGCTGACGTCACTAAGTATCCACACGGAGATACAATTCTATTAGGGTTTGCTATAGTTAGAAGTGTAGGTGTGTGATCAGAAGATAATTCTAAAGAAGCTTCAACATGAATCGTTTCTGCGGGGATGTTTTTAACCACGCCAAAATCGATGACATCTGGAATTTTTTGCTGATCAGTAGGCCAATAAGTTGGTTGACCACTCGCGACCACATTTAAATCCATTTTAGACATTGTATTGTACAAAACACGACCCTTTGGTGTTATGAGCCGTGACCCCCAGAAGGTATGTTTAGCGTTGTAATCGCCAGCGGCTAGGAAACAGGGTCCTAATGAATTAAAATATTTATAATATTGGCTTTCTGATATTGAAAATCTAGGTGGAGAGTATAATGATGAAAGTACTAAGTTTCGATTTAGCTCTTCAACACAAATGTTCGTTGCTTGCAGATAATCTTCACGATAATCACACATTAAGTAGTGTTTGATTCGGGCTTTTATCAAAATAGCAGAGCCTCCACAAGCTCTATCTCGAGGGTCCTTGGTATCATATAATATATAACCATTAATTTTAAACGTATTTCTTGAGGTCAAATGAGTTTCAGAAACCATCATTACATCAATTTGTTTACTTTTAAGAAAGTATTCTAGTTCATTTTTATGTTGGCGAATGCCGTTTGCGTTCCAAAAACAAATTTTTAAACAATTCATGGCTTGTTTAGTACAGCCTGCAATAACATCGATTGAATTCTTAACATTTCCTGCATCATATTACCCATTGTGTTCGTAAAGTTAGTTACTGTTTGCACTAGTGTTTCCATGGTTTTTTCTAGACCACTTAAATTAGAAACTGGAGTCTCATCATTATTTGGCAAATCACCTTGAATTGGAATATGGTTTGATTTTAGGACGTTTGCGTAGGATGTTCTGTTATTACTAGGCTGCGGCACTTGAATGTCATTAGTGTTAACTTGATGTGATACCTGCATTTGAGGTGGATTAGGTTTCGGTCCAACCGAGCGCTCGACTATAGAGTATACAGGGCATCCTCTATAGTTGGCAGTGTGATTACCACCACAGTTGCTGTATTTTTTTACATTGGGGTCGTGTTTAGACTTATCGCAGAGAGCTGTACCATGCAACTCTCCACATACAACGCAAACAGGGGTTAAATGGCAGTATGCCTTAGTGTGACCAAATTCTTGGCAGTTTAAACATTGCACGGGACCGTTCCTTTTGTGCGGCTCCTCTATCGTTATTTTCCTATACAGGATATATTTCAGACTGTAAATGGGATGCGTTTCGTTTTTTTAAGCTTAATGTCGCCGGGTTCTAACTCCACTCGAAATAGTGGCTGGGGATTTTTTTCTCTATTTTTAATATTTATTACGTTTTTTATTTTGAAGCCCTTCTCTTCTAAAAACATTTTTATCTCACTTGGGTCTACGCATGAATCAATGCCCTTTATCACTACCTGGAGACCTTTACTGCTCTTCAGTTGGTATGTATAAAAGTTTTTTTTTAGTGCCTCTAATTTCGTAATTACCTTACGAAAGTCATCTTCACGATTAACTTGAATTTTTGTCTCATTTATACTACCCCGCTTTATTGCAACTACATAAAAAGAATTTTCACCTATTACCGAGATCAAATTCTTTATTAGTTCATTTGAGTTTTGCTCTCTAAGATATATCGGCGGTGGCTTAGAAGATTTGATAACGTTTTGTGCTTCCGGAGATTCCTCATCCAGAATTGCAAATCGATTTTGAGAACTTGTTTTATCAGCTGTACCATCTTTTAAGACTTTTGAGACCGAAGCAACTGCTGAAGAGGTTGGGCTGCGACCCCGTTTAAGCACTGTTATGTACCTATCAATACCTACTTGTACTGGAGGCTTTTGACCACTTTTTACTTGTGGAGCTGAGTTTTCCATCATGCCTGATTTGGGGGTAATATTTTCATCACTTATTACAATCGTTTTTGCCGCTGAGGCACCGCTTGCAGGTTTTATATTTTTTATTGTATTAATATCAACCGTATTATTAGACACCGAAGATGATACTGAGTTTTCTATTATGCCTGATTGGGGGTTAATATTTACATCACTTATTAAAATTGTTTTTGTTGTTGAGGCAACGCTAGCAGGTTTTATATTTGTTATTGTATCAACCGTGTTACCAAATACAGACGGCGAGAGGGATCGCGTGCGAGTAATAGGTTTAGCCGTTAGGTATTTGCTATCATCGATTCTTTTTTTTATTTCTGCATTTGTTTCATTAACACTCACTGTGATATATGCGTTTCTACTGTTTGCACTCATAAGAGTTTTTTTTTTTTTTTACTGTTTACAGTTGTGCTCTTATTATTATGTTATTATTGTTTATCAACACCGAGAATAAAAAAATGTGTGTTTATGTATGTATGTACATACATGTATTTTTTTTTTCTTTTTCTTGTATTTACTTTTTAAATACACAAATCAATAATCACGTTTTAAAAATTAAAAAATAAACCGTATGCCGAGCTTAGAAAACACGTCTATCTTCAACGAGCGCGAGAGACAGAAATGAATTTAAGTAGTATAAGGCGAATTCGAGCTAAGTTTTATATCGTTCCGTGCATTTTTCCACCATTTATATTAGTTTTTGTATTAAAATTATCAATTTTTTTAGGTGGTGGTTCCACATTTTAATTCATAGCTCTAGTCCTACTCAACCGATGTTACTGGATTTCAATGCCAAACTGGTTAGGATACCTACAAGCAATTGTATACCAAGTTTGTTATTTTCTTTTCCGTTTTTCGAAAATGAGCGAGTTTTAAACAGACGGATAGCCAGACGGACATTGCTTAATCGACTTAGAATTACTCAAGGAGAATATACATATACACTTTATGGGGTCTTAGATGTATAATAAAAAAGTTGCACACGGAATGATAAACTAAGTATACCCTTATTCACCACTAGTGGGGGTGGTATGATAACACCATCTGTTATCAAGTGGAAAACAAACCTAGTTGGCACACTTTTGACAACGGCTGGTGCAAATTTTCGCATTTTTTTTCCGGGTTTTTCCCTCTGTGCAGCAGCTTTTCTGTCGGCGCTGTGTGCCTTTTGTCTGTTCTTATACTGTTAAATAGTTATGGCTTAAAGTCCCGCAGATATTGGTGTAGGGGTGTATTTTGTATTTTGGTAGATTAGTATCTTCTGATTATGTTGGAACGTATTCTTCAGCTAGCTGTTCCCACTTTTTGAATAATTCATTTACTTCTCCCAGTGAGGACATACAAATTTTCTTCTTCCTTCTAACAAATTAATTTTTGTCCCTAATGTTTGAGTTGTTCTTAGCACTCCTGCTGCTTCTGCAAAGCATCAAAATGCCCTTTGGTTTTAGAGAATCAAAAAGTAACACCTTTTAATGTACTTTTTAGTTCTGTCCTTATTTTTAAAAATTCAAGTCTTATATTGAAATTATCCTAACTCAGCATAATAATAAAAAGTTTAAAAAATGTAACAATGAACTTTGTATACATATATGCGGACAAATTGTTTGTGTACAATACTTGCATGCAGCATTGACATATTGAACATATTTAAATTAAACAGATACAACGTTTATGTTCAATAACTCGATTCAAACGAATATTAAATGCAGCGCATGCTGGTAACATTATCTTATTCAGAAAAGTATAATGTTTTATATTAAATAACTTTATTACAGAAACAAAAGTCTGCACAAACTACAATACATATAAAATTAAATTTGCGTCGGAAAACATGCCCTCTAATAAAATCAATAACCAAATAATACCTGAGTACTCGCTTGCAAAATACCTCTGTATACATTTAGATCGGATTTTAACGTGAAAATGGCATATAGATGCAAAATTAACTCAAATGAAACTAAAAGCAATTAAAATTAATTGCCTTATTGAAAGAAATTCTGTTCTTAGTCTCGATTGCAAACTTCTACTTTACAGATCTATCTTAAAGCTTATCTGGTGCTACGGTATTCAGATATGGGCCCTGCCTCGGCCTCTAATATCGAAAAAATTTTAAAGCCCGTTGTATGTTATATGCAATTTAATATTTAAAAAGGCTCAAATTGCATCCAAATCCACTAGCTTAAAATATTTTACATGGTGTCGGCCACACTCGCTTAAGGAGAAGAGATACTTCAGGACTCGTCCGATTATAAGAGCGCTAAGCACACACAAATGTGAACAGGAACCGTGAAGGGAAAATTTTCGTCCGGCACGTGCAGGACATGAAATAAGATATTAGAATAAGATTTGATTCATTATTGTTAGTTCATATTAAATGTGAATGAAGATTCAACAAATATCTAGTGGTGAAAAATATTTTCAATGACATTATATGTATATATAATTTTCTTAAATATAGGAACAATAACCATATGCAAATAGGTCAACACAATTCAGTTAAGGACGACAGAATTTCGTATCTTACAGCTATGTAGATACAGTAATTTTTACTAAATATGAACGTAAAATTTGGAGAAGCAAAATATTTGTTAAAAATTTTTGCTAGTAAAACATTTTCTTGCATGAATTATTTAAACAGTAGTTTTTGTTTACAAAACAAACGTTTTAAAATGTAAAAAAGTTATTACTGTTTTATAGATAAAAAATAATAAGTAATAAAATATATTTTTTTTTTTCTTTCATTAAGGAACAATAAAAATTAAATTAAGCAACACAGAATATTTATCGTATCGCACAGTTGGCTGCTGTCCTTGCACATTTTTGCTAGTAAAGCGTTTGTTTACGCTGTTCATTTTTTAAACTTTACTATCTCGTTTCAAGATTTTGCTACTAACTTAACGTTTACATTTGCCAGTACTGGCAAGACAGTAAGAAAATACATATTAGTTGCCAAAAACACTACTTGCTGTCTTCGTGACGTAGGCGTCCAGACAGTAGTTAAGCCAGTTCACTTTTAATAAAATGTCTAACGTGAATGTCGCAGTGCAATTTCTAGCTAAACGTGTTTTATATGAACTTAACAAATTAAAAATAGCATTTAACAACTATTTTTTGTGAACATAGATAACCCTTAAGTAAAATATGCAAAACCAATGAATAATTTATTAATTTTCTTTTAATTGGTTTTTTTTTACTTTTGCAAACAAAACTTCAAATTGCTGTCAGCAAATGTCAAATTACTGCCCATTTTACTGTCTGCAAAATTTGCAAGACAGTAGACAAGACAGTTGGAAAAGTGTACATGTATTAGTGAAAAAGTTCGCATGTATTGCAACTGTCTTGCCAGTACTGGCAAATGTAAACACCGTGTAAAGCAAATCGACAGTCGTAAACAGAGTTGCCTGTAGCTCGTTTCGTATATCTCGCATCGCAAAATTTCTCACATTAAGTGTGAAACAAAAAATTCCATCGTTTCTCGATTTGTGAGAAAAAAGTGTTGCTGTATTTGAATGCGACAACAGACAACACAGATTCTGTTTTGGAATACTTCCAGTAATTAAGTGTCAAATGCAAACGTCAACGAAAGAAATAGATATAATAAAAATAGGGCTGCCAGATTTGACGATTTATCGTCATTTTGACGATTTTTGATGGCAAAGTGCCAATTTGCTGATTTTTTCTAGTGGCGATATTATGCAGTCTTCGAAATAAAACAATTTTAAATAGTCTTATAGTGCATTTACACTTGTAATTTTCAACTAGTTTATGATCGTAAACTACTTTCATAAACTATATCGTTTACATCAGCAGTTTTGACAGTTAACAGTTTAACAGCCGTGTCACAAAACAGCTGACTTCAGTAAAAAAAACTTTTAAAAAAATATGGACGTTGTTAGGAAAATAAAATTTTTATTAATGTGGTTTTCATCCAGGTTGAATAAAATTCAATCTGAAATTGACCATTTACGGATGAAAAGAAGAAACCACTATTTTAATATGTTAACCAAATACATATTCAAAAGTATTGTACTCAAATATTAAGCTGTAGATCTGAATGGACACATGTAAGTAAATCAAAAAATGTTCACCTGGACGAAATAATGTATATGTATGCTTATTTATGGTGTAAAATAGGTTCGATTGATGACAGAAGACTTATTTACTGAAAATTTTAGTATTTAACGCAAACTTTTTTAACTTAATTTTTTTTTTTTTATGAAATGTCAAATATCACTAGCGTTGCCAGAACAAAATTTGAAAAGTACTTATTTACTGAAAATTTTAGAATTTAACGCAAACTTTTTTAACTTAATTTTTTTTTATGAAATGTCAAATATCACTAGCGTTGCCAGAACAAAATTTGAAAAGTACAGAGTTGCATTAACAAAAACTGGTTGTTTGCAACTAGTTTATCTCAAAAGCTAGTTACAAACGTGTTTATAATTTGTATGGATAAACCAGTTTCTTAAACTAGTTTTTTATAACCTGTACTTATAACCTGTTTATGGTGTAGGTGTAAATGCACTATTATATGTTTGTGTATTAGGTACCACAGAAAAGCGATATCTTTAAACACAAGACAGCTTAAAAAATTTATCGGCAAAAGCAAAATTTTTTTTTTATTTACTTGGATTATTTAATACATTTGTTTATGTTTTACCATTAATCTTTTATCCCATTTTTCAGTCAATGCACTATAGGAAATTTTTGCCCTTTTTTTTGGCCAAGTGTTAGTTTGTGTGATTTCTGCAGGGAAAAATAACAATATGAAATTTTAAATTGTTAACGGATTAAAGAAAAAATACCAAAAGAAAACAATTGGGTTTTAGATACTTATTTTCACCACTTAAATTCTTTCTTTTTAAGTAAAAAAAATAATACACATTCGTGAGTACACATGTACATACATAATCCGTGTTATAAATTTTTTTTTCGCATCAATTTCAAATGTGACTTATTTTGACAGTTTAGGTGAGAAACTTTTCGCATAATTATGTTACAGAAACATTTTTTTTCACATTCTTCCAATAATTGCTGGAAAATTATTTAAATGACATAATTTTCGCAAAGTAATGATACAGAAACACATGTAAGAAAAACCATTTTTTTCATTTATTTATTAAAGAATTAGGTAATACATAAATGTATATAATGTAAGCTTAGGTATGAAGACAGGAATAAATGAGAGTCTGAATACGGTAGCCAAACAAAGTGGTCTATTTACAAGTGCGCGCATCAAACTTGACTTTTTATAATTATCCCTTGTACTTTATTTAATAAACTATTTTAAACGTGTGTGTTTTAGTTACAAAAGCAAGGTTTAAGATCAGTGTGTCTTACAGTTCAGAAGTAGGATAGAATTCACCGCAAACAAACGATAAAAAAAGAAAGAAAAAACAAACTTAATAGAAAAAATTGTGTAAATGGAAAAATAACGGCACTAAAAAAAACGATACGTTAAGAATATACATCAGGGGTTTCCATTTCTTTGCACAATTGTGCACACCACTACTAACACATATTTTTATACTCTTCAATTCAGTCGTCGATGTGACTTCGACAAGTGTGCATGTCTAGCGGATGCTATATTATTTTGTTTCAGCTTACACTCAAAAAATATTGTGCGGTCAAAAATGCTTTTGGTAACATCCATTGCCTTGCGTGCAATTTTTATTTAGAGTTTAAATTTTAAGAGTTAAATGTAGAATAATGTAAAATTTCATAAGTTTACATGCAAAACAAAGAACTTTGTAAAATGGTAATTATTTGAGATTTAAAAGCAATTTTTAATATTTCAGATAAAAAATTTCAAAATGTCTAACAGTCCTATGTGGAAGAAGCTTATAATCACATTTATTGTAGGTTTTATTTTACATTCGTATATGGATTCGGTTCTTATAATTTTACAGAACTTTTTTATTTTTTCTTATGCAATACTAAAAATTATTATTATAAATTATTATCTGATCACTAATTCCACTAACACCGTGGTAATAGTTATAAAACAGATTACCCAGTTTTTTTGTTTAAAAATATTAATGCGTTCTTATAAAAAGAATTATAAACTCTGCTAATTTTTTTATTGAGTGTGATTATACATTATGCTGTTAAAAAAAATTATATATTTATTTGATGATACGTCATTTTTAATTTTGTAATTAACTTAATATTATATAAAAATACATATGTAACGTGAATCCTAACCAACAAAAATTTCAAATTTTCAAATAATATCTACATTGTTTTGCAGTTTGTGAATAAAATTCTTTGATGCGTGTAAAAAGGTCCCTTTTTCTTTCGTTAAAAAGACGTACCTAAATGCAGAAATTATTAAGAAAAAAATAGCCACAAGAATTTGTTGGTATTTTGCGCTTGTAAAAATATTTTTGTTTCTGTACCAATCGCGTCGTTGGGTTTTTTTTTTCTTTGAAAACACTTTTCTTAAGTATGTAAAAATATTTAAAAAACAAGTTAAAAAAGTCTTGTTTTCCTACAATTTATGTGTAAACCTATACACATAAAAGCAAATGTGACAACAGGTAAAATTTTTGGGTAAAAAGATGTGTTTTATTGATGTATTAATGAAACTTTATTGTTTGCCACTATTTTTATTGCTTACTTTTTTATGCTACAATTATATGACCGAGTCCAAAGAGTTAACCTTACTAATTTATGGTATTTCTTTAACGTAACTTTGACCTGTTATAATGACTTTATAAATTTTTACAGGCAAACTCAGGTGCACATTTGGTATTTTGTAAAAAGTTATGATATACCATTAGCTAGAATTAAAATGTGTGCACAGATGTTTGAATTATGAGTCTGCACAGATGGAGCCAATGTAATGTTGGTCAAATATAATGCTTATAGGCCGATTAAAAAAAACACGAATTTGCAGTTCATAATTTTCACTGCATAATTCATCAGACCGCTCTTGCATCGAAATTCATAAATGATACCCCAGCTATGAAGACAGCAGAGGATATAATAAATAAAATTCGAGGCGGACATCAAGCGCTTACCCACCGAAAATTTGTAACCTTTTTAAAAAACAAAAATGCTGTGAATTGTGACCTGAAAATGTTTACAGAAGTTCGGTGGCTAAGTCGCGGTGATTGCCTGAATAGACTTTATGATTTAAGAGAAGAAGTTCTTCAGTTCCTAGAAACTGAGAAAATAGAAAAAGTTTTAATACTGTGTTTAAAAGACAATCATTTTATATTAGACTTAGCTTTTTTGGCAGATACGACAAGTATGTTAAATGAACTTAATTTGGAATTGCAAGGAATGGAACGCAATATATGCGACTTGTCAAAAATCATTCACAATTTTAAAACAAAACTTTTTCTAATTTTTTCCCAAATTAAAACTGGTGATTTTTCCAATTTTCCAAAAACTTCACTTGTTTATAGAAATCTCGAAATCGACAAAAGATATGAATATGCCGAAATATTTGAAACACTTTTCAATAATTTTCAAGACAGGTTTCAAGATTTTGTAATTTTACAACCGCTATTAGATCTTTTCGAAAACCCTTTTCGTTGCGATGTAAGCAACTACGAATTTGATATTCAATCAGAACTAATCATACTACGAAGCGAAGTAAATGCTCCAGACGAAAATAATATTGTAGAGTTCTGGAAAGATTTGGATGGCGAGTTCTATCCTGAACTAAAAAAAAATTCATTTAAGTGCCTCTCTTTATTCGGCACTACTTACCTATGCGAACAAATTTTTTCGGATTTAAAATTTATTGGTTCCAAGCAACGTAATAAATTAAGTTCATCCCATTTGAAAAGCATTCTACTATTACGAAACTGCCATAAAAGTATAAATTTAGAAGATTTTATTTTATAAGTTGTATAACACAAAGGTACAAAATTAAAAATTTTTTGTGTTGATAAAAAATTTGTAGCAGTTCTTTACCAATTCAATGTGGCTGATTTTAAAACTGCACTTTTTTTTCTATCAGCTGTGATTTGCGTGCAATATTTATTTTTTATGAATTTTTAAACCATAAAAATCTTTAATTTTTTTTACAATTGTTTGATAAGATATTTGAAACTGATTTAGAGTCAAAAAGCTTCCGAATAAAAAAAAAAGTGCAGTTTTAAAATCAGCGACATTGAATTGGTAAAGAATTGCTACAAATTTTTTATCAACACAAAAAATTTTTAATTTTGTACCTTTGTGTTATACAACTTATAAAATATATTACTAACATTTTATTTCGGCTGTAAATGAATGCGTTCTCTCAATTTCTTTACTCTCTGGTTCTCACTAATACACAACCAAAAAAATTTTGGAAATCCCTGATATACATACATATGTCCTATGTGTATACATTTTTTATGTTTGACTATGTTAAATCTGAAAAAACTAAAGTGTATTGTTCTCTGAGCGTGATTTGGTAGGAACCAAATGAAAATGGACACAAGCGTATGAATAAAACAAATGATAATAACGACCATCCTGGACAATACTGAAGTTTGCTTGTGCGCGAGTGTAAAATTCTCAAAATATAAAGAAACGAAATAAGAACGAATCGCATTGTGTGCAAATGAAACGGTAAAACATTGAACGTACATATATAGCAAAATACAAGTGATCGCAATTTGGTTTGTGAAAAAAACATAGCTGTAAACACCAAGCATACATACATAAATGGTTGTTTGTGTTTTTGTGTTGAAAAATGTTGAAAGCGAATGGTAACCAAAGAAATTAAATTTGGTTACATATGAAAAAACGTTACAAGTAAATGAAAAAACGAATACATAGTGTATTAAGGTGAAGCAGTGAAATGCAAAGTAGTGAAGAAAACGTATGTAAACACTAATGCTAGACGGAACGTACGTCAACGTAGACTATACATAAACGACAAGTAAGATACTTGAAATCGAACGTAAAGGTATTTTTTTTAATTTAACGAAAACGATAAGAAAACGTAACGAAAATATAATTTAAACGGGTTGTGATAAACGAAATACGAACAAAAAGTTGGCAGATAGAAAATTTGTCGATTAACCAACGTTTTTATATATTGAATGGAAAATAAATAAACGAAAAGTTCTTGTTGAAACGTAATATGCGGGAATTTTTAACTAAAACGAAATTTATATAAAACAAAGCGAAAATAAACGTTTTACGAAAAAAGAACTAACGAATAATGAATTTTTACGACTTTATGAACGGTATATCAAACAATACGGTGTTTGATATAATTTTAGCAAACGCTTCATATATAAAATTTAAAATATACGACAATGCCGCGTATATCGGATTTGAAAACGGCAGATCTTAAAGATCTTTTACGTGAAAGCGAATTGGTGACAACGGGTAACAAATCAGAACTTATTAAACGTTTAACGGAATTCGAAGGATCTGATCAAATCGAACTTGAAAATATAAGTGTCAATGATAATGGGCGTGAACAAATCGATGAATTGCGGGATATGCTCCGGAATGTTATGAGCAGCGTGCAAAATTCGGTTCTGAACTCTCAAACGTAACTCGTAACAAACATCAACAACAAGTTGAATCGCCACCGCCAAACCCTGAACCGCATCAACGTAGTGCGTTTAGTGAACGGATAATTGCTGATACCCTTCCCAGTTTATCGATAGGGTAAACAAATCGTTACAAGCTTACGACTGGAATGAAAGTTGCTTAATGTTAGCAATTTATACAAAACTAAAAGGTCCAGCGAAGCTATGGCTTGATGAATCGTCCGACTTATACGTATCGTGGGACGAATTGTCAACCGCATTAAGAGCAGAATTCGAGTTCGTAGCGGATGAAGCAAAAGTTCACTCTAAAATGTGCAAGGCAACACGAAGGGACGGTGAGTCGATAAATGAGTATTGTTTTAGAATAAATGCGTTAGGAAGACGACATCACCTAAGTGAGTCGTCAATAATTAAATATACACGCCAGGGCCTAAAAGATCGCGAGTAGCAGGCAGCAATTGCAACAATGAAGGAAATGCGCGAAACTTTAGATTTTTTTTTTTTTTTTTTTTTTTTATTTATTATTTATTTATTACCCACGAAGCTAAATAGTTTGTCTGCAGGTGTAATAAATGTATATTGTACAATGGATATCCAATATAATAAATAAATTGTATGATATTAAGTTTTACTTTAAAAATTCATTTTTAGTTTTTCGATTTATTTCAAAAACTTCACGCAGAATTTAAATTGAAAAAATTCATTTGTTATATGCGAAGAAGAAGAAGACAAATTTTGATTTAGAAGCAATAAAACTAATTTAAGTACAAGACAAATACATTTTTATTGTAAATATACGTTTTAGTTCATTATTTAATTCATTTTTATATTATTTGAGATAAACTTATGATTTAAACTATATTGAGATTTACAAAAAGGGTAAATTTCCTGAATAACTTTGATGGCTCTTTCAGCGCAAATATTAGATCTTTTTAAATTCAGAATGGCAGAATCTTCCTTTACCCAGTGTTTTAGAAAACACTTATGCGCAGTTCCGAATTGCTTGACGGATTTTTCCAATATTTCAAAATCATTGTTATGAAAACGGTGATCCGAGAACCAAACATCATACCATGCGCTGCATATGAATTGGCAAATTGGCAAAAGTTGTATTCTGTGTTCCGGTATTAGTATGAACGTTAAAATCGCTAGAATAGCTCTAGAATTCCATCGAGCGTTGCTGAGCGCTGGTAAAACTCTAAATTTTATGTATGGGAACTTGTTGCTTACTTCATAATATTTAAAATATTGCCCTAGTTCATATAAAAATTGCATGTCATCACGCCATTTAATAGATCTTAAGGTCAACTTTTCTTCGTTTTGTTTGTAGTTTTGTTTTAGGTTTTCGTAGTTCATAATCAATTCGGTAAATATGTCATAACTGATGTTTGGCGATGTCGACTTTCCACTTAGTAACTCATTCATTACATGCTTCAAAATTAAATCTAATACATGATGTTGGCATCCAATATACTGCGGTGGGGACAACTGTTTTTCCTTAAAACAATTCTGCAGTAAACGAACAACTCCACTTTTAACCCCTGTATTAACGTTTGTTGTGTCACTAACAATCATTTTTATGGAATTCCAAAGGTTAAATTTATCCAAGACTTCCTTATTCCTTAAAAAAGTTATAGAAAGTTAATTAATGCTCTAAAAATATATTATTAAATAGAAATCTTCAAAAATTGACAAACTTTTCCCGTTTTCAAGAACCATTGCCGCTACTCTTACTTCTTTAGTTTCATTTGTTAACACCACGGCCTGCACTTCTTTCTTCCCGTCGAAATGAATACACCAAATGTCATCTCTTAAGGAATTCTTATAATTTTTTTCCAATCTGCTTTAATCATCGCTTTGTGAATACCTGCTTGTGTTGGTTTTGCTATATTTATTCCTTCTTTGGACAATTCTTTGCATATTTTAGCGGCATTTTTGGTGCTTACATGGGCTGTTGTTACTATTGTCACTGCTGCTTTTGTTGAACACTTCGCATTTCTTTTTCTTGGAAGAGGAGCTTTATATTCAGCAACAGGTGGATAATGTGATTGCTCGACAGATTCAGCTGATGATGTTGACGTGTTGAGCGCCACTTTATTTAAACACGAGGTGCTTTGAACATTTTTTCTTGAAAGGGCAGCTTTGGAGGGATGCACATTAACTACAAATTCCATGCGTAGTTTCTGCTCCTTCTGTGACTCCGATTTGTAAACAAAATTCCCATTAGGCTCTGGAATGTATGTGTAGATATTTTCCCTCCAGCGTACTCTTCTGTTTTTGTTCTTGACACTACTACCAGGGGTTTTATTACAAAGTCTTTCTGAGGGTGACTGAATTTTTTCGGCATCCCAGCCATTTAGTTTTGGCTGGGCCGCCTGGAGTTTCCCGGGTTTCCCAATGGGCAATTGGTCCTTATATGTCCTGCTCCATTACAACCGAAGCATCTTATGGGTTCATTCCTCATTCTGCCATGACGGAAATGATCCCTATTTGGCTCATCATGTGGTGAAGTCACGGGCTGTTGTCCCCTTTGTGAATGGTCCTGCCGTTCTCTTGGCATATTATTACTCCCTCTGGAGCAGAAATTATTAGCCCCTTGCCAATCGGTACTCGGTTGCGTATTCTGGCCACGTACCTGATTGTTGGGATATCTCTGTTGTGGTTGCTGACAAAATTTGTTTTCCGTGTGGCCATTTGTTCTACATATCCTGCAGGTCAACGTGCGTAACCTTTTTAGGCACTCCATTTGGTTGTGGCCCTTACGGTGACAGAAATCGCATTGTTCTACTTTTTCTTCTGCGTTACTCCTACACGATGGACCTATCTCATGTCCATATGTGCCACATTTTACGCAATATGGTGTGTTTAATCTCTGTTCGCAATTCGTCCTATTGTGGCCTTCCTGGTTACAGAAAGTACACGTTGTTGTTATGGTCACCGTGTTTATCCCAATCTGACTATCGCCAAACAGGTCTTCTGCATTTTCCACTATCTGAACTAATTTTTCCAAATCCTCATTTTCCTCGCCTACAAACCTTGTTCTAAGTGCCTGATCCCGGAGCCCTTTAATGAAACTTTTTACTGCCAATCTCTTAAAATCTTTCAATATGATTTGTCTACTGTTCACATCGCTCCATTCATTCGCTGCGATGCCTTCTGCTTCATTAAGTAATGCTTCTATTGGGCCTCCAAAACGGCTTGCTGGTTCTTTTGCTCCTTGCCTGCACGAGGTAACAAGTTCCCTGATCTGGTCTAGCGTTTTCGTCTTTAGGTACAGTTTTTTTATTGCGTTACAGAGAGCATCTACTGTTCCAAAGGAATGGGGTGCTATTCGCACGTAAGCTGAACCCATTAACCGCAACTTAAGGCACTCTATGACTTCTGGAGTTATGGCTCTGCTATCGTCAGTAATCAGTTCTCGTTCTGCCAACTTACATCCTTGAATAAAACGGAAAACTTATGAAGTCAAATCCGGTCCTTCGGTGCCAAAAAAGGTAGGGATTATATTGTTAACAAGTTTCGTGATTGTTGATATTGACGCCATGTCTTGCGTGTTAATAACTAAGTTGCTTGAAGTGGGGGATGATATCAGTCTCTGGAGCGTCCTCCGGGATTCCTCTATATAGCTATCGAAATCCGCTTTAATATGAGGCGATTTGATTTTAAGCTGTTTGAATTCCTTTTCGTACTGCGATAAATCGGCTAACATCCTATTTAATGTTTCTGCTGTATATCCTCTGCTACCCGCCTTTCTTGCGTTTACTCTAATATTCCGTGTTTTGGCTATCAAGTCAAGAGCCGCTGCTTCCTCGTCTATCTGGACTTCTTCGTTGCACTCTGTCCGTCCACCCGAAGCTGTATGGCTGCCGTCTGCTTGTTCTACTACTATCCTCGGAACTCTGAAACCCTCTTTCTCCAGTTCTTCACTTAGGGATGGAGTGGGTGACCTGGCTTTGTGTATAATGTCGAGTTCACGACGTTTTCCAAGGCAGTTTGTAGTCTTTGCACGGTGTCGTCTTGTACGTCTATTTGTTGTTGTTGTTTTAGTTGTTTCCTGAATTCCTTCTCACTCAACCCCTTTTGTCTCAATTTTTCGCCCAACGCCACGTTTTCCTGTACTACCTGTTCCAACAAATTGTCCGTATATTTAATTTGTTCCCTAAGCTTACGACTTCTCTAACAGTTTTTTTGTTCCCTCTAAGTCTTCTATCCTCTTAATTAAGTCCGCGGATTGGTCCTTGTTCAGGTCACCTAACAATTGTAAAACATAACCAACCTCTTCTAACTTGGTCAATCTCTTTTGCCTTATAATCTCCCTATGTTGTTCCGTAAATTCTTTGCCTAGTCGTAGCTGGTTCAATTCTGTCCACGCCTTTGGGTCCATTAAAACTTGGTGGTATCCACTTGCTAAATCGAGGGTAGAGAAGTATCGACTGCATCCTAGCTGGTCTAGGATTTCATCAATCCTTGGTATCGGAAAAACCTGTTTTATTGTGGCATCATTTAGCTTTCTGAAATCTACCACTAGTCGCCATCTTTTCTCGCCATTTTGTCCCGCTTTTTTGGGAACTAACAGGATCGGGGAGTTCCAAGGGGAGTTACTCGGTGATATGATTCCATCATTAAGCATTTGGCTTACTTGTCTGTTGATTTCGTTTCGATGGACTTCGGGCAATCTGAACTGCTTTGTATTTATTGAAAGTTGACCGGGATGTGTGGGTATCTGATGTTTAAGGACATCCGTGTATGTTAGACTATCTCCTGGTAGTTGGAAAATATCATCGTATGATTTCAAGATGCCCTCTATCGCGAGCTTTTCCTCCCGATTCAAATACTGGCTTAGCTGCACTGTTTCTAAAAGTAGTATTTCCCTTGATATCCCCTTTGGCCGAGGCAACTGTTGCTGACACAATCGCGTGAGAGCGTCCTTTTATAGACGAGTTACCCGGTATGTATAGCTGTGGATGTTTTTCCTCCGATGTGAGAGGTAGGGAGGCTATTTGTTGCTCGTTATCAAAAAATTTTATGTTCTTACTGATGGTATCGGTAACAGTTCTGTTCCACATCATTTCTCTGCCTAGCAAGCCATCTGCCGGGAGTCGGCTTCCCTCGGGTACTACATGCATTTGTAGTGATAATGTTAATGTTGAGAGTCACCCTCGTACATTATAAATTTTATTTTATTTAGAATTAAACAATGAAAACTTATGCTGACTCAATTATGCGAGTCAGCACTTTAGGAACATACTGACTTTAGTGCAGTCAGCATTTTAATTTTATTATAAGTTTTATTTTATTTAGAATTAAACAATGAAAGATTGTGCTGACTCAATTATGCGAGTCAGCACTTTAGGAACATACTGACTTTAGTGCAGTCAGCATTTTAATTTTAAGAACTAGGTATAAATAGTGGATAAGAATAGCTTTTAAAAAGTAGTTGTAATTAGTAAAACAATAAAAATACCTGCGATCTCCACGGAGCACTCCAGGTTGAAAAAAAATTAAATTAATAAAATAACAGCAATTGTCTTTTTTGTCTTTTTTACAACCCCAACAATTGGCGCAGCCGGTAATTAAATAAAGATCCTGCGATTCCCAAGGTACCCTCCAGGAATAAAATTTATTTATTACGCGAAATTTTTGCCGGACTTAGATCCCTGCCTGGTATGGTGACTGGTTTCGAGAGCGACGAAAGTAATATAAACTAGTAAACACGGAAGCGAAGTGCTAAAGGTCTTAAGCAGCCACATTCTGGTACGCCTTTAGTGTCTTTGAACAAGTGCGAATTGGTGGAATTGCAAGTAACTTGCCACGGACTTTTCACCGCATTAGGAGGCGATTTATTTCGGTTGGTTTTTTCCTCAAAACAAAACAAAATCGGTGAAGACGGTGGCGAAGAAAAACGTTGAGGAAACCACTGAGTATAGCAGCAAGGTGCTGAAGGTCTTAAGCAGCCACATTCTGGTACGCCTTTAGTATCTTTGCGAAAATATAAAGTGGTGGAGGTAAAAGTAGTTGCCACTGCCACCAGCCGCATTTAGGAAGTTTTGAGGAAGGATCAGTACAACGCGGCAGTATTGGTTTTTAGTTAAGAATTGAGTTTTTTTCCCCAAAGTTTAATGATGGCACAAGTCGTTTTAATACTGGTAAGTATTATTTTGAAAATTTCGTGGTTATAAATGGACAACCCGCTGTCAAGGACGGACGAACTCTTAACCAAGCTTAACAAATATAACTATTCGGTGGACAGTTTACAGGTGCTCGCGTGGACAGAATTGAACGAGCTACGACTAGGCAAAGAATTTACGGAACAACATAGGGAGATTATAAGGCAACAGAGATTGACCAAGTTAGAAGAGGTTGGTTATGTTTTACAATTGTTAGGTGACCTGCACAAGGACCAATCCGCGGACTTAATTCAGAGGATAGAAGACTTAGAGGGAACAAAAAAACTGTTAGAGAAGCAAAGTCGTAAGCTTAGGGAACAAATTAAATATACGGACAATTTGTTGGAACAGGTAGTACAGGAAAACGTGGCGTTGGGCGAAAAATTGAGACAAAAGGGGTTGAGTGAGAAGGAATTCAGGAAACAACTAAAACAACAACAACAAATAGACGTACAAGACGACACCGTGCAAAGACTACAAACTGCCTTGGAAAACGCGCATCGTGAACTCGACATTATACACAAAGCCAGGTCACCCACTCCATCCCTAAGTGAAGAACTGGAGAAAGAGGGTTTCAGAGTTCCGAGGATAGTAGTAGAACAAGCAGACGGCAGCCATACAGCTTCGGGTGGACGGACAGAGTGCAACGAAGAAGTACAGATAGACGAGGAAGCAGCGGCTCTTGACTTGATAGCCAAAACACGGAATATTAGAGTAAACGCAAGAATGGCGGGTAGCATAGGATATACAGCAGAAACATTAAATAGGAAGTTAGCCGATTTATCGCAGTACGAAAAGGAATTAAAACAGCTTAAAATCAAATCGCCTCATATTAAAGCGGATTTCGATAGCTATATAGAGGAATCCCGGAGGACGCTCCAGAGACTGATATCATCCCCCACTTCAAGCAACTTAGTTATTAACACGCAAAACATGGCGTCAATATCAACAATCACGAAACTTGTTAACAATATAGTCCCTACCTTTTTTGGCACCGAAGGACCGGATTTGACTTCAGAAGTTTTCCGTTTTATTCAAGGATGTAAGTTGGCAGAGCGAGAACTGATTACTGACGATAGCAGAGCCATAACTCCAGAAGTCATAGAGTGCCTTAAGTTACGGTTAATGGGTTCAGCTTACGTGCGATTAGCACCCCATTCCTTTGGAACAGTAGATGCTCTCTGTAACGCAATAAAAAACTGTACCTAAAGACGAAAACGCTAGACCAGATCAGGGAACTTGTTACCTCGTGCAGGCAAGGAGCAAAAGAACCAGCAAGCCGTTTTGGAGGCCGAATAGAAGCAATACTTAATGAAGCAGAAGGCATCGCAGCGAATGAATGGAGCGATGTGAACAGTAGACAAATCATATTGAAAGATTTTAAGAGATTGGCAGTAAAAAGTTTCATTAAAGGGCTCCGGGATCAGGCACTTAGAACAAGGTTTGTAGGCGAGGAAAATGAGGATTTGGAAAAATTAGTTCAGATAGTGGAAAATGCAGAAGACCTGTTTGGCGATAGTCAGATTGGGATAAACACGGTGACCATAACAACAACGTGTAGTTTCTGTAACCAGGAAGGCCACAATAGGACGAATTGCGAACAGAGATTAAACACACCATATTGCGTAAAATGTGGCACATATGGACATGAGATAGGTCCATCGTGTAGGAGTAACGCAGAAGAAAAAGTAGAACAATGCGATTTCTGTCACCGTAAGGGCCACAACCAAATGGAGTGCCTAAAAAGGTTACGCACGTTGACCTGCAGGATATGTAGAACAAATGGCCACACGGAAAACAAATTTTGTCAGCAACCACAACAGAGATATCCCAACAATCAGGTACGTGGCCAGAATACGCAACCGAGTACCGATTGGCAAGGGGCTAATAATTTCTGCTCCAGAGGGAGTAATAATATGCCAAGAAAACGGCAGGACCATTCACAAAGGGGACAACAGCCCGTGACTTCACCACATGATGAGCCAAATAGGGATCATTTCCGTCATGGCAGAATGAGGAATGAACCCATAAGATGCTTCGGTTGTAATGGAGCAGGACATATAAGGACCAATTGCCCATTGGGAAACCCGGGAAACTCCAGGCGGCCCAGCCAAAACTAAATGGCTGGGATGCCGAAAAAATTCAGTTACCCTCAGAAAGACTTTGTAATAAAACCCCTGGTAGTAGTGTCAAGAACAAAAACAGAAGAGTACGCTGGAGGGAAAATATCTACACATACATTCCGGAGCCTAATGGGAATTTTGTTTACAAATCGGAGTCACAGAAGGAGCAGAAACTACGCATGGAGAGCAAAGAAATTATAGGAAGAGATGACGCCTTCATACAATTCCCATGTGATGAAGCGCTCAATAAAAATTTATCCTTGCTCGTAGACACGAGAGCGGATACCACGTTAGTAAAAGTGGAGGCTGTAGCACCACACATTCAGATAAATGCGAACGAACAAAAATGTCTGTCAGGAGCTTTTGGGGGAAGTATTACATCCATAGGAACAATAACCGCACGGCATGCAACAAGTATAAGCAATTTATCACTACAAATGCATGTAGTACCCGAGGGAAGCCGACTCCCGGCAGATGGCTTGCTAGGCAGAGATATGATGTGGAACAGAACTGTTATCGATACCATCAGTAAGAACATAAAATTTTTTGATAACGAGCAACAAATAGCCTCCCTACCTCTCACATCGGAGGAAAAACATCCACAGCTATACATACCGGGTAACTCGTCTATAAAAGGACGCTCTCACGCGATTGTGTCAGCAACAGTTGCCTCGGCCAAAGGGGATATCAAGGGAAATACTACTTTTAGAAACAGTGCAGCTAAGCCAGGATTTGAATCGGGAGGAAAAGCTCGCGATAGAGGGCATCTTGAAATCATACGATGATATTTTCCAACTACCAGGAGATAGTCTAACATACACGGATGTCCTTAAACATCAGATACCCACACATCCCGGTCAACTTTCAATAAATACAAAGCAGTTCAGATTGCCCGAAGTCCATCGAAACGAAATCAACAGACAAGTAAGCCAAATGCTTAATGATGGAATCATATCACCGAGTAACTCCCCTTGGAACTCCCCGATCCTGTTAGTTCCCAAAAAAGCGGGACAAAATGGCGAGAAAAGATGGCGTCTAGTGGTAGATTTCAGAAAGCTAAATGATGCCACAATAAAACAGGTTTTCCGATACCAAGGATTGATGAAATCCTAGACCAGCTAGGATGCAGTCGATACTTCTCTACCCTCGATTTAGCAAGTGGATACCACCAAGTTTTAATGGACCCAAAGGATAAACAAAAAACAGCATTCAGTACCAATCTAGGACATTTTGAATTCAATCGTATGCCTTTCGGGTTGACAGGTGCGCCAGCCACTTTTCAGAGAATAATGAACTCAATATTAACCGGGCTGCAGGGAATCGACTGTTTTGTCTATTTGGACGATATAGTTATATATGGCAGAAATCTAACGGATCATAATTCACGTTTGATGAAAGTTCTGGACGTTTTGCAAAAATACAACCTTAAATTGCACCCCGATAAATGTAATTTCCTGCAAAAAGAGATAATTTATCTAGGCCACCAGTGCTCGGAAAGAGGAGTGTTGCCAGACCCGAATAAGACTAAGGCAGTGAGGGATATACCACCCCCTAGAAATATCAAGGAGCTACAAGCGTTTTTGGGGCTTATGAATTATTACAGAAAGTTCATACCAAACTCGGCCAAAATCTCTCTACCACTTAACCAAATGCTGAGAAGGGACGCAAAATTAGAATGGACACAAGAGTGTCAGGAAGCAATGGACAAGTTAAAGGAAGCTGTAACAAATGCTCCTCTGCTCCAATACCCCGACTTTAACAAGCCTTTCATTCTAACAACAGACGCTAGTAATGTCGCTCTGGGAGCAATTCTCTCCCAAGGAGAACCTGGAAGTGACCTACCAATCTATTTCGCTAGCAGAGTGTTAAGCGATACGGAGAAACGATACTCCACAATCGAGAGGGAGCTGCTAGCCATTGTATGGGCAACCAAAACGTTTAGATCATATCTATTTGGCAGACATTTCACAGTATTTACTGACCATAAACCGTTGAAGGGTATAGCCAATCTAAGGGATCAGGAAGGTAGATTGGGGCGCTTAAGACTAAAACTATTGGAATATGATTTTGAGATACGTTACAAACCTGGCAAGACAAACCAAAATGCGGATGCTCTCAGCCGCCTGCCAGCTGAAGAAGTAAACGTAGGTGCAATAACCAGGTCGAGAGCAAAGAGTATGGAAAACCAAAATGGGCAGACCAGAGGGGTGCAGGAAGAAACGGAGACAGATAGAAACAATTCGCAAGAGGATAATACGACGTACCTAACGGACGCGGGGGATATACAAAATGTAATTAAAACATTTCACGACACCTCGTTGGGAGGACACCAAGGCGCGCTTAAAACATATTTCCGCATAAGATCACAATATAAATGGGCCGGTATGCAGGGTCAAATTAAAAAGTATGTTGCCTCCTGCAAACTTTGTCAACAGAATAAAAGTTCGAGAATAGATAGGGTGCCAATGACCCTGACCACAACCCCTAATATGCCCTTCGAGAGAGATATTATATTTGATTTTAAAGAGTATGAGTTACTCCATTTTTTGGTTTCAAGTTACTTTGGCTCGAAACCAAAGGTACAGGATGAAGAGGTAGTACAAAGAGGATACTAAGCAAACATTGATTAGGTTCCTATGCTGCACCGCTATGGGTAGTGGTCTACAACAGGGGAGATTAGTGCGAAAATTCGATACGATTTCAGCTGAAGGCAAACGCAATGGGTGGTAGAAAGGAAAAGTTTGGGGTAGACATAAAAAGGTTAAAAAAAAAAAAAAAAAAAAAAAAAAAGTATCAAGGAGATAACAAAGAAAGGTGGTAGCACCAATAATAGTAAACTGAATAGCCAAGAGGCCATATAATATAAGGGAAGTGTATCAGTCAACCCATTCTCTAATTCTAGGTACTTTGGCTCGAAACCAAAGCTACGGGATGAGGAGAGAATGTAAGGGCGATACTCGAGAAAATGTAAGTAAAAATAAGGAGATAGACCAAGGGAAAAACAAAAGGGGGAATATAAACAGACGGGTCAGAAAGAAAAAAAAAAGGAAATGACCTAAAAGAATGATAGAAATAAACACAGGACCTGGACGGTCACATAATGAAGATAACAAAAGGAAAATATAAGCTAGATACTAGAGAGTAAAACTAAAATATATAAACAGAAGGGAGGAAATGACCAGAAGGGTCATATAATGAAGATGAAACGCAAGGTAGAAATCTAAACATACTCCCCATTTTTAACGCACTCTGCACTAAAGCACTTTGACGGGAGCTTCTTGGCTCAAGTGTAGTAAAATTACAGATGTACATTATTTGCGAATTGGGGGACTTACCCACCAATTTCTTGCCAACCAATTATTATCTCCAATTGAAAGAAAATCTCTTCCGCAAACGGCTTGTCTACCTGAAATAAAAACCGGACTTTAGTATAGGTTCCTCTATAATTTAAAAATACATTAAAATATAACTCGCAGTTTTTTCTGATTCACTCGAGGATGGACCTGCAGTGGGAAAGGCAGCAGTACCAGAAAGCTAAAAGAAGATAAGGAATTAGTATAGATTCAATAAGAAAATCAATTGAAACGAAACAGACCTGCTGGAATCCATTCGGCCTGGGGTGAGCCGAAGGGACCTTCCTTTAGACTTAACTGTGCACCATCCGGGCCCATGAACATCCTTTGAGCATTCTGGTCGAGTAAGAATTTCCTGCTGAAAGTAACAAAAATAAATAAAATTGTTGTAAAAATAGCAATTATAATGCTCATTTTTCAGATTTCGAAAAATGATCCATTGCAATTAAAAATCACTTACCAATCCACTTTTAAAATTATTTAAATCCACTTTCTAAATTGTTTTAATAACAAATTGTAAACTTTATGTTTGCTTAATTTTTTCTATGTTTACAATATAATAACTTTTTATTCAAGTAATTTCGGTGTTTTATGTTTTCGTATTTGTCTTTAAAACATGAATATTTTAATTAATATTAAAACACTATTAATAACTTTTTTTACTTATGGGTTGATTACGCATGCAACTGAACTGAAGTTTAATCAAGTAAAATTCAAAGTTAACTCAACAGAACAGTGCAATGTATGTATATTTTAAAATGTGCATACCTAAGCACTATAACACAGACGTTGGAGTATTGTATTTCTTTTAAATTTTCATGTTTGTGTAGATCTCAGCAAGCATTCCATACACAACCATAAACATAAACATAAATACTTGTTGCTACTCAGTGCTAAAATTATACACTGGGAGGAACAAATGTGTCAATGACAGGAATTTATGTGATTCGGGGCATAAAATATTTGCAAAGAGTCAAGCTCTTTGTACATATTTACAATGCCCAAATTGAAAAAAAAAACTTTTAATTGGTTTCGTAAAAAATTACTACAAAAAACACTTTTTAAATTTCTATAACTTTGCAAATATGAGGTTTTCCTTAGGCAAGTATTGATTTTATAACAGAAAATTTAAAAGGAAAAGGTTACCTATTCCTTTTTTTTTTCTATAAATTTAATACTTGCGCGATAAAACTTTCTGCATGCAAATAAATAATTTTATTTTTTTTATAACAAAAAAAAAACTACTTAAAAATTATTTAAACTGAATTAAAAAAAAAAAAAAAAAATTTATTTTGCAGAAAAATTAAAATATTGGAATTATTTATTTGGATTTTAAATTGTATCACGAGAACGTTTTTATACATATTACTTTAAAAAAAAAAAAACAAAAAACTGCATTTTTAATACAAAAAATGCAAATTCATACATAATTATACTTAATTATTAAAATATTTTGTTGAAATATAAAATCTACAAATTTTAAGAATTCATACATAATTATACTTAATCATTAAAATAAATAACTTTAATAACTTTAAAAACCAAAAAAACAAAAAACTGCATTTTAATACAAAAAAATGCAAATTTATACATAATTATACTTAATTATTAAAATATTTTGTTGAAATATAAAATCTACAAATTTTAAGAATGCCTAACACAAATAGGAATCCAACTAGAAGATATGAGTTTATGTTGATATTGTTTTATATGTTATGTTCTTTACACCTATTGTTTACTTTATTTTGCATTTTAAAGTGCGTTTTCGTCTGGTGTTCGTCAACAAAAAGACGCGTTTAGTCCACTAACGGCAACAATTCCGATGGGTATCAATTAATACCCTGCTCTCATCCTGCTCAACAACCGACGGGGTAACCGCGCAGGAAGGTATAACGATGCGGCATTACGTCTCCACACATGGTGATTCTCGTTCGGATGTCTTGGATTATGGTAATTCCGACGTATATGATATTAAGGATAGTTCAGCTCTGCAAAACGATGACTCTGGGGGATTTTAAGAAATGTCTTAAAAATTTCAAGATCATAAGACGGAAAACTGTGATGATAAAAAAGGTAAAAAGTCTGAATTACATATATGTTCTTGTTCCAGTGCGAATCCCAGTTTCGATTCGGATGAAAAAGATAAGGAAAACCCCCCCCCAGATAGCCAGCAACAAGATGGTCAAGCCGAGAGCAGCTCTCGCGATTGCCTCGGGGTAGCAAATAATGCTAATAATAATTTAACAGATGAAAATGTCCATTACTCTGAACCGCATATAGACTTTAATGGAAGTCCAGCCAAACAAAATTCTTATGAAACAAGGACTAGACCTCCAAGTCTACCTTCGGTCCTTTAACAGGTATGTTACTATGCCTCTGCCCGCAAAAGGTGGACCAGAGGGTTCCGAAGATTACAATCTGAATACGCGGCCCATCTAAAACAAAATACACCTGAACACAAATCCACAGAATCCGATACGCAAAATCATACACATCTATCAGAATCACCACTGCTGGAACAAAAACCTTTTCCTTAGAAAAAGCTTAACGGGATCCCAGCAACAACAACATATTAAGAGATTTGTTCACAACAATGGAGACGCAAAAAGAAGAGAATGTTTACACGCCAACACGATTAAAACGCAGATCCATCAAGAACAACATCAGCAGCATCTACCATGAATGCATCAACACCAGATGAAACCGCACTTTTTCATAAAGGGGGGAGGGATGTTGAGAGTCACCCTCGTACATTATAAGTTTTATTTTATTTAGAATTAAACAATGAAAAATTATGCTGACTCAATTATGCGAGTCAGCACTTTAGGAACATACTGACTTTAGTGCAGTCAGCATTTTAATTTAATTATAAGTTTTATTTTATTTAGAATTAAACAATGAAAGATTATGCTGACTCAATTATGCGAGTCAGCACTTTAGGAACATACTGACCAGGGCTGTGGAGTCGGAGTTGAAGAGTCGGAGTTGAGGTTTTTGTACCGGAGTCGGAGTCGGAGTCGCAGTACCCAAAAAAAACGCGTGACTCCGACTCCAAAATTTTTCGGCAAAAAAAATTTCTAATATTTTCCAATATAAATATTCTTCGAAATTGGCGATGCAATATTTTGCAGATCAATATGAATAAGTAGATTTTAATTTATTTTATGAGAAATAGTTGATTCCAGTACTTCACTATTTAAGTATATTTTTTATACGTGCGGGAAAAAGTCTAAATTACATAAGCAAAACTTATACTCAGTTATTGATCTAGTTGATAAAAGATGTGTGATTTTTTAAATAATTTACTCATGCTTAAAAATGTTAATGACAGGAATTGGCAATAATTTTAATATCAGAATTTTTTAACCATCAACGGTGAAATATTTTCAACATTGTACAGAATAAGTGTTGCTATAGCGCATAAATACTAGTATGTATTAGAAAAATTGTGACGTAAAATTATTTCTCTTTTGTGTAGAAACATCTTTATCGGCCAGCCTTTAATTCCTACCATAACACTCATGTTTTTCTTATGCACATTACGCTGGGATTCCCATAATTCGTTTAATTAAGATGTTTCTACACAAAAGAGAAATTTTACGTCTCATTCATTTCGCATCACGGTTAGAGTAGGAGTCGGAGTCGGAGTCGCACTTAAAAAATTTCAGCGTTTGGAGTCGGAGTCGGAGTTAGTACTTTTTTCGGTCGACTCCACAGCCCTGATACTGACTTTAGTGCAGTCAGCATTTTAATTTTAAGAACTAGGTATAAATAGTGGATAAGAATAGCTTTTTAAAAGTAGTTGTAATTAGTAAGACAATAAAAATACCTGCGATCTCCACGGAGCACTCCAGGTTGAAAAAAAATTAAATTAATAAAATAACAGCAATTGTCTTTTTTGTCTTTTTTACAACCCCAACATTTAGCTGTCGTGTACCCAACTTCTCCATTTGTAGTTGTTTGGAGTTCATACAACTTTTTGTCCTCAGTTCCTAGCCAGACACCATTTAAATCAGTTATATCACATAACTTGTTGAACGTCATTGTAACATTTCTGCCATCCGGGAATTTTAAAAATGTTGAATAATCATTTAAAACTTTTGTTATCTTCCGTTCTGCAGCTATACGTGTTATGCTCGGAAAGTTTAGTTTCGACCACAATACAATCATTTCGTTTGTAATAATCTGGCATCTTTTCTTTTTAAATTTCTCCGTTTTTGCTAATTCGCGGTCTGTTTTGGAATCTTACACAATTCACTCAAGGGTTTTTCAATGTTATTGATTTCTCTTCTCTTATTCTTAGATTTTTGAAATGTTATTAAATTGTTTTCCCATTTTTTTAAATTTTTTAAAACTTCAGCACCACTTTTTTTAAAAGACATTGTTAATTAAAAAAGACACTTACACTCAAGCCGCCACGCACTGAATGAGAGATCGACAGCTAAATAAAAGCAACTGGCGCGACGCTTATACGAAGTTTCAATCATTCATAAATCATTTACTCAAATTTACCGTTATGTACTTTTGTCATATGCAAAAATACGATGAATAACAGAAGAAGAGCAAAACAAAACAGTCACAAAGAAAAGAACATAATCTCATATGGTGTTTTTTCTTGGCATATGTATGAAATTTGCATACGAATTTTCAATTTAAATTCTGCGTGAAGTTTTTGAAATAAATCGAAAAACTAAAAACGCAGTTATCATTTTTTTACTATTCCTCATCGTGTTATGCCATGTAAATTTTTTTTTTTTTTCTAAAAATGCAAAAAGTTGTACCCCTAGTATACATACATACAAATGTAGATAAAAATATAAAAAATATAATAAAAGAAAATGTAAATGTAAATAAAATATAAAAAAATAAAAAGTATAAAATATATAAAGATATAAAAATAAAAAGTATAAAATATATAAACAATAAAGAAATATATACAATGGCTTTCCTCATTTCTTGTACTGTAAACTGGTGTTGTTCCTAGTATTGTTTCTGATGTTATTGGTTTGGATGGTGCTGAAACGTTTTGTTATTAAATCGCTTAATTTGTTTGTTTTTGGGCATTTTTATCATTGTTGTTGCTAGTGTTGTTGTTACTGGCATTGTAACGAATGTTGTTACTGGTGTTGTTTAAATTGTTGTATTAATAGTATGTTTTTGGTGTTGCTAGTGTTATTTCTGGTGCTGTTTTCTAGTGTTGTTACTCGTATGGTTACTGATTACTGATTATTAGTTTTACATTATATTATTGTTAGTGCTATTTCTGTCGATGTTAGTTTTGGTTTTGATATTGCTAAATTTACTGCGAATTAAGGAAATAACTTTTCAGCAGTTTTTTCCTTTTTTTTATATTTGTTATGTTTATAAGACTTGACGGTAATTTGTTGAAAATGTTTGGTAAAGCCACATCAAGACTAAATTTTCCATAGTTGTTGTAATGGCGTTCAACTTTAAATCGTCCTTCTGTTCGACTTCTTGTGTTATGATGATGGTCGATTGGTTAACGGAACATTGGATCGTCGTAGAACTCAATTGCTAATGTCGTGTGGTATATACTTTTCACATTTAGCACACGTTGATCTTTTGCAATGTTGAAATCGCTGTGGTTGCTGGTATTACTGCTTAAATAGTTGTTGACGTTGTGCATATAAATGTTGTGATTGTTTAGTGAGCGTAGATGATTTCTCTTAAGAATCCTTAGAATGCGATTTTGGGTACTTTGCAGCAACCTGCAGTGAGTTGCGCTTCCCCAGGCTGCAATGCCATGCCTTATATAAGATTCTACCATTGAGAAATACGCTTGTCTTAGTACGTTGTATGTGGCACAGTTTCCTAAATGATATATCATATATGCGCATTTTTGAAGTTTTTTCTGAAGCTTGTCCACATGTACATTCCATTTAAAGTGATTGTCTACATAAACACCTAGGTATTTATAAGATGTTACCATTTCAATATAGGTAGTACAAGTGTCGTTGTTTAAATTGTTTACATCATGTAGGTAGTTTGAGTCGTGAAATATTAATTTGATATTTTTCTGTATAAGGTGCGGTGGCCTAACATGCATTAGTTTAGTTTTTTCAGCATTAATGACTAATTATCATGGCACCATTTTGTTGCAACGTTTAATTGATTTTGCATAATAATAGTTGCGTGGTCGATATTTTTATCAGCGACAATTATAACATTATCATCTGCATAAGCGAATGTAGTGCTATGTTCCAAAGCATTAAGCATATCGTTTGCGTATAATATATAAAGCAATGGACCAAGTTTAGATCCCTGTGGGACACCATAATTAACTGGTACCTCTTCACTTAAATTGTTGTTGATTTTAATTCGGTACGTCCTGCATTCGAGATAATTCTTAAACCAATTTAAAATTTTACCTCGTATTCCGTTTCTTTGTAATATTTGTAAAAGTTTTTGATGAGATAGCGTGTCAAATGCTTTGCTAAAGTCAATAAATAGTACCAGGCAGTGCATTTGTCTGCTTAGGCATTTATTAATGAAATTTGCAAAGTTTCCCAACAGGCCATTTATATTTTTGCCTTTTTGGAACCCGAATTGGTTTTTATTTATTATTTTAAATTTGTTGATAAAATTGTTTAACCTGTTGACAACAATATCCTCTAGTATTTTTTCTAAAACCGGTCAAATTAAAATGGGCCTATAGTTGTTATAGTCGGATCTAACTCCACTCTTGTAGATTGGTCTAATGATGGACGTTTTTAAAGCTTTTGGGATAATCGCTTTGTCAAGACTGGAGTTTATAAGCTTGGTGATTATTGGTGTTAAGATACTAGCGTTGTTTTTGATATCTATAGGTCTTATTCCATCAATACCTGGACCTTTTTTGGCATTTAATTTCTTCACAATATTAAAGATTTCTTGATCATTAGTATTTGTGATGTATATAGTGTTCTCTATTGTTATTTCGGAATTATTAATTGTTTTGATATTGCAATTATGAATTATTTGTTTACCATTGTCTTTGAAATGATTAGAAAAATGGTTTAAAATAGTGTTTAGATTTTCATTTTTGAAATTTTTTACTATTACCTCATCAGTAGTATTATTCTTTTTTCCCACTATTTCATTTATAAGTTGCCACGTACCGCGCATATTATTTCGATTTTCTATAAATTTAGTTCTGTAGTAATTTTTCTTTGTGTATATAATTTCTTTATTTAAACGATTTCGATATTTTTTATAGTTTTTTCAAAATCTTTATTATTTCTATTATTTAACCTTATTAAATGAACTGGAATATTAGTGGAGCTCAAACCAAACACATAAATCTGGTCTGACACTAATTTGTTTTGTTTTGTGTTCTCTTCAAGCACTTGGAACTTGAAGAGTGATGGGTCAATGAAAATGCAAACAATTGAATATATTTGATCTTAATGACCATGTTTAAAAGTTTTATTATGCTATTTATACTAACTTACAAACTAAAATATGTTGATTTGACAAAATGTTAAATTGCTGTATTTGTTATATTAATTTTACAAAATAATAAACCTAAAGCAATGAACTGGAGGTGAGAATGTTAAGTCAGCAAAATAATACCAATTAACAAAAATAAGACACAATAACTTAAAAGACAATGAACTTGAGGTAAAATTACAAATAATAAAATAACTTTAAATCAATGAACTTGAGGTACAATTACAAATTATAAAATGACAAAATAATTCAAGTAAATGGTATTGTGATTAGTATGGGTATTCACTGACTGTAAGTCTTTACATTCTCCCCCGCGTTGAACAGTCGTTCAACAAGTAAAAATAGGGTGAACAGAAATGTTGAATTAAACAAGGCGGATAAAGTAAGTACAATGGTAAAATAAAAGGTATAAAATTCATTCTAGGTATGTTATATATCTATAGTAAATTTAGGTTGTTGTCGAGACATCGGTAGAGGTGTTGTTGGAAGCTTAATATCCTCGTTAATTAGAAGAAGAGCTAATCGGTGAATTGGGCGTTTAAATAGTCCCTTGGATGTTTTGACTTCCACGACCCTAACTATTCCATCATCACCAGGAAATACTTGAGCAACTCTGGCAATTGGCCATTCCATGACGGGCACGTTGTCCTCTTTTATGATTGCCATATCTCCCACCTTAAGGTTGGTGCCTTGTTTATTCCATTTATGGCGTTGCTGTAATTCAGTCAAGTATTCCGAAGACCATCGCTTCCAAAATTCTTGTTTGAGATGAGATAATAGCTTCCAATGTGACAGACTCGAAGCTTTGCTTGAGGATGTGGCTCTACTGTCTATTTGTGAAGTAAGGGCTTCGCCTATTAGAAAATGACCAGGGGTCAATGCATTAAGATCGTTCGGATCATTAGATGTTGGAGTCAACGGGCGAGAATTAAGTATTGCCTCGATTTCTATTACGATTGTCTCTAGTTCCTCTTGTGTTAGGGATGCTGTTGAAATGCTGCGTAACAGGAGGTATTTTGCTGATTTTACAGCCGCTTCCCAAAGTCCTCCGAAATGTGGTGATCTTGGTGGAATAAAGTGGAAATGTGTTCCAATTTTACTGGCAGTGGAGATAATCCTTTCCTGACCCTTTTCAGAATAAATAGTCTCAGCTAACTCTGATAGCTGGTTCTTAGCGCCTACAAAATTGGTGGCGTTATCTGAATACATGTTTTGATAGCGACCGCGGCGACTAATGAATCGTTTTAATGTACCAATGAATGCCTCGGTTGTTAAATCGGAAACCAATTCAAGATGGAGGGCCTTTGTTGCAAAACAGCAGAATACAGCTATATATGCCTTTGTCTGTTTTTTACCTCGGACCTTGTAATGTATCCAAAATGGACCACAGTAGTCAACTCCAGTATTAATGAAAGATCGTACTGGAGTGACCCGATGTTGAGGTAGGTTGCCCATGAGTTGTTGACATAATTGGGGTTGTGCCTTGACGCATCTAATGCATTTTTGAACTGTAGATCGTGCCATTATTTTTCCTTTTATCGGCCAAAATCGTTGCCGTATTAAATACAATAGAGTTTGTGGTCCGCAGTGCTTATTTTCTTCATGAACCATGATAAAAAGTAGTTTTATGAGAGGGTCATTATACGGGACTAACATAGGATGTTTTGCATCGTATGGCAATGTGGAGGCGTGGAGTCGTCCTCCAATTCTGATAATCTTTTCCTTGTCGAGAAAAGGTGTTAGACTGATAATTGAGCTTTTTCTATCGATTTCAGCACTCCTCTCAAGCATTTTGATTTCCGATGAAAAGTCTGCTCTTTGAATGGTTTTAATGATCATGAATAACGAGTTATCTAACTCGATTGGACTCAAAGCCTTGTGTGTTGGGCGATCTGTTTTTTGAATCATTAGGTTTTTAATGAATCGATTAACGTAACCTAGTATTCTTTGTAGTTTCCTGAAGGAATTTCCATGTTGAATTTTGTAAATAAACTCCTCGGAACAGACGATATTGATTGTAATTGGATTTGCTTTCTTCCGCTCTACATCGCAACTTGTTAGTCGAGGAACATTAGATGGCCACATTTCTTCCCTTCCGTGCAGAAACAATGGCCCGTAAAACCATAAATTGCATGTACGAAGTTTATCTGCTGGTAGACCTCTTGATAGAATGTCGGCGGGATTGTCCTTTGATGGAACATGGCGCCATTGATCAGTTAAAGTTAGGGATTGAATAGTGGCTATCCGATTAGCTACAAAGGTATGATACAAGGTTGATTGTGTGTTTATCCAACATAAAACAATCTCAGAATCGCTCCATAAATAAATTGGTTGATTTCTAATATGAAGATCAGTCTGAATTCTTTTGGACAGTTGAGCTGCTATGACTGCGGCACAGAGCTCAAGGCGAGGAAGAGTTTGTTGCTTCAATGGAGCAACCCTGGTTTTGGCACAGAGTAAATGTACAATTTTTTGGCCATCTCGTAGAATAGCACGAAGGTATGTAGCTGCACCAAATGCCCTTTCGGAGGCATCTGCAAATATGTGTAGTTGAGCACTTGTTGGAAGTTCTCCCTTGAAGATATGTCGCACAATCTCCATGTTGTTTAGATTGTTAAGATCATCTCTGAATGAACTCCATAAACTTCTGAGATTTTCTGGAAGTGGATCATCCCAATCTATTTTTTGTTGCCACAAATGTTGAATGAATATTTTTGCGCTAACAACAACAAGTGCTAATAGTCCAAGAGGATCGAACACCCTTGCTAGATCAGATGTAGTAGTACGTTTTGTGATTGTTTGGGTAGAACTTAGTTTTGCCTTGACTCGAAGATGATCGGATTTAGGGTGCCAAGAGACACCTAGTGTTTTTACTACGTCACCGTTGCTATTGTTGAAATCAAGATTTACCTCTTGGTCACCTACTGGAATTCTTTTGAGTAGCTGTGTGTGGTTTGCACACCACTTTTTTAACTGGAATCCATGACGATTTAAGATTGTTATAAGCTCATCCTGTATTTTAATGGCGGTGTTTAAGCTGTCCGCACCTCCTACACCATCGTCTACGTAGAAGTTGTCCTTTAAGAATTGAGAACCGTATGGGTAATTAGTAGCATTTTCCTCCGCAATCCTTTGCAAACATCTTGTTGCGAGGTATGGTGCTGCTCGTGTTCCATATGTTACTGTGTTGAGTTTGAAGTAATTTATAGGCAGCCTTGGATCCTCTCTCCAAATAACTAATTGGTATTTATGGTCATTTGAGTTGATTAATATTTGACGATACATTTTTTCTATATCAGTTGTAAAGACAAATCTGTTTAGTCGAAACCGAAGCAAAATTGAAAATAATTCACTTTGAATCGTTGGGCCAATATGCATCAAGTCGTTCAGTGAATAGCCGGAAGAGGTTTTTGTTGATGCATCGAACACAACTCTTAATTTTGTTGTGGAGATATCTGGTTTCATGACACAGTGGTGTGGGATAAAGTATTTAGGATTTTCCAAGGCTTCAATGTTGATTTTTTGCATATGTCCCAGCTGCTCATATTCCCTCATGAATTGTGTGTACTGAGATTGTACTTGTTTATCCTTTGAGAGTCGTCTTTCCAGTGCTATAAACCTGTTGAGAGCTATTGTGTGTGAATCTCCTAATGCGCTTGGATTTTCTCGAAAAGGAATATTGACAACAAAGCGTCCATCTGGATTTATGCGTACATGCTGGTTAAAATGTCGCTCACACTCTTTATCTGAAGGTGAGAGCAGTTTTTCGGTGCATTGAACTTCGTCTAGTTTCCAGAGTTGTTCTATACTTTCTTCCAATGAGGTTGTACTATTAAATACTGCACATGTGAACGTATTTTGCTTAGAACGACCTGGATAATTTGTCATCGATCCACCTATAATCCAACCAAGAGCTGTATTTTGAAGTATGGGTAAACTGCTTCCAAGTTGTATTGTTCCGCTTTCGATGAGCTTATAGAAGAATTCTGCGCCAAGCAAGATATCTATGTTTTCTTGCTTATAAAATTGTGGATCTGCCAATGGATTATTGCCTGGAATATTCCACGTAGATATGTCAATTTGATGATCTGGTTGGGGTGGTATGATACTTGGTAGAACATATGCTTCTAAATTGGTTGAGAATTTTGAATTCGTTGACATCACGCCTACATTCACACGATAATTTGATCTTTTTTGACTTTTGCCGATGCCATCAATGCAGAGTGAGGCTTCTGATGGGGAAATCATTAATTTTTGGGTTAGGCGTTTTGAAACGAGATTGACTTGTGACCCGGAATCAAGTATAGCCTTAAATTCGCCTGAAGCGCCATTTGGAGCAGTAATGATTACCTTGGCCGTTGCCAATAATACATAACCCTGGCGCCTCCCAGCAGCGCTTGTAGCAGCTGATGTGACTGTCACGCCGTTGGTGGAGGATGTGTTTTGCTGGATGTTTGATGAAGGAAGCGTCTCTCTTGATTCTGATGTATTGTTAATACTTTGTATTTGTTTTGATGCTTCTTGCTTCTTTTCCAAGTGAAGTAAAGTGTTATGCTTCTTTGAACATTTCATACAATTTCTTGAATTGCAAGTTCTTGATGAGTGATTAGCTTTTAAGCAATTTACGCATAGGTTTTGCCTTTGAACCCATTGCAATCGCCTCGCTGCTGATAGCTCTAAAAATTTTATACATTGAAAAATTTTATGGGCTCCGTCGTGAAGTATGGTTTGTGCTTACTGCACCAATAGATGAGGTAACTTTATTGGTGGGCTTCTCAATATGTCCTGTTGGCTCTAACGCTTGAAACTGCATTTCTAAGAATGCTAAAAACTCTGAGATAGATGGCACTTCTTTTGGTTTTTCCAATGATTGTACAAATTGGATATGTAATTTTCTGTCAACCTTCTTGGTCAATAATTGTAATAGTATGGGGTGCCATGATGAGGTTTCAATGCCGAGGTTGTTGAGAGCTAACAGACATTCTTTAGTGGTGTCATGTAAGCTCTTAAGGGCAACTACTGACGACGTAGATACTGATTGATTGAGTATTTTGTCAATCAGAGTTGATACTAGCACTCTCTTATTATTATATCGTTCTTTCAGCGTCTGCCATGAGGTAGTATAATTTTCTTCTGTTAACGTGAACTGCCTGATTAAATGTTCAGCTTCGCCGGATAAGTTTGATTTTAAATACCACATCTTCTGTATGAGAGGAATAGGTTGTCTGTCTACCATTTGTGAAAACGTGTCATGAAACTGCCGCCATTTTAAATAATCTCCGTTAAAATGTGGAATAGTTATTTTTGGCAACGGTAGAGCGCTCTATAAATTACTACTGGAATGCATAGTTGGCTGAGGTACAGTACTTGTTTCATATGTGGAAGCCATTAAAAAGTCTAAATTACATTAGCAAAACTTATACTCAGTTATTGATCTAGTTGAAAAAAGATGTGTGATTTTTTAAATAATTTACTCATGCTAAAAAATGTTAATGACAGGAATTGGCAATAATTTTAATATCAGAATTTTTAACCATCAACGGTGAAATATTTTCAACATTGTACAGAATAAGTGTTGCTATAGCGCATAAATACTAGTATGTATTAGAAAAATTGTGACGTAAAATTATTTCTCTTTTGTGTAGAAACATCTTTATCGGCCAGCCTTTAATTCCTACCATAACACTCATGTTTTTCTTATGCACATTACGCGGGGATTCCCATAATTCGTTTAATTAAGATGTTTCTACACAAAAGAGAAATTTTACGTCTCATTCATTTCGCATCACGGTTAGAGTAGGAGTCGGAGTCGGAGTCGTGAAACGGAGTCGGAGTCGCACTTAAAAAATTTCAGCGTTTGGAGTCGGAGTCGGAGTTAGTACTTTTTTCGGTCGACTCCACAGCCCTGATACTGACTTTAGTGCAGTCAGCATTTTAATTTTAAGAACTAGGTATAAATAGTGGATAAGAATAGCTTTTTAAAAGTAGTTGTAATTAGTAAGACAATAAAAATACCTGCGATCTCCACGGAGCACTCCAGGTTGAAAAAAAAATTAAATTAATAAAATAACAGCAATTGTCTTTTTTACAACCCCAACATTTAGCTGTCGTGTACCCAACTTCTCCATTTGTAGTTGTTTGGAGTTCATACAACTTTTTGTCCTCAGTTCCTAGCCAGACACCATTTAAATCAGTTATATCACATAACTTGTTGAACGTCATTGTAACATTTCTGCCATCCGGGAATTTTAAAAATGTTGAATAATCATTTAAAACTTTTGTTATCTTCCGTTCTGCAGCTATACGTGTTATGCTCGGAAAGTTTAGTTTCGACCACAATACAATCATTTCGTTTGTAATAATCTGGCATCTTTTCTTTTTAAATTTCTCCGTTTTTGCTAATTCACGGTCTGTTTTGGAATCGTACACAATTCACTCAAGGGTTTTTCAATGTTATTGATTTCTCTTCTCTTATTCTTAGAATTTTCAAATGTTATTAAATTGTTTTCCCATTTTTTTAAATTTTTTAAAACTTCAGCACCACTTTTTTTAAAAGACATTGTTAATTAAAAAAGACACTTACACTCAAGCCGCCACGCACTGAATGAGAGATCGACAGCTAAATAAAAGCAACTGGCGCGACGCTTATACGAAGTTTCAATCATTCATAAATCATTTACTCAAATTTACCGTTATGTACTTTTGTCATATGCAAAAATACGATGAATAACAGAAGAAGAGCAAAACAAAACAGACACAAAGAAAAGAACATAATCTCATATGGTGTTTTTTCTTGGCATATGTATGAAATTTGCATACGAATTTTCAATTTAAATTCTGCGTGAAGTTTTTGAAATAAATCGAAAAACTAAAAACGCAGTTATCATTTTTTTACTATTCCTCATCGTGTTATGCCATGTAAATTTTTTTTTTTTCAAAAAATGCAAAAAGTTGTTCCCCTAGTATACATACATACAAATGTAGATAAAAATATAAAAAATATAATAAAAGAAAATGTAAATGTAAATGAAATATAAAAAAATAAAAAGTATAAAATATATAAAGATATAAAAATAAAAAGTATAAAATATATAAACAATAAAGAAATATATACAATGGCTTTCCTCATTTCTTGTACTGTAAACTGGTATTGTTCCTAGTATTGTTTCTGATGTTATTGGTTTGGATGGTGCTGAAACGTTTTGTTATTAAATCGCTTAATTTGTTTGTTTTTGGGCATTTTTATCATTGTTGTTGCTAGTGTTGTTGTTACTGGCATTGTAACGAATGTTGTTACTGGTGTTGTTTAAATTGTTGTATTAATAGTATGTTTTTGGTGTTGCTAGTGTTATTTCTGGTGCTGTTTTCTAGTGTTGTTACTCGTATGGTTACTGATTACTGATTATTAGTTTTACATTATATTATTGTTAGTGCTATTTCTGTCGATGTTAGTTTTGGTTTTGATATTGCTAAATTTACTGCGAATTAAGGAAATAACTTTTCAGCAGTTTTTTCCTTTTTTTTATATTTGTTATGTTTATAAGACTTGACGGTAATTTGTTGAAAATGTTTGGTAAAGCCACATCAAGACTAAATTTTCCATAGTTGTTGTAATGGCGTTCAACTTTAAATCGTCCTTCTGTTCGACTTCTTGTGTTATGATGATGGTCGATTGGTTTACGGAACCTTGGATCGTCGTAGAACTCAATTACTAATGTCGTGTGGTATATACTTTTCACATTTAGCACACGTTGATCTTTTGCAATGTTGAAATCGCTGTGGTTGCTGGTATTACTGCTTAAATAGTTGTTGACGTTGTGCATATAAATGTTGTGATTGTTTAGTGAGCGTAGATGATTTCTCTTAAGAATCCTTAGAATGCGATTTTGGGTACTTTGCAGCAATCTGCAGTGAGTTGCGCTTCCCCAGGCTGCAATGCCATGCCTTATATAAGATTCTACCATTGAGAAATACGCTTGTCTTAGTACGTTGTATGTGGCACAGTTTCCTAAATGATATATCATATATGCGCATTTTTGAAGTTTTTTCTGAAGCTTGTCCACATGTACATTCCATTTAAAGTGATTGTCTACATAAACACCTAGGTATTTATAAGATGTTACCATTTCAATATAGGTAGTACAAGTGTCGTTGTTTAAATTGTTTACATCATGTAGGCAGTTTGAGTCGTGAAATATTAATTTGATATTTTTCTGTATAAGGTGCGGTGGCCTAACATGCATTAGTTTAGTTTTTTCAGCATTAATGACTAATTATCATGGCACCATTTTGTTGCAACGTTTAATTGATTTTGCATAATAATAGTTGCGTGGTCGATATTTTTATCAGCGACAATTATAACAGTATCATCTGCATAAGCGAATGTAGTGCTATGTTCCAAAGCATTAAGCATATCGTTTGCGTATAATATATAAAGCAATGGACCAAGTTTAGATCCCTGTGGGACACCATAATTAACTGGTACCTCTTCACTTAAATTGTTGTTGATTTTAATTCGGTACGTCCTGCATTCGAGATAATTCTTAAACCAATTTAAAATTTTACCTCGTATTCCGTTTCTTTGTAATATTTGTAAAAGTTTTTGATGAGATAGCGTGTCAAATGCTTTGCTAAAGTCAATAAATAGTACCAGGCAGTGCATTTGTCTGCTTAGGCATTTATTAATGAAATTTGCAAAGTTTCCCAACAGGCCATTTATATTTTTGCCTTTTTGGAACCCGAATTGGTTTTTATTTATTATTTTAAATTTGTTGATAAAATTGTTTAACCTGTTGACAACAATATCCTCTAGTATTTTTTCTAAAACCGGTAAAATTGAAATGGGCCTATAGTTGTTATAGTCGGATCTAACTCCACTCTTGTAGATTGGTCTAATGATGGACGTTTTTAAAGCTTTTGGGATAATCGCTTTGTCAAGACTGGAGTTTATAAGCTTGGTGATTATTGGTGTTAAGATACTAGCGTTGTTTTTGATATCTATAGGTCTTATTCCATCAATACCTGGACCTTTTTTGGCATTTAATTTCTTCACAATATTAAAGATTTCTTGATCATTAGTATTTGTGATGTATATAGTGTTCTCTATTGTTATTTCGGAATTATTAATTGTTTTGATATTGGAATTATGAATTATTTGTTTAACACTGTCTTTGAAATGATTAGAAAAATGGTTTAAAATAGTGTTTAGATTTTCATTTTTGAAATTGTTTACTATTACCTCATCACTAGTATTATTCTTTTTTCCCACTATTTCATTTATAAGTTGCCACGTACCGCGCATATTATTTCGATTTTCTATAAATTTAGTTCTGTAGTAATTTGCTTTGTGTATATAATTTCTTTATTTAAACGATTTCGATATTTTGTATAGTTTTTTTCAAAATCTTTATTATTTCTATTATTTAACCTTGTCAAATGAACTGGAATATTAGTGGAGCTCAAACCAAACACATAAATCTGGTCTGACACTAATTTGTTTTGTTTTGTGTTCTCTTCAAGCACTTGGAACTTGAAGAGTGATGGGTCAATGAAAATGCAAACAATTGAATATATTTGATCTTAATGACCATGTTTAAAAGTTTTGTTATGCTATTTATACTAACTTACAAACTAAAATATGTTGATTTGACAAAATGTTAAATTGCTGTATTTGTTATATTAATTTTACAAAATAATAAACCTAAAGCAATGAACTGGAGGTGAGAATGTTAAGTCAGCAAAATAATACCAATTAACAAAAATAAGACACAATAACTTAAAAGACAATGAACTTGAGGTAAAATTACAAATAATAAAATAACTTTAAATCAATGAACTTGAGGTACAATTACAAATAATAAAATGACAAAATAATTCAAGTAAATGGTATTGTGATTAGTATGGGTATTCACTGACTGTAAGTCTTAACATTCTCCCCCGCGTTGAACAGTCGTTCAACAAGTAAAAATAGGGTGAACAGAAATGTTGAATTAAACAAGGCGGATAAAGTAAGTACAATGGTAAAATAAAAGGTATAAAATTCATTCTAGGTAAGTTATATATCTATAGTAAATTTAGGTTGTTGTCGAGACATCGGTAGAGGTATTGTAGCTTGTGGTCGAGGCATCGGTATAGGTGTTGTTGCTTGTGGTCGAGGCATCGATATAGGTGTTGTTGGAAGCTTAATATCCTCGTTAATTAGTTCATTTGTTTTTGATTTCTTGAATATTATTAGTGCTATTATTAGTGTGATGAGACTCAAGGAAAAGGCTAGGTAGCTAATGGTGTAAGAATGCCTTTGCCAGGCTAAGATGATTTTTTTTGGAACCTTTGTTTCTTAGTTTTGGGTTCTCCATCTGAGTTGGACTTATCTTTGTTTAGTTGTTCATTATTGTTGATTGTGGTAGTGGTTGGTTCGGAATTTTGGTCAATGGGAAGAAGAGCTAATCGATGAATTGGGCGTTTAAATAGTCCCTTGGATGTTTTGACTTCCACGACCCTAACTATTCCATCATCACCAGGAAATACTTGAGCAACTCTGGCAATTGGCCATTCCATGACGGGCACGTTGTCCTCTTTTATGATTGCCATATCTCCCACCTTAAGGTTGGTGCCTTGTTTATTCCATTTATGGCGTTGCTGTAATTCAGTCAAGTATTCCGAAGACCATCGCTTCCAAAATTCTTGTTTGAGATGAGATAATAGCTTCCAATGTGACAGACTCGAAGCTTTGCTTGAGGATGTGGCTCTACTGTCTATTTGTGAAGTAAGGGCTTCGCCTATTAGAAAATGACCAGGGGTCAATGCATTAAGATCGTTCGGATCATTAGATGTTGGAGTCAACGGGCGAGAATTAAGTATTGCCTCGATTTCTATTACGATTGTCTGTAGTTCCTCTTGTGTTAGGGATGCTGTTGAAATGCTGCGTAACAGGAGGTATTTTGCTGATTTTACAGCCGCTTCCCAAAGTCCTCCGAAATGTGGTGATCTTGGTGGAATAAAGTGGAAATGTGTTCCAATTTTACTGGCAGTGGAGATAATCCTTTCCTGACCCTTTTCAGAATAAATAGTCTCAGCTAACTCTGATAGCTGGTTCTTAGCGCCTACAAAATTGGTGGCGTTATCTGAATACATGTTTTGATAGCGACCGCGGCGACTAATGAATCGTTTTAATGTACCAATGAATGCCTCGGTTGTTAAATCGGAAACCAATTCAAGATGGAGGGCCTTTGTTGCAAAACAGCAGAATACAGCTATATATGCCTTTGTCTGTTTTTTACCTCGGACCTTGTAATGTATCCAAAATGGACCGCAGTAGTCAACTCCAGTATTAATGAAAGGTCGTACTGGAGTGACCCGATGTTGAGGTAGGTTGCCCATGAGTTGTTGACATAATTGGGGTTGTGCCTTGACGCATCTAATGCATTTTTGAACTGTAGATCGTGCCATTATTTTTCCTTTTATCGGCCAAATTCGTTGCCGTATTAAATACAATAGAGTTTGTGGTCCGCAGTGCTTATTTTCTTCATGAACCATGATACAAAGTAGTTTTATGAGAGGGTCATTATACGGGACTAACATAGGATGTTTTGCATCGTATGGCAATGTGGAGGCGTGGAGTCGTCCTCCAACTCTGATAATCTTTTCCTTGTCGAGAAAAGGTGTTAGACTGATAATTGAGCTTTTTCTATCGATTTCAGCACTCCTCTCAAGCATTTTGATTTCCGATGAAAAGTCTGCTCTTTGAATGGTTTTAATGATCATGAATAACGAGTTATCTAACTCGATTGGACTCCAAGCCTTGTGTGTTGGGCGATCTGTTTTTTGAATCCTTAGGTTTTTAATGAATCGAATAACGTAACCTAGTATTCTTTGTAGTTTCCTGAAGGAATTTCCATGTTGAATTTTGTAAATAAACTCCTCGGAACAGACGATATTGATTGTAATTGGATTTGCTTTCTTCCGCTCTACATCGCAACTTGTTAGTCGAGGAACATTACATGGCCACATTTCTTCCCTTCCGTGCAGAAACAATGGCCCGTAAAACCATAAATTGCATGTACGAAGTTTATCTGCTGGTAGACCTCTTGATAGAATGTCGGCGGGATTGTCCTTTGATGGAACATGGCGCCATTGATCAGTTAAAGTTAGGGATTGAATAGTGGCTATCCGATTAGCTACAAAGGTATGATACAAGGTTGATTGTGTGTTTATCCAACATAAAACAATCTCAGAATCGCTCCATAAATAAATTGGTTGATTTCTAATATGAAGATCAGTCTGAATTCTTTTGGACAGTTGAGCTGCTATGACTGCGGCACAGAGCTCAAGGCGAGGAAGAGTTTGTTGCTTCAATGGAGCAACCCTGGTTTTGGCACAGAGTAAATGTACAATTATTCGGCCATCTCGTAGAATCGCACGAAGGTATGCAGGTGCACCAAATGCCCTTTCGGAGGCATCCGCAAATATGTGTAGTTAAGTACTTGTTGGAAGTTCTCCCTTGAAGATATGTCGCACAATCTCCATGTTGTTTAGATTGTTCAGATCATCTCTGAATGAACTCCATAAACTGTTGAGATTTTCTGGAAGTGGATCATCCCAATCTATTTTTCGTTGCCACAAATGTTGAATGAATATTTTTGCGCTAACAACAACAAGTGCTAATAGTCCAAGAGGATCGAACACCCTTGCTAGATCAGATGTAGTAGTACGTTTTGTGATTGTCTGGGTAGAACTTAGTTTTGCCTTGACTCGAAGATGATCGGATTTAGGGTGCCAAGAGACACCTAGTGTTTTTACTACGTCACCGTTGCTATTGTTGAAATCAAGATTTACCTCTTGGTCACCTACTGGAATTATTTTGAGTAGCTGTGGGTGGTTTGCACACCACTTTTTTAACTGGAATCCATGACGATTTAAGATTGTTATAAGCTCATCCTGTATTTTAATGGCGGTGTTTAAGCTGTCCGCACCTCCTACACCATCGTCTACGTAGAAGTTGTCCTTTAAGAATTGAGAACCGTATGGGTAATTAGTAGCATTTTTCTCCGCAATCCTTTGCAAACATCTTGTTGCGAGGTATGGTGCTGCTCGTGTTCCATATGTTACTGTGTTGAGTTTGAAGTAATTTATAGGCAGCCTTGGATCCCCTCTCCAAATAACTAATTGGTATTTATGGTCATTTGAGTTGATTAATATTTGACGATACATTTTTTCTATATCAGTTGTAAAGACAAATCTGTTTAGTCGAAACCGAAGCAAAATTGAAAATAATTCACTTTGAATCGTTGGGCCAATATGCATCAAGTCGTTCAGTGAATAGCCGGAAGAGGTTTTTGTTGATGCATCGAACACAACTCTTAATTTTGTTGTGGAGCTATCTGGTTTCATGACACAGTGGTGTGGGATAAAGTATTTAGGATTTTCCAAGGCTTCAATGTTGATTTTTTGCATATGTCCCAGCTGCTCATATTCCCTCATGAATTGTGTGTACTGAGATTGTACTTGTTTATCCTTTGAGAGTCGTCTTTCCAGTGCTATAAACCTGTTGAGAGCTATTGTGTGTGAATCTCCTAATGCGCTTGGATTTTCTCGAAAAGGAATATTGACAACAAAGCGTCCATCTGGATTTATGCGTACATGCTGGTTAAAATGTCGCTCACACTCTTTATCTGAAGGTGAGAGCAGTTTTTCGGTGCATTGAACTTCGTCTAGTTTCCAGAGTTGTTCTATACTTTCTTCCAATGAGGTTGTACTATTAAATACTGCACATGTGAACGTATTTTACTTAGAACGACCTGGATAATTTGTCATCGATCCACCTATAATCCAACCAAGACCTGTATTTTGAAGTATGGGTAAACTGCTTCCAAGTTGTATTGTTCCGCTTTAAATGAGCTTATAGAAGAATTCTGCGCCAAGCAAGATATCTATGTTTTCTTGCTTGGATTATTGCCTGGAATATTCCACGTAGATATGTCAATTTGATGATCTGGTTGGGGTGGTATGATACTTGGTAGAACATATGCTTCTAAATTGGTTGAGAATTTTGAATTCGTTGACATCACGCCTACATTCACACGATAATTTGATCTTTTTTGAATTTTGCCGATGCCATCAATGCAGAGTGAGGCTTCTGATGGGGAAATCATTAATTTTTGGGTTAGGCGTTTTGAAACGAGATTGACTTGTGACCCGGAATCAAGTATAGCCTTAAATTCGCCTGAAGCGCCATTTGGAGCAGTAATGATTACCTTGGCCGTTGCCAATAATACATAACCCTGGCGCCTCCCAGCAGCGCTTGTAGCAGCTGATGTGACTGTCACGCCGTTGGTGGAGGATGTGTTTTGCTGGATGTTTGATGAAGGAAGCGTCTCTCTTGATTCTGATGTTTTGTTAATACTTTGTATTTGTTTTGATGCTTCTTGCTTCTTTTCCAAGTGAAGTAAAGTGTTATGCTTCTTTGAACATTTCATACAATTTCTTGAATTGCAAGTTCTTGATGAGTGATTAGCTTTTAAGCAATTTACGCATAGTTTTTGCCTTTGAACCCATTGCAATCGCCTCGCTGCTGATAGCTCTAAAAATTGTATACATTGAAAAATTTTATGGGCTCCGTCGTTGCAGTATTGGCATGAAGTATGGTTTGTGCTTACTGCACCAATAGATGAGGTAACTTTATTGGTGGGCTTCTCAATATGTCCTGTTGGCTTGAAACTGCATTTCTAAGAATGCTAAAAACTCTGAGATAGATGGAACTTCTTTTGGTTTTTCCAATGATTGTACAAATTGGATATGTAATTTTCTGTCAACCTTCTTAGTCAATAATTGTAATAGTATGGGGTCCCATGATGAGGTTTCGATGCCGAGGTTGTTGAGAGCTAACAGACATTCTTTAGTGATGTCATGTAAGCTCTTAAGGGCAACTACTGACGACGTAGATACTGATTGATTGAGTATTTTGTCAATCAGAGTTGATACTAGCACTCTCTTATTATTATATCGTTCTTTCAGCGTCTGCCATGCGGTAGTATAATTTTCTTCTGTTAACGTGAACTGCCTGATTAAATGTTCAGCTTCGCCGGATAAGTTTGATTTTAAATTCCACATCTTCTGTATGAGAGGAATAGGTTGTCTGTCTACCATTTGTGAAAACAAGTCATGAAACTGCCGCCATTTTAAATAATCTCCGTTAAAATGTGGAATAGTTATTTTTGGCAACGGTAGAGCGCTCTATAAATTACTACTGGAATGCATAGTTGGCTGAGGTACAGTACTTGTTTCATATGTGGAAGCCATTATGGAAAGATTTATTAATTGTTGTTGAACAGTATCTTCTAAATTGTGGTATTCGTTAATTTCGAATCCGTGCTTTGTTGGTTCTTCAAGTTGTCGGCAAATCTCAAAATATAAATCCTGGATCTGACTCCAGAGTTTATTGATGGTATTGCTTTTAAATTCGTAATACTAGAGCGGTTGGCTTTCCTCCTTGGGAGCTACACCTTTGATCAATCGTGTTAGTGCTGTCATTCTCGCTTTTATACTTCGAATGAGGCCTTGATGATTATTGATCTCCTCACGTTGCTCTGACGGTTGCTGATTGTCTTCAACTGATTTCAGCGGCACTTCTAGTCTTTTGAGACGATTAATTTCTGCTGAAAATATTTCCACATAGGTATTTGTTAGTGTGTTCAATTTGCTGTAATAATCGTCAGTGAAATACTCATGCTCCATTCTTAATTTTGAAGCATCACCTAGCGTGCGCAACTTTGTATCCTGGGCTTCAAATTGATACAAAGCCTCTGTTAGTCGCCTTAACCGTTCCTCGTAGTAACCTGCATTTGTTTTTCTCTCTGATGAGTCCTTTTTGAAGTTGCGGACAATGGACTGAATAGATTCTCCGATCTTTTTTAGTGAGTCAAACAGCTCTTCTGAGGTGCTCATGATGGATATCCTCTATAAGTAGCCTCTTACTCAATATCGTTGATTCCTTGAAGTGAGTTGTTGTTTGTTCTGAAAGTCCTTATCACTGGTGGGTGACTTTCTATGGTATCTCAAAATACCTGTTTTTTTTTGAATTGCTGCTGTGCAAAATATCTTGATGTCCTAATGAAGGATTATGAGATTATCCTTAGACTGCCAATCAGTAAAAGGATTTGTGATCGTGTTTTTTTTTGGATTGCTGCTGTGCAAAATATCTTGATGTCCTAATGAAGGATTATGAGATTATCCTTAGACTGCCAATCAGTAAAAGGATTTGTGATCGTAGGAGTAACCAAACGTTATTCTGTCCTGACGATGTATAAAATGTTCATAAAGACGTCTGGAATAGTGATCACCAATGTTTTGGTGTCCTGATGCCTTGGATTACGTCTCTGAAGGTTGTGTGCTTCTTTATTTTAGATTATTAGAAGTCCATTACCACTGGTGGGGGGAAACTTGAAATATCTAAACCTGGGGTCACCAAATGTTAAATGAAATGGATTATTAGTAGAGCTCAAACCAAACACATAAATCTGGTCTGACACTAATTTGTTTTATTTTGTGTTCTCTTCAAGCACTTGGAACTATATAAAATAAAGTCTGAAGTCGCTTCAACAAATTGAATATATTTGATCTTAATGACCATGTTTAAAAGTTTTATTATGCTATTTATACTAACTTACAAATTAAATATGTTGATTTGACAAAATGTTAAATTGCTGTATTTGTTATATTAATTTTACAAAATAATAAACCTAAAGCAATGAACTGGAGGTGAGAATGTTAAGTCAGCAAAATAATACCAATTAACAAAAATAAGACACAATAACTTAAAAGACAATGAACTTGAGGTAAAATTACAAATAATAAAATAACTTTAAATCAATGAACTTGAGGTACAATTACAAATAATAAAATGACAAAATAATTCAAGTAAATAGTATTGTGATTAGTATTCACTGACTGTAAGTCTTAACAAACCTTTTTTGTAAAAATTATCGCGCGTATCACATTTTTTAATTAACTCTGTACTTATCCACTGATTTTGTTTTCTTTTCTTTTGGTTTTGATTATTTTTTTCTGATTTTTTATATATTTCGGAGAACATTTCTAAAATTTTATTATACATATCTGTTGTATCAAGATACTGCTGAAATATTTGATTCCAATTTGTTTCATTTATACATTTGTTTATCTTAGATATATTTAAATTTAGATTAAGATTTGGCCCCTGATATTTACTTATTTCCGTTCCCTGTTTTCTTCCTATTTCAGCATACGTACAACAAAAAAGTGAGTAATGATCAGAGATCGTTGTTGTTATGATTCCACTGTGTATATGGGAGGTTGATTTTTGTTTCTTTATGAACAAATGGTCTATGCACGTGCTTGTGTTTTTGTTTACATCCTCACGTGTGCTCTCAGTAATCATGCATTGTAGACCATTTGACATCATCATACTGAGATAGTTTGTTGTTGTGACGTTATCTTTCTTTGTCTATATTTATGTCACCAACTACCACAATATCATTTTTTTTGTGTACTGCATTTATTATTTGGTCAAGCTCAGCTATAAAAACATTTGCGTTTAGTAATGGTGGGCGATAAATTGAGAGAAGGGAAAACAATACTAGTTTATGTTAACATTAATTGGGATAAGTTCACAAGATTTTGCTTGTGTAAATATTTGAGAGAAGGTGAGAGTTTCTCTGATATACACCGCGATACCCCCACCCCCCTTATTGTTTCCTTCATTATCTTTTCGGTTTAGAAAGATAGCATTAAAATCATTAATCCTATACAGGCCGTTTTCATCATCAGATATGTTAGTCTCTGCAAAAATTATTACTTTTATCTCATTTATTATATGATGTATAGAGGCTAGAAACACAGAAAAATATGAACGTAAAGAGCGGATATTCATAAAAATTAGTGACAACGGATAACTAAAAAATGTTTTATTTATTTGATTAAAATTATTAATAGTTAATACATCTAAGTTCATATTTATTTATTTTTATTTATTCTCTATTGTTTTTTTTTTAAATTGCTGGTGTAATTAACTCAATATCGGCTTCAGTGTTAATAATTATAGCAGGGGAATTTTCAATTTTTCAAGCTAAAATGTTTCCATTTTTAACCCAAACAAATTTCCAATTACATATTTTAGCTTTTTCTTTGGTTAGCCATAACAAACGCCGCACTATGGCTGAAAATTGAATTTCATCGGCCAAAAGTCCAATTTTTTGTCATCGCCGATTTCAAAAATTTTAATGCCATTCGATAGCAAACATATTAGAACTAAGGTATCAAAAAAACTAGATTAAAATATTCGTAATTGCAGCATGCCACCTGCTGGAAACAAATATATTATTTTGTTTTAGAAAAAAATTAATTTTTGTAAATTTGATCAGAACTAAATTATGATTTCTCGCAAACCGTTATCAATAATTGGTCGAAATTTTTTTTGTTATATTAATGGGATAGTAGTCTTTAAGAAATGGATCATTACAACAATGTATCATTTATAGCTGATGTGTTATTAAATGTTTGCCCAGGTTCTATATTTTAGTTAAATCCAAATTTTAGAGGAGTAGAACTTGTTAGGGTCAAAAGGGGTCAAAGAGATTTTAGTACCATCAGAAAGCTGAAGGTGTCCTCTTTAACCCCATATATACTTGTGCAACTGTTTGAAACTGTCTGTTGAACACTTTTTTCATTTTAATGAAATTACTCGCAACATTTTTTTTGCTCTTTTTATTTAAGCTGCTCATATGACTGAAATATAACACAATGGTTTACGAGCGTTTTGTTTTGAAAAATAATTTTGCTTCTTACGGCTGAACATATCTGAATGAATTTTTAACTGTCATGGCCGGGTAGCTTTTGTGTTGAATTGGAAGAACACGGGTCCATGGAGAGTCGGGAAAGTGACTTGCGGACCTCTAAAATTGGTAACCTCGGAAATTCAAACTTTTAAAAAATTCACCAAAAATATATTTATGGATTGCAAAAAAAAAAATTTAACTTAAGCTGAGTTACAAAAAATATGCTTAAATGTTTAGGTTATCTCCTTTGCTTTTGGAGATATTCGGATAAAACGAATTTTTTGGCTTGTTTTTTATTATGTTTTATGTCAAACTGTTATCGATAGTGGGTTCAACATTTTTTATATTGGTAGTACAGCAGTCTTTAAACAATGTTATGTTGTATTACTGTACCGATTATACCTGCTGTGTTATTAAATATTTTTTCAGGTTCTATATTTTAGTCAAATTGAAGTTCAGAAGAATAGAATTTATGAGGTCAAAAGGGGTTAAAGAAATTTTACTAGCTGTAGGTAGGTGAAAGTATCCACTTTAAACCCAAATTTTTGTACCTGTTTGGACCAGCCTATAAACACTTTTTAAGTTTGTGTAAAATTATTCGCAACATTTCTTTTGCTCTTTTAATTTTACCTATTCATATGACTGAAATATAAGTGTACCTATCCAAGTATTTTATATTATATAATTACCAATACCTGTGGGATTTTAAGCGTATCCTACTTAAGCCCATTTTAGTTTTTTATTCTACCTTATTTTGCTACCTAGGAACACAGTATAACGCCAGCTATGTATAAAAGCCAGTGGTATTCGAATAAAATCTCAGTTGTTAAATTATATCTAAGCAATAACAATCTAATTTTTTTAATATCTATAAAAATAGAGAACTTCAGCTATAAAGAATTATCCGAAGAGTATTTTAAAAATAAAAAGGAGGAAGATGTTTTAAGTTACATTGAAGGAAAACTCAATATATATTCCTGCAGCACTGAAATACGATCGGAACTGCAAAATAAAATAACCGATTTCGTCAAAAACTTAAAAAAGCGCTTCAAACAAGTTGGATGGAGAAATATGTCTGCAACAGTTCATAAAATCCTTTATCATGGAGAGGACGTCATTAGGCATCATTTAGTAGCACTAGGTGATCTGTCAGAGGAAGCCCAGGAAAAAAGGAATAAAGATTACAGATTTTATAGGGAGCACAGTACCAGAAAAATGTCACGAGACTTTACAAACGAAAATCTGTTTAATATATTGTTGGCAACGTCAGATCCGCTCATCTCTAGCATTCGAAGTCAATGGAAAGTAGAACATCGGGACTTAGATGAAGAAGCAAAAGGGCTGCTGCAGGACAGACGTAATACAAAACCAAATGTGGAATATTTGGAGGCAATTTTCCAACCGAATGAATAGTAGATATAATTAACTTTTATTGTTATTTAAGCAAAAAATATGTTTTTTTTCCTTATTGTTATTTAAATAAAAAAGAAAATAAACATTTAATAATTTACACTTATTTTTTAATCTAAAAAGTATTCCAGTGGAACTGGTTCCAGTTAAACCTGTTGTAGAGTTGATAATGTAGAAACCTATTCACAAAATGATCATAGGTATTATTACATGCCTATGCATTTTTTTTAAAGGTATAATGGTGTGGTAGTAATGCTGCACGAAATCAATCCGGCATTACACATAGGATATTTAAATCTGGTAACCCTTAGAATTCAGCTAGAAAAGCTGCAACGAAAAGTGGCACCACTAACATTGTTATTTTAGTTTGATTCTAGATAATTCTTTTCGATAGTGACTGACGCTAAGGAATTATTTCTAAGTATTATTTTTGTTAAATTAGAAAACTCGAATAAAGATCATTAAAAATAAATCTACGTTATTATTTATTGGTTACACTAAAAAGTAGTAAACCACATTGGTGACCCCGACGTGATGGATAAAAAGAAATCTGACGAAGATTTTCATGATTCTCTAGACAATATGGGCGAGACAAAAGAGAATGCGGCATCGAGTGCAAATGGTGTTCGTGAAGTTTTTAGGGTGGGCGTCAAGCCACCGACATTTTGTAAAGAGCAACCGGACATTTATTTCATACAAATGGAATCACAGTTTGCCGTTGCCGGAATCAAAGTCGATGAGACAATGTACCACCATGTAATTTCATCATTGGATCCACAATCAGATTACCGGGTGAGTTTTTTGAAAAACCAACAGAAGAATATGTTGAAAGTGATTTTGTAAAAAATCTTCGTAACGTTATTGGTAATCTAAAACCAGTTCCAAATTCAAACCACTCATCGCAAAATGTTTTTATACAAAAGGAACTTGCAACCTGCACTCATGTTTTCCTACGGGACGATACAGTTCGCGCACCATTGAAAGCACCCTACGACGGCCCTTATGAAGTCATAAGTCGGAATGATAAAAATTTTGACATCAGAATAGGTGGTAAAATCGTGAATGTAAGCATAGACAGAGTTAAGGCGGCATTTATACTCAACGAAAACCAACAAAAATTTTCGGAAAACATTCCAGTTAAACAACAATCATCACCTGATTCTGATGTTCAAATTGTTCCGGTAAAACAAACACAAATCGAAACACCCGTACAGCAGCAACCTCCGGAAACATCACGTTCTGGTAGAACAATTAACATACCGAAAAGATTCGTACAATTTGTTGCATAGCAACCTTATTGAAAGGGGAGTGATGTGGTAGTAATGCTGCACGAAATCAATCCGGCATTACACATAGGATATTTAAATCTGGTAACCCTTAGAATTCAGCTAGAAAAGCTGCAACGAAAAGTGGCACCACTAACATTGTTATTTTAGTTTGATTCTAGATAATTCTTTTCGATAGTGACTGACGCTAAGGAATTATTTCTAAGTATTATTTTTGTTAAATTAGAAAACTCGAATAAAGATCATTAAAAATAAATCTACGTTATTATTTATTGGTTACACTAAAAAGTAGTAAACCACAATGGTATATACGAGGCTAATGTATATGCATATAAAGGTAATACGAATACTCATTTGTTCTTTCGCTGATAAAAAAATATTTTCTCCAGAAATAAATAAAAATGTGTATATTTTTCGAAAGAAAACATTATGAGTATGCTTGTAGAAGCAATATTTAGTCAGTTTAACATCTTTACTCAAATATGCCCTATTCCAAATCAAATTTTTCAAACAAAACAAAAAAAATAATTTGAGTAAAAAATTCTAATAATTCAACACACCGATTTTTATACAATTAGAACAGTAATGTTTTCTAATATGTCCATTATTTTCTAGAAAATTCTGATCAATATCGAGTGGTAAATTGTATTGCCTTTTTTGAACAAAAAAAAAAATTTAAAGCCGTTTTCCGGGATTGGGAATTTGGGTATTTCTTAATCAAAAATGGGGATGTTTTTCAGTCCACTGTTTTAAGAACTTTTTAATCTACATAACTGCCAAAATTCGTTATGATACCTTTATTCATGTTAGATTTATAGAATGTCAAACATTAAAATTATTATTTATATAGTGTAAATGAATAAAAGGGCTTTCAACATGAGTAAAAATTAATAAGGTTTGACATTCTATAAATCTGACATGAACAAAGATATATTAATGAAATTTGGTAGTTATGTAGATTAAAAAGTTCTTAAAACAGTGGGCAGAAAAACATCCCACTTTTTGAATAAAAAATACCATAATTCTCAATCTCAATCATTAGCATTTTCATACTAAATGCTAAAAAACATCAAAAGTTCAACTTTGACTTTCTCAACAACTACTGAACCGATTTTAACAAAATTAACACTGCAATAAAGTTCAAGAAATCTTCTCTCCTGCAAAAAATTGCAAAATTATCTCTATCGGTTCAAAAGTTACAGATTTTTGGCCGATGAAAAACGATTTTCAGCCACTGTGCGCCGGTTATTATGGGTTAATTCATCATTTAAGTAAATGTAATTTGTATTGTTGGTAGTGTTGTTTCTATTGTCGTCTTTACTCAGTACACGTGAATCGATACGATGTGCACGTACTTTTTGCATCAACTCGTTCTTTTTGTTGAGAGAGGAGAACTTGACAATAATTTTGTTCTCGTTTTTTGGTAAACGAAATGCATTATCAATGTCAGTCGGTTCTATCGTTACAGTGAGTGAGTCTGCTATGTTTTTTATAACATCGGTTGCGCTCATTTGTATGTCCTTAACATTCTTTATTTCTATATTTTTACCAATAGCCTGTTGTTCTAGTTTGTTAATACGTTTTTCCATTTCGTTTATTATTTTTTTGTTTTCATCGTTTTTATTATGGAGGTCACTGACCTGTGTAGATAAATTAACAAGTGTCTTTGTTATCGTTGTTAAAGCGTTGTGTATTTCTTCCTTAATTTGGTTGTGTGATGTATCCAAATTTTGTGCAAGAGATTGTATTGTTGATTTTACTTCTGTTATGTCAGTTTGAACACAGCAGAGTTTGTTGTTTAGACTATTAACAGAAAGAGAATCTTTAAATCTTTTCGCGCTATCCTCGGTTTCATTGCTATCATCATCATCACGTTGTTGTTTATTTTGATTGGCAGTATCATTAGATTGAAGGCCCTGGTTGGTGGTTGGGTATTTAAGTAACATGGCAAGTTGTTACTCTAACGCACGACCGGTGAAAACATCAAAACGTAACGAGTTCTATCCCAATAAAAACGTCAACAAAAACGAAAATATAGCAAAACCGGTGGTAGAACGTAAACCAATTATATGTTTCAACTGCTCGGAACCGGGTCATATTTCTAGCGCATGTCCGAAACCACAAAGACGGCCGAGGTGCAAGGACTGTCATCGAATTCATCGAAGGGGATCACCAGAAAACTGCGGAAAATCAAATCTGCGAAGCTCTAACAACGTCAGAACATTAACGACAGATAAAAAGATCACAGTGAATGGAATATAAATGTTTGCATTAATTGACACTGGTAGCGAATGTAGCATGATAAAAAAAATCCAAAGCGAACCAAATCATTGGGAATCGTAAACCATGCAATATACGTATAATTGGAGTTTGTGGCGGAACAACAGTGCTGTCGGAAATGATTCATGCGAGTCTCCTGAGCGACAGCGTGGAAATATCTACTGACTTGTATATATCAGATGATGACTCATTTTCATCTGAAGTTATAATCGCAAACGACATATTTTTAGCCAATAAGGTACGGCTTATTTGTAAAGACGGTGAACAGTGATTTGAATATTCAACCGTGGCAAATGCTGAAATGAAATTTATACCGCGATATGAAAAGAAGGATGTAAAACACGGTGAAATGGACGAATCAACCCGATCAACCTTATTTGACCTTATTAACGAATATTGTGACGTTTTTGGAGACGCATTGAATAAAATTGGCTTGACAAGTGTAGTAGAGATGAAAATACAACTTTCAACAAATGAACCTATAGTATCAAGACCTTATCGACTACCCGAAATGAAGAAAGCGGCGGTATAGGAAATGATCAATGAACTTTTATCTAACGATATAATAAAAAAAAATCAACGTCAGAATATGCTAGTCCAATCGTGCTCGTCAAAAAGAAAAACGGTAATGATCGCCTTTGTGTTGACTGTTGTCGGTTAAACCAGCACATGGTAAAGGAAACTTTTCCTACGCCAAATATAGAAGAACGTTTCCAGGAGGTTATGAAATTTAAATGTTTCACGGTGCTTGACCTTAACAGCGGGTATTATCAGATACCGATTGAAGAAAGTAGTCAGAAATATATTGCTTTCGTGATACCCGACGGAATGTTTGAGTTTAAGCGCATGCCGTTTGGCCTCAAAAACGCTCCAGCCGTCTTCCAGCGATTGATGGCGTTGATACGAGAAAACACCCTTGAGGCGACGTAGTCCATTATATGGACGATATTGTAGTAGGTAGCAACGAAGTCAACGAAATGTTTGACAAGCTGAAACGCGTATTTTACGTTTAACGAGAACTGAATCTCACCATAAACGCCAAGAAATGTGAATTTCTGGGACAAACCGTAGAGTTCTTGGGGCACCAAATTCACAACGGGGGTATGAGCCCAGGAACAATGAAAACAAATGCAATTTTGCATTTTCCAACACCAACAAACGTTCGGGAAGTAAGGCAGTTTTTGGGTTTAAGTGGGTACTGCCTCAAGTTTGTACCTGGCTATGCGTTGATATCCGAACACTTGCGGCAACTTCTTAGAAAGGATATACCGTTCCAGTGGAACGATGAGCACGCACATGCTTTCCGATTGCTTAAAGAGAGTCTTACCACGAGTCCCGTAATCGTAGACTATAAACCCTACCCCGAGCACCAAATACACACGGACGCAAGTACAATCGGTATAGCCGGTGTACTTTTACAGAGTGAAAACGAGGGTTGGAAGCCAGTGGCATTTTTCAGTAGTTCTATTACTAAGGATAAGCATAATTATCACAGCTACGAGTTAGAAGCCCTAGCTGTGGTTGAAACTCTTGAACGTTTCCGGTATTACGTATATGGCAAAAATTTAACCGTATAACTGATTGCAATGCAATAAAAACGACCATGCAAAAGAAGGATCTGATACCACGCATTGCCAGATGGTGGTTACGAATTCAGGATTTCGACATCAACATTGAACATCGGTCCGGTCATAGAATGCAGCACGTAGACGCACTTAGTGGTGCACCATATGAAGAACCACGAGACATAGATACGGCATCTCTACGGGTAGCAAAAACAACAATAAACGAGGACAATTTACTATTTTCAATGCAACTTCAAGACGAAAGTTTTCTCGAAATCGTCAAAAAGTTGAAAGCTGGCGATAAAAACCTCTGCAAAGAATACGTTGTTCAAGATGGGCGACTATTTCGTAAAATGGAAGATAAAAATCTATGGGTAGTTCCGAATACTATAAGATGGCGGATTATACAAGAACAACACGACAACGCCGGTCACTTTGGAGTTAAAAAAACGTTATCTAGATTGCAAACACATTTTTGGTTTCCCCGAATGCGTAATGCCGTAAAATCGCACATTAAATCGTGCATTGAATGTGCGTACAATAAATCTCCAGGGGGGAAACAAGAAGGCGAATATCATTATGACAAAATTAATCCAATTCCGTTCCATACAGTCCACATGGATCATTTGGGTCCCTTCCCAAAGTCATCCAGACGAAATGAACATATACTTGTAATCGTGGATGCTTTCACGAAGTTCACCGTCGTAAGAGCTGTAAAGAGTACTGCAACCAAGCACGTCATACAAATACTTGATGCAATAAGCGAATAATTTGGTATGCCATCACGAATTGTAACCGACCGTTGGTCCGCGTTTACGTCACGCGAATTCGAAAAATTACTGCCAGGCCAACGACGTCCAACATATTCTCAATGCTGTTCGAACACCACGAGCAAACGGCCATGCCGAGAGGACAAACAGGACCATTTTAAGTATGCTCCAACCATCAACGGAAAGCGACAAGCGTTGGGACGATCAAATGCGGAAAATACAATGGTCACTGAATACCATGAAAAATAAAACAACGAATGCAACACCCCAGCAACTATTATTTGGATGCAAGCCACGGGATATCCTCCAAAATAAACTACTCCTCTCTCTACATAACACCGAAATGTCCACCCCGGAAGAAAGGCAGATGCAACGTTGCGAAGCAGCGGCAAATATTGAAAAACATCGCGAGAAGGCTAAACAAAGATATGACGGGAAACACTCACAACCGACAAAATACGAAGAAGGTGATTTAGTCCTCGTAGAGAACGAACCAGCTGCAACGGGTATGTCAAGGAAATTGGAGCTTCGTTATAAGGTCCATTTATCGTAACAAAAGCTCTCGACAGAGATCGATATGTGATCGAAGACTTGCCGGGATCTACTCGAACTCAGAGGCATTATAAAACGGTATATGCTTCGGACAAGATTAAACCCTGGTGTACACTACCGTCAGCCGATGATAACGAAACAACTGACGAGTACAATGATACCCTAATTGATGATGATGACGATAATACCAATCGAGGGCGATTGAATTGAAGGATGGCCGACTGTAAGCTTAGGTATGCAGACAGGAACAAATGGGAGTCTTAATACGGTAGCCAAACGAAGTGGTCGATTTACAACAGCGCGCATCAAACTTGACTTTTTATAATTATCCCTTGTACTTTATTTAATAAACTATTTTTAACTTTTATATTTTAAACGTGTGTGTTTTAGTTACAAAAGCAAGGTTTAAGATTAGTGTGTCTTACAATACTAAATATAAATTTATTAGCTATAGCAACTAGGCCTTTAGCTAAGTAGTTATTGAATATATATTTTACATATTTATACTACTTAAATGTATAAGAAGATGGTGTAAGGTTTTTAAAATAGCTTATATTTTATTATAAAGATTAATTGTTTTCAAGTAATTTATAACTTTGTTAATGGAATGTTCTGAGGGGTATGATAGCACTGTTTTTGTCATAATTCACTTTTTTCATGCTAGGTAGGGGGTTTCCCCCATTTTAATGACGTTTTATTTCATTTAGGGGCAAATGTAGGGTGTACAAAATCTTAGGGGGGAAATTTAGAGGGCATAAATTTATATTTAGGGTGTTTTTAGGGGATTTTTCTATTTGCTTGTCTGTGCAAATGTAGTACGATATCTTACAACTTGTTTTTAGTAGTGCAAGAATCGCAAGATTTCACGGGAGAATACCTAAATTACCATCTTTGAATATAATAACTAAAAGTTACATATTTTGCAACTGCTCAAGATTGTCCTTGAGGTAGATAATTTAGTATCAACATTTTAAAATGTTTCCCTGCTAAATCAAGTGCCAGTTTTTCTTAGTTTCGTGGAATTTAAAAAAGTAAAATTTAGAAGTAAAACAATTGGAACAGGCATTAAAAGAAAGCTTTGCAAGGGCGATGTATTAATTTAATAATACAGCACACAACTTTTATTCAACACCTGAAATTCTTAACCTTAAAATTCCGGTAGTATATGCAAAATTACGAAAGTGATTTGGCAACAGTCGATATTTATAAAGAAACTTAATTCCAATTTTTCTAAAAGAAACTGATTTCTACTTACTCTACCTTAATAAGATACATAATTTATAAATGTACTAATGAATGTATCAGAAGCTTAAATTCCTAGCTGCACTTTTCAAAATTTTTCAGTTTTGTTATATTACTATCTGGCTAGTTGTGAACTCTTTGAAAATTATCTTGTACTTCTATTATTTAAAAGTTTTATAATAGGAAAACATAATTAACAAAATAAGGCCCTAATATATTGCTGTATTATGAATTTCTACGCTTCGCGTGTTCGGCAATTTCCTTTTTGAGACATTTTAAATCTTGGAAACCAAATTTTCAAGTAACTCTAATTTACTCTAAATTTAAATTTTTTGGTGTTGCGCCTTTTATCTTCGGGCACATCCATATGTTACAGTCTTTTTTTTAAACTGTTTATAATATAGTTTTTAGATATATTATCAAAAAATATTATTATATATAAGAAACATAAAAAAAAAATTTATATTTGTATATTTGCTTATATATACTTTGCTGGTGAGGCCTAACTCCATTCGTGAAAATAGAAATTTTTTATTCCATTTTTCCCGACGTTTCGTGAATTTTATGTTCATTTCTTCAGGGGATTCGTCTATTATTATAAAATAAAACCATCAACATTTAATAATACAATAAATTGAATGTAACTAACTTACATTGAAAAAAACAATTTTTTATTACATTAATATATTTTTTAATTAATAAAAGTCACAGCTAGTGTCGTCATCTACTGTTTTTCAAAACAACTCTGTAACAGGCGCTTAAATTGTCAGTGTCTTCTTTTTTATTAATTGTTCTGTTTATTTTCTGTTGAATTCTTAAGCTTTCTGTAGTATATCTATTCCTCACGTTATTTTCCTTGTCTAGTATTCTTATGTTGTCAAAATCAGGTTTATGTTTTGTTTGTAATATGTGTTGTGATAATGCAGTGCTTTCTTTGTTTTTGTTTATGTCTGATTTGTGTTCTCCCATTCTTGTCTCCAGATTTCTCTTTGTCGTCCCAATGTAAACTAAATCACAGCTGTTGTTGTTGTCTCCCTTGCATGGTATTGTATACACTACATTATTTTGTTGTAGTTTGTTTATTGGCGTTTTTGTATTTGTAAATATTGCACTTATTGTTTTGTTTGGTTTGTAAGCAAAGCTCATGTCATTATTATCTATTGCGTTTTTATGTTTTTATTGTCCGTGAGGCCCGGTATGTATTTTACACTGTAAAAATATTTTTCCTCCTTATCAATGTTTCCATTTATGTTTGTTATTATAGGTTTATAGGCAGATATTAGATTTTTAATTAAATTTGTGGGAAAAGCATTATCTTTAAGTACTTTCGTGATTACATGTTTATTTTTGTTATGGTATTGTTCATCACTAATATCAAGAACTCTACGTATAAAATTTTTTGCAGTATTTACTATTTGGGATTTTGGTTGAGTAGCGCTGAAATTGATAATTCTGCCAGACGATGCATTTTTTGCATACCAATCAAACGTTATTTCATTGTCCCCTCTATGTAATTTTGTGTCAAGGTATGCTATTTCTCTGTTCTTTTCAACTTCAACGGTGAATTTAATTTTCGGGTGATACCCATTGAGTGCTTTAAGTATATCGTCTCTGTCATTAATATCTATTACAGCCAGTATGTCCAGAATTTTTCACAAATGGAGTTAGGCCTCACCAGCTAAGTATATATAAGCAAATATACAAATATAAATAAAAGTAAGTGGCCAAAAATAAAGGAAAACACATAAAAAAAAATATTTTTGTGCGATTTTTGCTTTATTTAGGTTAATATCTTTACCGTAAATAAAAATTTTTTTCGAAAAAATTTATTAAATTGTCTCTCATTGTATCCGTTTCTATTCTGATTGTTTTTGTTAGATATGTTGTTGTTATGTTTGTATTTATATTTTCATTGTTACTACTATTGTAGTTATATAGTTTCCATTACGGGAAAAGTTTGAATTAAAATTGTTTCTGTTGTTGTTATTGAAATTTCTGAAATTGTGTCTTGGTTGCATTGCCTGAAACTTAACTTGGTTCTGTATAATATCAGCGAAAGCTTCTAATGCTATTACAATAGCTTCGCTAAGCTTATTTACTCTACTTGATTCTATTGTTCTGATAATTTCACTGTTTTTCAGTCCGTTTTTGAAAGTATTAAATGATATAACTGCATTCGTCTGACTTATTATGTTTCTGTTTTCTTCTTCTAAAGTGCTTATCTGAATTTCATTCAGTTTCATTGTTAATTGTTCTATTTTGTCTGCGAACTTTCTTATTGTGTCCGTCTGTCAGTCATGTTAATTCATTTAGAACTAAGTTTGGTGGTTTTTTTTCTGATTTGTAGGATTCCTTTACTGTTGAAATTAGTGTATTTATATTAGTTGGGACTTGTATTTGTCTTATATACAAAGTTGAAAAATGAACTATGTTTACTTTTAGGAAGTGTGTCACGAAGTATTTCTAAATTTGCTAAGAATAGATTCAGTTCTTCCTTTGCTCTGTTGAAATTTGCGGGATACTGAATTTGAAAGATCGCTGCTGTAGAGGTTAAAGAGTACCGGGGCTAGACCTGAACCCTGTGGTATACCATTTTTGAGTTTACGGGTGGTACTATGGCTGTCATTTAGGAATACGTTGAAAATCTGATCGCTGAGCATGTCCAGGATAATGTTACAAATTATACTGCATGGTATAACTTTGGTTAGTTTGAAGATGAGGCCCTTTTTCCATATGGTGTCATAAGCAGCTATTAGGTCCACAAATGTAACTGCTGTTTTTTTTACACTAGTCAAAACCATTTTCAATGAAATTCGTTAGGGCTAGGATTTGGTCAGTACAACTACGGCCCTTTCTAAAATCGGCCTGTTCAGGTGGAATGACTCTTTCAATGTGCTCTTCTATGCGTCTTAATATTAAAAGTTCAAAGAGTTTAGAGCAGACAGAAAGGAGAGCGATGTGGCGGTTACTGGATGAGTCTTCTGGGTTCTTGCCGGGCTTCAGCAGGGCTATAATTTTCGATTTCTTGAACATGCCAGGAAGGTTACCGGAGTGTAATATTTTTTTCCCAAATTTATTTTTTTATTTATTGAATCTTCACTTAATAATTGTAAACTAACAATAATTATTCAAATCTTAAGATTAAATAAAAGTATTTAGTCCGGCCAATGCCAGACAAAATATTATGCTTTCATTAAATTTATCATCTCACAAGTGGGCCAAGTCAGCAGTGTGCCTCCCTCTTAACCTCAGGTGGCCACTGATATTCAGTAAATTCCGGGCCAGTATATTTGGATGGGTTTCGAGTTTTTTTTAAATAGTTTTCGCTTAATTTTTTTATTTCATCTTTAACAAGGTGTACGTTTAGATCCTTCTGTATGCTGCACGCGTAAAATTGTTAGAAGCCTGCTTTGCCGCCTTTGCATTTTTTCTATATTAGGTGCTGAGCCACGTAAGCTTAACAGGTTTTAGATTTATCTGGATAAGCTTCGTGTCCAAATGATTTTTCCATGTAAGACGACGGTCAAGGTGTATACCGAGATATTTCACATGTGTTTGTTGGGGTATATTGTAATTATTAATTTGGATTGGTGGACACGATTCTCTTCTTAACGTAAAAGTAATGTAGATACATTTCTATTCATTCACTTTGATTTTCCATTTATCTAACCTACTTTCCAATTGTAATATGTGATTTTGTAACAAACTTGACGCTACTAATTACCTATTAGTAGTAGACCCTTAGAATTGCTGTATCATCAACAAATGTGGACGTATAGGTATGTGTTTAATGGCATATCCGATGTGTAAAGTATATATAGAAATGGTCCCAAAGTACTACCTTGCGGTACTCCAGCTCGTATGACTTGGGGGTGCTGTAAAACCTTTTTTCTGCACGAATGAATTTTCGATTGGTTATGTAGCTTTCTAGCAACTTGTGGGTATTTGATGGTAACAGAAGTTTTATTTTAAAAATAAGTCCCTCATGCCAAACTTTATCGAAAAGCTTGTGAGACATCAATAAAGATAGCAAATCAATATTGTATTTCCTCATATGCCTTTCTAATTACTGTGATTAACTTATGAACCTGTTCAATGGTGTTGTATTTTCTCCTGAAGCCAAATTGATGTGCTGGAATAGTATTGTTTTCGTTTACATATTTATTCAACTTGTGCATGAGTAGCGTTTCGAACAGTTTTGACATATTGAGTAAAAGACTGATGGGTCTATAAGATTCTACTTTAGTGTTGTCTTTGCCTGGTTTGGGTATCACTTTAACAAGAGATGTTTTCCATTCTGGTGGATAATATCCAAGGCGTAAAATTGCATTCAAAATATAGAGAATTATTCTTATTGCTATGCGGGGTAATTCCAAAAGCATTTTATTACTTATCTTTTCGATGCCCGGTGCTTTTTTTTTGGGTCTAACCTAATAATAGCTCTTTAAACCTCTCACATTTCAAAGATATGCGGGGTACTTGTTATGTCCTGGAATATTACAGGGGGTAACTCAATTATAGTGCTGAATAAATTTGGCGGGAAAACATCTTTTAAGGGATCAACGAAGAGATTTCCTTTCTCAGTGTAAATTATATTTCCACGTACATAACTAGTTTAGTTTATTTTTTTATTTTACTAAGGTAGCATTTTATCGGGCTGAGTACCCTACTGTAACACCAACATACACACACCGTATTGTCGGTTCATGTAATTACGTACACATAAACCAACATCTCTGCATTGACGGTTCATTTGTTTAGCCAGTGTTATTTGTTACACAGCTTGCCTAATAACTCTCATTTGGTTCATCGTGCACTCACAATATTATTACAGTAACTGACTGTAGGTATTCAAGAAGTAGTCCGTTCAGTAATTTTTAACTAAATAAACATTTTAAATTCCAAGCAAACTTATTTTTAACTGATTCTAACTTTTATTCAAAAAACTAAGGGCACATTAATACGGATTATCGGTTGCATTTAATATTGTTAGTTGATTAAGTAAAAGTAATCTGTATGTTAAATTAAATAAAAATGAAATTTAAAACAACTGTAAATTTACTTAGAAACAGATCTACTTATTTTGCACTTAATTTTAACGAAAAGTTCATTTAATTTTTACTGTCAAAAACTCAACCGCGAATTCCATAAAAAAGTAAACACAAATTCCGTAAAAACAAATGAATTTTCAGTTATTTTATATAATTTAACTACCAAAAAATAAATTTTCTGCTATATATTTATAGATCTGTGGCAAAAAGTAAAAGTAAAAAACGATTTGCTTGTTTTGTGTAGAAAATTCCAATATTCTATTTGTTAAAATTATTTTGTTAAATACATCAAATTTTTAAAGTAAAATAATTGCGAATACCATATCGGGCATGCTGCTGGCCAATGAAATAAAATTTTCAGCCACTGTGCGGCTCGGGTATTTTTTCCTTAAATATTCTGAGAGCAGCTATCATATTGTTCCTAGCAATTTGTTCGCTATTTCCATTTACACCTAACTCCGAAATAGTTTTTTTATTCAAACTCCGAAGCCTGTTTTTAATTTCATTGTAAAAGTCAATCGCATTGGTCTTAAAAATAACAGATCGAAGTTTGTCGTATAGCTGCTACACACTTTGATATTCAACAAAATAATTTATGAATACTGTCTTAATTCCCTTGCACGTCTGTACATAAAAATTTATTTTAAAAGCCTCTTTGGCCTTACCCATAAATTTTCCTTTGATTAAGTCACTAAAAAGAAGTTGAGACAGTTCTTTATACTGTAGAAAAGATTTTAACTGATGGTCATCCTAAGGCTTTTTCCTATATTTTCCTAATACATCGCTTGAATACATTAGTTGTTTTACTTTAAAAAAAAATTTTATTGTGTTTTATTTTATTTATTTTTTATTGTTTTTTCAACGTCAATGTTATTTTATTTATAATTTTAGTATTGCATTTTCTTAACACAACGCTTGAATATTTCAGTTGAATTTTTAGTAGCATTATTTAAACACTAATTTTTTGTGTTTTATTTTAGATATTTTTTTTTTCGTTTTTTTTTTTTGTTAATTTTATTATATTAAAAAAATTGTTTTGCAAATTAAACAATGTTCTTATGTTTTTTGTATTATATAGACAAATCTCGGTTAATATTTAAGGAATGAAAAGAAATCCGTTTTGTCCTTAAAAAATGTACTAATTTTTAACAAATTCTCCTTTTTTATTGTTGTATTTGGTAACGTTTCCATTTTCATTTATGTGTTTTTTTTTTATTTAATTTTAATTAATTTATATAACATTTTCTTTTACAATTTTTTACCACAAATGTTTATACAAATTAATATTGTCATTTAAAATGATCACAAGTTTATTCACATTGTCGTTTAAACTTCAAAGTTCTGGTATACCCATGAAACATTAAAAAGTTAAGTGTCCTTGGTTATATTATTTTCGACCATATAACGATCACAAGGATACTTGGTTATCCTACCGACTGCGGCAGTTTCGTCCTTTAATTCTTTTTTGTTTTTTTTTTTTAAATTAATCAAATATATATATTTTTTATTATTATTTTATTTTATTTTTTTATTTATTAAACTAAAAACAATATTTAACAATTAATTTAAATTGCTCTTTTTAACACTCGATCAATACTGACTAGTCGATATATAATCTGACCTAGCTATTCTTGAAACAAATTCGAACATGATCGTGCATGCACTATTCTTTGCTTTCTTCTTCCTATATAACATGTATTTACTGTATGTATGTAGGTAAGAAAACAGTGTATCATTCTACATATTTGTATGGAATGCATGTACGTTTGTTAATATTTAAAATAATAATCGCAAGCAAGATTGTGCATGCACAGTTATAATAATTGTTCAATACTTGTAATAATTGTAAAAAAAAATAATAATATGCTATCCAATTATTTAAAGAAAAATATATTTTGTATATATGTATATAATATATAAGTATAATAATGTGAGCATGTAGAAAACAATGTATTTATCCCACTTGGTAACAGAGTATAATCATTATGGGTATTTATAACATACACATAACTTAAAATGTCATGATTCGTAACAGTTTTAGCCGAACTAAAATGATTTTTAGGAGGGTAATTTGTATTGGACCTATGGTAAATTATGGACCAATCATCCCAAAATTCTGAAGACTGATTTCTGGTAGTACAAAAAATAATTTAGAATAAATTTCAATGTAGAAGTGTAATTAATTTTAGCGTTAACAGAGAATTTCACAAAATAGCATGATATTTTTTCTGGCCATATGAATGTAAGTTGGAAGAAATTTTATCGCAATATCTATATCTGTTATGGTGTTAGGCGAATTTATTTATTTTATTAGGCGCAATAAACTGTTTTCCGAGAGTAAGGTTTATATGGGGCCTAGGGTTAATTTTGGACCGATCTTCACGAAATTTGGCAGTGTGTTTTCTCTTCCTATAAAACTGTGATATGTCAAATTTTATTATGATAGCATTATTAATTACGGTTTTAGGCATAGTAAACTGTTTTCCGGGAGTAGGGCTTATATGGGGCCTAGTCTAAGTTATGGACCGATCTTCAAAAATTTTTACAGTGTGATTTCTGGTCCTATAAAACTATGAAGTACCAAATTTTAGTATGGTAACGTTATTTATAGCGGTTTTAAGCGTACTAAACTGTTTTCTGCGAAGAGGGTTTATATCGGGCCTATGGTCAATTAAGGACCTATCTTCACGAAATTTAACAGTATGAATTTCAGTAGTATAAGGCGAATTCTTGCTAAGATTTATATCGTTCCGTGCATTATTCCACCATTTATATTAGTTTTTGTATCAAAATTATCAATTTTTTTTAGGTGGTGGTTCTACATTTTGATTCATAGCTCTAGTCCTACTCAACCGATGTTACTGGATTTCAATGCCAAACTGGTTAGGATACCTACAAGCAATTTTATACCAAGTTTGTTATTTTCTTTTCCGTTTTTCGCAAGTGAGCGAGTTTTAAACAGACGGATAGACAGACGGACATGGCTTAATCTACTTAGAATTACTCAAGGAGCCAGGGTTACTAGGGTTAATAATGGACCGATCTTCACGATATTTAGCAGTGTGATTGTTAGTCATACAAAACTGTACCGTACCGAATTTAATTATAATAGTTTTTGTTAGATGTGCTTCCTAGCTTTGGAGTAATCTTTCAACAATAATAAAGAAAACACGCTTGGTTATTTTCAAGTTAAATTGTAAAAAATTTATTGTATATATAAATTCTGTTGAACACGCCTTAGGAGAAAACTTCTAGTCGACCCGGTATCAATTAATGCGCGAACATTGAATTTTTCGCCTAAATGCTCGACATGAACCAAAGCGGTGGGTAAAATGGTAGTTCCGCTGTGTTGAGATCAATTAACCTGAACCGACTCCCCATTTGCACCCGAAGTGGCAGATCGTCCCGATTGAGAATTGGATGGCCTCGTGTTACTCTGAGTACCCGACCCTGATGGCCTTTCGTTGTCTCGAGACTGCTGATGGGTTGACGCCCTTTGAGTGGGAGCCTTTTTCACTTGATCTGCTTCAATATGCAACATGGTGTGATGCCTTTGATTGCATCTGTTGCAGCTACTGGTGCTCTGACATTTCGTTTTGAAATGAGTGGGGGAAAAACAATTCTCACGAAATTTGTTCGCATAAACATTTTTGATTCTATCATGGACTGACAATCCCTTAAAATATTTGCAGAATCGTAATGGATGATTCTGTTGGCATTTCTTGCAGCTAAATTTACCCTTATCAGGTTGAGCATCAGAATAGAAAACTTGAGATTTGGAGGTATTACTGTCTCGGCTGGGCGGTTTCCTCAAATTCGTAAAAGTTTCCAAAGTTTCAATTCTCTCAGACAGAAATTTGTTAAGTTGTTGCCAGGTAGGCAATTCCTTATGGTTAGTCAGAGAATCTTCCCACGCACGCGACGTTTCTTCAGGGAGTTTTGAAGTGCAAATATGCATGAGAGAGGGGTCATTATCCGCTACCTCAACTTGAAACGAACTAATAATAGACAATCCATCGCTGACCGTATTTTGAAGTTGCCTTAAAAATTTCAAAGTTTCATTCTGAGGGGCCTGGATGCCATAAATTTTCCTAATTTCATTGTTAATTAAAATTCGCTTATTTTCGTAGCGATTTTTCAAAGCCTGCCAAGGTAGCTCAAAATTAGCATCTTCCAAATCATAATCTTTTATGAGTTAATAGGCCTCCCCCCTCGTCTTGCCAAGTATATAATATAATTTGTGCGCTGGCGCCACTGAAGGTTCGTTTCCAACCACTGCCCTAAACATATCCCTAAATGCTGGCCATTTGTGGAAACCCCCTTCAAACGTTTGGATTTCGACTGCAGGTAATTTAAGTGGCGACTGACGTACTGTTGTGTCTGCCGCCTTTTGTTGCGGAGGTTTCGCCTTCAACAAGTCCATTATTTTAGCCTTTAGTATCTGGCACTGTTAGCAGGCATCTTCGTATTTCAGAGTAATTTCATCTGGAAAATCTTCTTCCTTCACCCTTTCATAGCCTTTGATGAATTCTTCAAATGTTTTCATCATCTTTAGCCATCTTCTTTCAAGACTGCTTTACCTCTAAAAGTGAAATCGTCAAATCTTCTGAAGATATCTACTCAAAAGTAGAACAAAAATTCACTACTTATCGAATATCGTATTTACATGCTCTTTCCGAAACCATTTTAAAAATTTTTGTTCAAAAGGCCTAAAAATATTTTATACTTTAACGATTTCACCAGCCGAAATGAAAAATTTACAAAAAAATAATCGTGAAGAAATTGAACCTTATACAAAGGTATATTAAAATTATTCGTGACGAATGAAAGCGATGCAGAATGTTTAAAAATCAGTTTTTAAATTTCACCCAACAAATTTTCAAAAATATTCCCCTCAAACTGCTAAAAAAATTTGCCGAATTGTTTGTATTTCAATGTAGCTTTATTTTCTCAAAACTTTTTATTTCTTAAATTTTTCTCTATCACCATAAAATTATTTTCAATATTTAGCCACAAATCAATCTGCTCATCAAACTTCCAAATATAATTATTATAATTGTGCTTTAAGTAAAATCTTTCAAAAATTACGCACTCTTTTCCCCAAACAATTTTTCAAAAATAATCGAACACACTTCACAACAAATTTAGAACGGGTTGTTCATAAGCATTAAATTTTTGCATTTAATAATGCTTTAAATATGTACCACTTGTAGGATCACCTTGTAAAATTGTTATTTAAATTTACCTCTTTTCGGTCCACCCTTTTTATTCCAAAATTTAGTAAACTTGATGTATTTTTGCATTCAACATTTATGCTATTGTTCAAAATGTGCGCACCACTTGAAGGGAGACCCTTTAAATTTTCCTTAAAAAAATTATCACTCTTCGAATGACCCTTTTATTTTCCAACTTCAACAGACTCGTTGTTACTGTGCATCCAAGTATAATGATGCTTACAAAAAATTTGTGTACCACTTGAAAGGTCACCGTGTGAATTTTTCCATAAAAAAACTTCTTTGTTATTCTTATATATTTTTTTTTTTACAACTATGCCACAACACTGTCTTTCTAATGTCCCCGTACCAAATTCTTCACTAAATTATATGTAACTATCTTAATTTCAAACACTCACCGTTTCCTCGCAAAGAACTCCGTACCGGGAATCCTTGTGTTTTGAGACAGCCTTTCTTTTTTGTGTTGCTGCCGCTTTGCTTGTGTTGTTGTTTTGTTGCTTTATGTTTTTACAAAAAAAACTTTTCTCCGCAATCACTTTATATTATATTTTTAATAATTTTTTCAAACCATAAATTCAGTGACATTTATTTATTTTATTTTCCCGTTACTATGTTTTTTTTAATATAAAATCTTTATTTTTAATTTTAATATTTTTTCACCGCAAATTTACAACATTTCTTTCTACAGCACTTTTATATTTTGATTTTTTCCTTTATGTATGTATGACGATGACGGTCAGCAGCCCTCTTGACTGCTGTTGACGTCTTTGTTGTTGCGGTGGAACAACTCTTGACGACGCTTCACAAATTTGCCGTAGTTGTTACGGGAGAACAACTGCTGATGGCATTCAGTGGACAGGTTTGCCACGGGTAATTCCAATCCTAGCTCCTCTAGGACTTATCGAAGGACCAAATGTTTGTTAGATGTGCTTCCTAGCTTTGGAGTAATCTTTAAACGATAATAAAGAAAAACCGCTTGGTTTTTTTCAAGTTAAATTGTAACAAATTTATTGGCTTCTTGCCTGATTAAGATTACAAAGGGAAATGAGCAACTAACGTCGTATGTATATAAAAAAAAACCAAAAAGAAATCAAAAAAACCTAGCGAGTGTTCTACACTCAAAGAAATGAATTACAAATAAAAATCAATGATAATAAAAGTGTTACCAAATCCAAGTTCAAATTAAAACCAAAATTAACAATAATAAAACTTCAAACAAATAGCGGCATTAGGGAAATTAAATAAAAATAAAAAAAATTGATTATAAAACTCGCCTTAACAAATAGTATTATTTATTACTGGTTTAGGCGTACTAAACTGTTTTCCGGGAGTAGGGTTTATATGGGACCTAGTGCAAATTATGGACCGATCTTCAAAAAATTTTACAGTTTGATTTCTGGTCCTATAAAACTGTGACGTACTAAATTTTAGTATGATAGCGTTATTTATTATTATTTTAGACGTACTAAACTGTTTTCCACGGACAGGGTTTATATGGGGCCTATGGTGCGAATTCGTGCTTAGATTTATATCGTTTCGTGCATTATTCCACCATTTATGTTAGTTTTTGTATCAAAATTATCAATTTTTTTAGGGTGGTGGTTCCACCTTTTGATTCATAGCTCTAGTCCTACTCAACCGATGTTACTGGATTTCAATCCCAAACTGGTTAGGATACCTACAAGCAATGTGATACCAAGTTTTTTCTTTTCTTTTGCGTTTTCCGAAATTGAGCGAGTTTTCCACAGACGGATAGACAGACGGACATGGCTAAATCGACTTAGAATTTCTCAATGAGCCAGAATATACATATACACTTTATGGGGTCTTAGATGTATAATAAAAAAGTTGCCCACGGAATGATAAACTTAGTATACCCTCATTCACCACTAGTGGGGGTTTGTATGGGATGGTATAAAAAAACATAAGTATTTATGCATATTGCACTGCAATTTTGTCTTATTAAAAATAATTTGTGATTTTTGTTTTGCTGCTTAAATATGTAAAATAAATAAATTTCTTATGTTTTTATTGTATTGGTTAGGTTTAGAACAATGTGTTGTAAAAATGACACCATTATGGTGATACGAGTAATATATTAACATTTTGTTGTCAGGTTGAGACCAAATGATTACAAAAGGACAACGAGGAAGTTAACAATTGTTGACACCATCCGTTATCAAATGGAACACAAACCTAGTTGGCCCACTTTTGACAACGGCTGGTGCAAATTTTCGCATTTTTTTTACCGGGTTTTTCCCTCTGTGCAGCAGCTTTTCTGTCGGCGCTGTGTGCCTTTTGTCTGTTCTTATACTGTAGTTATGGCTTAAAGTCCCGCAGATATTGGTGTAGGGGTGTATTTTGGTAGATTAGTATCTTCTGATTATGTTGGAACGTATTCTTCAGCTAGCTTGTTGACATTCACATCAACATACATTTAATTTTAAATTCAATTTTTAACTATGTTACTTAATGTTAATGAACTACATAAGTTCAGTTTATTGCTGACATAACATAATTTCATTTTTTGTTTTATTTTACCTTTTGTTTATAAATAATTGTTGACATATCAGTAATTTATTTTGTTTACTTGAAGTTCAATCATCCCAAACAATTTTATTTTACTTTTGTTTATAATTGTTCACATTGCATAATTTTATTCTGTTACTTATATCATAATTTTATTTTTTGTACATTGAAATGTTAGTCAGCAATTATGCAAACGATTAATTGGGTCACTTCCGCATTGTACAATAGTGGCATTCAGCTTTAAGTAATGTATTAAATTTTAGTATATAAGAAAGATCTAAAATAAAGAAAGACGTTCAATTACTATAAGGCATCTAAAGTGTTTTATTGATTGAATCTATTAGCGTTCTACAAGTAAAAGTGCTTGGAGGACAATTAAGGCAATTGATATATCAGTGCAGATTTATGTGTTTGAACTGAATCATATTATAGCCGCAATTCATATCACATTTATACATTGGTGACCCCAGAGTCTTTAGAATTACAAGTTTCCCCCCACCAGCGGTAAGGGACTTTTTACTCTAAAGGCAGAATACGCAGCAATCATCCGGCACCAAATACATTGGTGACCCCAGAGTCTTTAGAATTACAAGTTTCCCCCCACCAGCGGTAAGGGACTTTTTACTCTAAAGGCAGAACACGCAGCAAGCATCCGGCACCAAATACATTGGTGACCCCAGAGGCTTTAGAATTACAAGTTTCCCCCCACCAGCGGTAAGGGACTTTTTACTCTAAAGGCAGAACACGCAGCAATCATCCGGCACCAAACACATTGGGGACCCCAGAGTCTTTAGAATTACAAGTTTCCCCCCACCAGCGGTAAGGGACTTTTTACTCTAAAGGCAGAGCACGCAGCAATCATCCGGCACCAAACACATTGGTGACCCATAGTTCCAGCCGTTTTGTCGAAGATTTTGAGTCTCCTAACAGCGTTTAGGGGCCTTTGAATACAAAAGGCACATCTGACCACGCATCCTTTATTTGACGGTCAACCGGGCGACCGTATTCATCGAGACATCAGTATACAACAGCCACCAAAACATTTGGTGACCTCTGAAGAAGCAAGCAATACCAACAGTAGTGAAAGAGCTACACAAAAAATTTGTTTCAACAAAACAAACAACAGCAGTGTAAGAGCTACACAAAATTTTACAAAACAAACAACAATAGCACAGAGCTATAAAACAAAATGACGACATTAAACGATCTTGTTAAGATACAAGACGGGAAGGTGGAAGAAATAAATCGGGCGATTAGCACTATAAGGAAGACACCTATAGAAAGGAGATCCGTAGAATACTATGAAAGAAAATCTAAGGAGCTCGAAGAGTTGTGGAAAAATTTCGAGAAGATAGATAATCGCATAAGAAGTGATTCGACAGCAAAGGAAGACCATCCATATTTCTTACAAAAACTATACGAAGAGACGAATCAAAAGTTTAGAAAGGCTGATGACTACATCCAAAAACAAATACAAATTATAAGGGAGCAATCAAAGGTGCAAGCAAGCAACTCAGGCATCGCTGGGAAGCAGGCATCGGAGACAACAAAGAACAATTTGATAAATATACAGAACGCCACCATATCCAAAATTGTCAGCACATTGGACGATATGTTATCCATAGGTGGTCAGTACACAAAGCAGCAGATTGATGTAAAACTAAAGGAAGTCGAGTACAATATGAAAACAATACAGCAATTGCAGGATGTAATATGTACGGAGAATATCGAGCACGATATATACCAGTTTCTGGCAAAACAAACAGAAATAACGGATAAGATATTGCAAATTGAGGACCTAAAAACGAGTTTGATGCCAGATGCTATTAACCAAGCAAGAATTGATCAAGATACCCATCCGCATCATCTTCCCAAAGTAACAATACCAAAATTCAATGGTGATTATCTGAGCTGGCAACCATTCTATGACATGTTCAACGGAATGATACACAAAAGGGCAATGCCAACTATACAAAAAATGTGGTATCTAAAAACAAATGTGACAGGTGAGGCCGCAAGACTAATACAAAATCTATCTCCAACATAAACCAATTATGAGACGGCATGGAATACACTTCAACACCGTTTTAACAATCCGAGAATTCTAACAAATAATATCATAAATAAATTGATAGGCCAGCAAAAAATACCGGAAAATCCCTCTGCCGCAGCTATAAAAATGCTGCACGATACGACGCGCGAATCTATTGCAGCACTAAACAATTTAAACATCAATACATCGACTTGGGATCCAATACTAGTCAATATATTGATTAAAAAACTAGACCAGGGAACGCATGTACTGTATGAGCAGTCGATACAGCTTCCCAAATCTTTACCATCCTTAGAAGAGCTATTGGGTTTCCTAGAAACTAGGTTCCAGTCACTAGAAGCAGTCGGTCGAATCCAAAACACGCCAAAAAGAACGGTTTCAGCAGCAACCACGTCTCAAGATACCTACTCCTGCAAATTATGCGAAAATGGAAATCATCAGTTGTATCATTGCAAACAATTCTTATCAAAGCCACCGTCCGAGCGATTAAAATGGATTTAACAGCAGCAACTATGTGTCAACTGTTTCAAGCCTGGCCACATAGCAAGACATTGCACAACAAGTTGCTGTAGAAAATGTCAGAAAAGGCACAACACGCTAGTTCACCTGGAAACATATCAACACAACACAAACACTGGACCATCAACATCAAAAAAGGTGTCCAATGTGAGTATCACACCAGCGACCAATGTACCAGCATCGTCAACAGTAGCGTCGGCTCATTTGTCTGGGGCCCGGGAAGGCTACGTCCTGCTAGCAACAGCACGCGTAAAAATCACTGCCAATAACGGGCAATCTGGTATTTTCAAGGCAATATTGGATTCAGGCTCACAAATCAACATTGTAACAAACCGACTAGTAAATAAATTATCCATCAAGCCCACAGAAACATCTATATGCATCGAAGGTATAGGCAGTCAATCACGCAGAACAAATCAACGCATTAACGTAGGACTTTATTCCCCCTCAACCAACTTCAGCACAAGACTAGAAGCGTTTGTACTTCCCAACATTATTTCAATTCAACCCTCCGAGGAATTCAATTGCACATCCTGGCCAATTCCAGAAAATATACAATTAGCTGATCCTGAGTTTAACAAACCTAACAACATTGATGTTCTCTTAGGCGCCGAATACTACCATGATCTGATAACTTCCGGTAAAATTAAGTTATTACCGGAGCTACCAAGTTTAATAAATACAAGACTCGGTTGGGTCGTCAGCGGAAGGCTAGGACAAGGCTCCATTCAATCAGCAACATGTGCAATAAATACTAAATGCAGCCCAGACACAAACGAACTCATCGAGCGTTTTTGGAAAATAGATGGTTTTGAGTCAAATGACACGCTCACGGAAGGAGAAAAGCGATGCGAAACACACTTTATTCAAACCACAAATATAAACTCTGAAGGTCGATTCGTAGTACGACTACCATTTCGCGAAGACCCAAGTAGTTTAGGCACCACAAGGAAGCTTGCATTTTCAAGATTTATAGCCCTGGAACACCGACTAGCTAGAAACCAAGACATCAAGGCCCAATATGTTGATTTTGTGGACCAATATGAAAGGCTAGGCCACATGACTCGTATATATACTTCTGAAGTGAATGAACCCCATTGCTACATTCCCCATCACTGTGTGCTGAAACCAGAAAGTAAGACCACGAAGCTGCGAGTTGTATTTGATGCGTCAGCAAAATCCTCGACAGGTCTCTCCCTCAACGATATACTAAGCATTGGCCCTCCAACTCAGGGAGATCTCTTTGGTATGTTGTTACGATTTCGATTGCCCAGATTTGTGTTTTGCACTGATATCGAGAAAATGTATCGGCAAATTCTGGTTGATCCGGCGGATCGAAATATGCAACTCATTTATTAGAGAAGGGATCCAACTGATACAATGCAAACATACAAGCTTAATACGGTAACTTATGGAACGTCTGCAGCCCCATACTTAGCCACAAAATGCCTACAGCAGCTCGCAGACAAAAATATGGAGAAATATCCTCTGGGCGCTAAAAGTCTAAGATACGATTTTTATGTCGACGATGGCATGAGTGGCTCAGACAGTTTAATAACAGCAATCGATATGAAAAAACAATTAAGTAGTTTGTTACAAGAGGCTGGGTTTAAACTGAGTAAATGGTGCGCAAACCATCCTCAGCTACTGTCTGGAATACACCCTGAAGACGTGGAGCTAAACCTAGACTTCGACGATCAAAGCACAAAAATATTGGGATTAACATGGAATCCCAAGGCAGACGTATTCTGCCTCAAGGCAGATATCCAAGAAACTCAAAGGATCACAAAGAGAACAGTAACATCAGATGTGGCACGGATATTTGACCCATTGGGCGTCGCTGGTCCCGTAGTAGTGGCCGCAAAAATGTTTATACAACAGCTATGGCAGCTAGAACTATCATGGGATGACGTACTCCCAGATGATCTTTAAGTTATTGGTGGTCATTCCGGCAAAACTTAAAACATATAAACAATTTATCTACTAAGAGACACATTTTTGATGGCCAAGTCTCGAAAGATACGCAAATACACACTTTTGTAGATGCATCCGAAAAAGCTTATGGGGCTGCAGTCTACATACGTTCCAAATTGAAGGATAATCGAATCATAGTCAGATTGTTATGTTCCAAATCACGAATCGCACCCTTAAATAAGGTAACCTTACCAAGATAAGAACTATGCGCTGCTCTCCTTGGGACAGAACTTACCAGGAGAGTAAAAAAGGAAATACGAGCTGAAAACACCCCAACTTACCTATGGTCGGATTCAGAAATAGCTCTTCACTGGATTACATCGTCAACATCGTCACTTCGTACCTTCGTCGCCAATCGAGTAAGTAAAATCCAAGAGCAAACAACAACCAGCCAGTGGAGACATGTTGGCTCGAAACAAAATCCAGCTGATCAAATTTCTCGAGGTATAAGTCCAGAAAAACTGTCTTAATGCAACCTGTGGTTGGTCGCACCAATATTCCTACATGGCAGTAAAAGGATGTGGCCTAAAGAATTTAATAAATCTCAATCACCTCCTCATTCCGAAGAATTCAAACTAAATCCTGTGACGGCTCTATCTACCACTTCACCTGGATTGGAAGAGATAATCTACAAAATTAATAATCACGACTCATTCAAGACCCTTCAAAGAGTGGTAGCATATACACTTCGTTTCATCCAAAATGCTAAGACATCCAAGGCCGCCCGACCAATAAGCAAAACACTCACCCTTCACGAACTCACTTCAGCAACTAACCTAATCACCAAAGGCATTCAGGCGTCAGAATTTAAAATTGAGCTCAACAATTTAAATAAAGGGCATGAAATCAAAAAATCAAAACAAATAAGTGGTTTATCTCCCTTTCTGGACGAAAATGGCATTATAAGGGTAGGGGGAAGGCTGGAGGCCTCCTGCCTCTCATACAACGCAAAACACCCAATACTCCTTTCATACAATGACCCGATCGCAAGGCTTATAATGAAGATGCTACACACCGACAACCACAACTGCAGTCCACAAACGCTGTTAGCCATCTCAAGACAGCAGTTTTGGATAATCAAGGGCAAGTCGGTAGCCAGAAGCATCGTCCAAAACTGTGTTCGATGTACAAAATCGAGACCAATACTAATGCAGCAAGTTATGGGAGACTTACCCGCCACTAGAGTGACTCCAACAAGGCCGTTCATGATATCAGGTGTAGACTATTGTGGCCCACTCTGGAGTGCACTACAAATTAAGGGGCAAGAGGCCCCACAAGGTATACCTAGCAGTCTTTGTTTGCTTTTCAACGAAAGCAATACATTTAGAGGTAGTAAGCGACCTTACAACAGAAGCATTTATTGGGGCTCTCAAAAGATTTATTGCCCGCCGAGGACGCTGCCAAACCATATACTCAGACAACGCTACAAATTTTGTAGGAGCACGAAACCAACTTAAGGAATTGAATGACGTCATCTTTTCTGAGCATTCGCAGGAAACAATCAAAAGGGCTTGTAGCAACAGTTGTATCGAATTCAAGTTTATACCCCCAAGGGCACCACATTTCGGTGGATTATGGGAAGTAGCAGTGAAATCCACTAAACAGTTACTGCTCAGAAGCATGGCAACAGCTTCACTTACATACGAAGAACTAGAAATTGTCATTGTCGAAATTGAAGCAATACTAAGCTCGCGACCACTAACACCTCTATCAAGTAATCCAAACGATTATGCAGCCCTAACTCCCGGTCATTTTTTGATCGGTGAACCACTTACGGCACAAATAGATACAAGAGCACCCAACCCTACAAACCCCTCACTGTCAAAAAGGTGGAATCTTGTCTCCCAACTGAAACATGAATTTTGGAAACGCTGGTCATTGGAATACCTGCACAACCTCCAAGAGAAACGAAAATGGAAAACGTCATCCGAAAATGCAAGGGAAGGTAAATTACCGGTCATGCAATGGCCACTCGGCAGGATTCTTAAAACTTATGAGGGAAACGATGGCAAGGTTCGCGTAGCAGACGTAAAAACAGCATCAAGAATAAAAAGACGGCCAATCCATAATTTAGCCCCACTACTTCCCGAGGACGAATTAAAGGAAAATGAAGCATCCCACTCTACGCCACACTTGACATCTGATGAAGCAGATACTCCACCAATCAAAAGGGCCAGGACTAACAGTAACCCAATCCTGCTCACATCAATTTTAGCGATCTTTCTCATCCCAGCCGTCATAAGCGGTAACATCAATATCACCAACTTTCGCTCTGACCCAGGGCTATATTTTGAAGGAATTGGAACTGTAAAACTCGTTACGGCCGAATGGAAGCTCATGGTATACTACGACTTAACACCCTTTTCGTCTGAGCTAAGGGTTTTTTAGTCTGGAATATCCACTTTGCAGCAGTTATGCTCATCCATTAAACACCTGTCAACATGCAACACATTGGTAAACAACTTTATTCAAATTAAGGAAGATTTACTAGAGGAGAAGGTACTTTTCGTTACTAGTAGAACAAAAAGAGGCGCATTTAACATTGCATTGTAGGAAATGTAGCAAGATCACGGTTTGGTGTTTTGGACTCAGACTACGCAAATGAAATGTCAGATACCATTAAAAGGTCCAAGATCGAAACAGACTATCTTCTCCCGCTACTAAAAACCCAAACGTCCATCATTGATTCTACTGTTAACATCATTAAGCAAGATGAGCTTAATGCACAGAACCAGTTAAGAGAAATTGTCCAAAATCTTAACGAAGCAACAAACGAAATAGCAAATGAATCCGAACAAATCAGTCAAACACAACAAATGTCGTGTGTAATAGACGTGTTAACCGATGCTCATCATGGAAAAATCAGTCCGCTTCTATTAGCTCCTCATCAACTTAGGAATGAATTAATCGTAATAAGGGCACATCTCCCAAGGCAACGTGCACTTCCTGTAGAAGACGATAGTCTGATATAATTTTATAAGCTAATGAAGGCCAGTGGAGCGATAACAAAGAGCGAAGTTATCTTTGAAATTATGTTGCCACTTGTCGACCAGCAATTTCTAGAACTCTTCAATGTAATTCCGGTTGCAACAATAAAAAAAATCTTCTAATATCTATTAACTCAAAGGAATCTTTTCTCGCAATTAATTCACAGAGAGATGAATATATTCCTTTTTCAACTGAAGACGTTACCAACTGCATAATGTCTAAACCCGATGAATACATATGCCAAAACAAGCAGGTCAAGCTCACACTTGCCAATTCCTGTGAACCAAACATTTTCATCAACCGGAACACAGCCAACTGCAAACTTATCCGAATTCCATCCAACACAACATGGACACAATTAAAAAATCCTAACAATTGGATCTTTGCTTCCACCACAGAAGTAGAAATCTCAGCAGTCTGCGCCACAGAAACTTCACAACACTTTATAAGAGGCACTGGCATAATGGAAATAGACCAAACTTGTATAATCAAAACCAATTCCATCACGATTCAAGGTCACTTTAGTTCGTCAAACAGTTTGCACATATCATACGTCCAACTTAAACACATCGACCATATAAGCAGACCACAGGAAATCAAACAGATTCTTAACACTACAGATAGCCAGTTTGAGACTCACATTAATCAACTCAATAACCTGCAAAAACAACTTAAGGAGTCAACAATTACACGTCTACCACAGCTAATCAAGTCTAATAGCCAACATCATCATATAGTAAGCTATTCCGCACTATTCCTTGCTCATCGCGGTAACCATAACCCTAATTAAAAGAAGCTCAACCCATCAAGAAGGAATAGGCCACAACTCCAACCAACCAACACCGCATCCCGTTCCATTACCCCGACCTGTCACCATTGACATCATAGACACCTAACCCACATAGGTTATCATCGACCAGCGGTCAACGCGGGGGAGAATGTTGACATTCACATCAACATACATTTAATTTTAAATTCTATTTTTAACTATGTTACTTAATGTTAATGAACTACATACATAAGTTCAGTTTATCGCTGACATAACATAATTTCATTTCTTGTTTTATTTTACCTTTTGTTTATAAATAATTGTTGACATATCAGTAATTTATTTTGCTTACTTGAAGTTCAATCATCCCAAACAATTTTATTTTACTTTTGTTTATAATTGTTAACATTGCATAATTTTATTCTGTTACTTAAATCATAATTTTATTTTTTGTACATTGAAATGTTAGTCAGCAATTATGCAAACGATTAATTGGGTCACTTCCGCATTGTCAATAGTGGCATTCAGCTTTAAGTAATGTATTAAATTTTAGTATATAAGAAAGAACCAAAATAAAGAAAGACGTTCAATTACTATAAGGCTTCTAAAGTGTTTTATTGATTGAATCTATTAGCGTTCTACAAGTTAAAGTGCTTGGAGGACAATTAAGGCAATTAATATATCAGTGCAGATTTATGTGTTTGAACTGAATCATATTATAGCCGCAATTCATATCACATTTATACATAGCTGTTCCCACTTTTTGAATAATTCATTTACTTCTCCCAGTGAGGACATACAAATTTTCTTTTCCCTTCTAACAAATTAATTTTTGATTGGAAGTATCGCCATGTGGTGGGTTTGTCCCTAATGTTTGAGTTGTTCTTAGCACTCCTGCTAAGCATCAAAATGTCCTTAAGTTTTAGAGAATCAAAAAGTAACACCTTTTAATGTACTTTTTAGTTCTGTCCTAATTTTTAAAAATTCAAGTCTTATATTGAAGTTATCCTAAGTCAGCATAATAATAAAAAGTTTAAAAAAAGTAACAATGAACTATGTATTTATGCGGACAAATTGTTTGTGTACAATACTTCTTGCATGCAGCATTGACATATTGAACATATTTAAATTAAACAGATACAACGTTTATGTTCAATAACTCGATTCAAACAAATATAATGTTTTATATTAAATAACTTTATTACAGAAAACAAAAGTCTGCACAAACTACAATACATATAAAATTAAATTTGCGTCGGAAAACATGCCCTCTAATAAAATCAATAACCAAATACCTGAGTACTCGCTTGCAAAATACCTCTGTATACATTTAGATCGGATTTTAACGTGAAAATGGCATATAGATGCAAAATTAACTCAAATGAAACTAAAAGCAATTAAAATTAATTGCCTTATTGAAAGAAATTCTGTTCTTAGTCTCGATTGCAAACTTCTACTTTACAGATCTATCTTAAAGCTTATCTGGTGCTACGGTATTCAGATATGGGCCCTGCCTCGGCCTCTAATATCGAAAAAATTTTAAAGCCCGTTGTATGTTATATGCAATTTAATATTTAAAAAGGCTCAAATTGCATCCAAATCCACTAGCTTAAAATATTTTACATGGTGTCGGCCACACTCGCTTAAGGAGAAGAGATACTTCAGGACTCGTCCGATTATAAGAGCGCTAAACACACACAAATGTGAACAGGAACCGTGAAGGGAAAATTTTCGTCCGGCACGTGCAGGACATGAAATAAGATATTAGAATAAGATTTGATTAATTATTGTTAGTTCATATTAAATGTGAATGAAGATTCAATAAATATCTAGTGGTGAAAAATATTTTCAATGACATTATATGTATATATAATTTTCTTAAATATAGGAACAATAACCATATGCAAATAGGTCAACACAATTCAGTTAAGGACGACAGAATTTCGTATCTTACAGCTAGATACAGTAATTTTTACTAAATATGAACGTAAAATTTGGAGAAGCAAAATATTTGTTAAAAATTTTTGCTAGTAAAACATTTTCTTGCATGAATTATTTAAACAGTAGTTTTTGTTTACAAAACAAACGTTTTAAAATGTAAAAAAGTTATTACTGTTTTATAGATAAAAAATAATAAGTAATATAATATATTTTTTTTTCTTTCATTAAGGAACAATAAAAATTAAATTAAGCAACACAGAATATTTATCGTATCGCACAGTTGGCTGCTGTCCTTGCACATTTTTGCTAGTAAAGCGTTTGTTTACGCTGTTCATTTTTTAAACTTTACTATCTCGTTTCAAGATTTTGCTACTAACTTAACGTTTACATTTGCCAGTACTGGCAAGACAGTAAGAAAATACATATTAGTTGCCAAAAACACTACTTGCTGTCTTCGTGACGTAGGCGTCCAGACAGTAGTTAAGACAGTTCACTTTTAATAAAATGTCTAACGTGAATGTCGCAGTGCAAGTTCTAGCTAAACGTGTTTTATATGAACTTAACAAACTAAAAATAGCATTTAACAACTATTTTTTGTGAACATAGATAACCCTTAAGTAAAATATGCAAAACCAAAGCATAATTTATTAATTTTCTTTTAATTGGTTATTTTTTTACATTTGCAAACAAAACTTCAAATTGCTGTCAGCAAATGTCAAATTACTGTCTGCAAAATTTGCAGGACAATAGACAAGTGTACATGTATTAGTGAAAAAGTTTGCATGTATTGCAACTGTCTTGCCAGTACTGGCAAATGTGAACACCGTGTAAAGCAAATCGACAGTCGTAAACAGAGTTGCCTGTAGCTCGTTTCGTATATCTCGCATCGCATTAAGTGTGAAACAATAAATTCCATCGTTTCTCGATTTGCGAGAAAAAAGTGTTTCTGTATTTGAATGCGACAACAGACAACACAGATTCTTTTTTGGAATACTTCCAGTAATTAAGTGTCAAATGCAAACGTCAACAAAAGAAATAGATATAATCAAAATAGGGCTGCCAGATTTGACGATATTATGCCGTCTTCGAAATAAAACAATTTTAAATAGTCTTATATGTTTGTGTATTAGGCACCACAGAAAAGCGATATCTTTAAAAACAAGACAGCTTAAAAAATTTATCGGCAAAAGCAAAATTTCGAAGGAAAACTGTTTAATTTTTATTAACTTGGATTATTTAATACATTTGTTTATGTTTTAACATTAACAAATGTATTAAATGTAGGAAATTTTTGCCTTTTTTTTTTGGCCAAAAGTGTTGGTTTTAGTTCAATATGATATTTTGTCACTCCTTTGTGTGATTTCTGCAGGGCAAAATAACAATATGAAATTTTAAATTGTTAACGGATTAAAGAAAAAATAAAATAAATAATTTTAAGCTTAAGTATATATGTATGTATAAGATATATATTTTACCCATGAACTTTAACTGTTTTTTTTGGATTATGTTTTAATAAAAATCGAACAAAATTTGTCAAAATTCATTTTAAATTGTCCGATTGTTTAAAACAAAATAGACGGTACTTTTATTTTTTCTTAGGAAATTAACGTTTTTCACAAATTTAACAAAACAATGAAAGGCTAAAATAAAAATACCAAAAGAAAACAATTGGGTTTTAGATACTTATTTTCACCACTTAAATTCTTACTTTTTAAGTAAAAAAAATAATACACATTCTTGAGTGCACACGTACATACATAATTTGGGCTCCATTTTCGCATAATTATGTTACAGAAACACTTCTTCTCACATCCTTCCAATAATTGCTGGAAAATTATTTAAATGACATAATTTTCGCAAAGTAATGATACAGAAACACTTATGTGAGAAAAACCATTTTTTGTTCCATTTATTTATTTATTTATTTATTTATTAAGAAATTAGGTAATACATAAATGTATATACTGTAAGCTTAGGTATGAAGACAGGAACAAATGGGAGTCTGAAAACGGTAGCCAAACAAAGTGGTCGATTTACAAGTGCGCGCATCAACCTTGACTTTTTATAATTTTCCCTTGTACTTTATTTAATAAACTATTTTTAACTTTTATATTTTAAACGTGTGTGTTTTAGTTACAAAAGCAAGGGTTAAGATCAGTGTGTCTTACAGTTGAGAAGTAGGATAGAATTCACCGCAAACAAACGATAAAAAAAGAAAGAAAAAAACAAACTTATCAGAAAAAATTGTGTATGTAAGTCCCCTTTTAGACAGGCAAAGTTTACTTTGACAAAGTCTGTTGAATTCTCTTTTAAACTTTGTTTGTTGCTCAGACACACAAAGTTTAATTTCACAAATTTTTGTTTTCTCTTGTTTGAATATAATATATAAACAGCGTTGCCAGAATGATAATTTTATCATATTTTGGATTATTTTTTTAAGCAAAAATATGATTAAAAATTTTTTTCTCAAAAGATGATTTTTTATTTTTAGAAATTCTGATTTTTACTTTAATTTCGCTTATACAAAATACACGATTATTTAAACAGTCACTTTTTAAAACAATGAAGTTTTGCATCAGCTTGATGCGCACTTTTGTACTTCATTGTTTTGTACCCAGTAGCCCGTTTCTGTATTTCTCGCATCATAAAATTTCCCGCATGAAACAAGTGAATTATGACAAAAACAGTGCAATATGAAACAAAAAATGGTTTATCTCACATAAGTGTTTCTGTATTTTTACTTTGCGAGAATTATCTGTCATTTAAATAATTTTCCAGCAATTATTGGAAGGATGTGAGAAAAAGTGTTTCTGTAACAATATCTTGCAAAAAGTTTCTCACAAGAACTGTCAAAATAAGTCATATTTGAAATTGATGCGAAAAAAAAATCTAAAAAAATGGAGCCCAAATTATGTATGTGTGTACACAAGAATGTGTATTATTATTTTTATTTGAAAAGCAAGAATTTAAATGATAAAAATAAGTATATAAAACACAACTGTTATATTTTGTTATTTTAATTTTTTTAGCCTTTCATTGTGTTTGTTTTATGTGGGGCTGCCAGATAAATTTGTGAAAAAAAAACGTTAATATCCTAAGAAAAATAAAAAAATCGTCTATTTTGTTGGGACAATTTAAAATTAATTTTCTTCGATTTTTATCACATAATCACAAATTTTTATCATGTAAACCCATAATCAAAAAAAAAAAAACATTAAGGTCATGGGTAAAATACATATTTTATACATACATAAGCTTGAGTTCTATTTAAATAAAATTATTTATTTTATTTTTCCTTAATCCGATAACAGTTTAAAATTTCAGATTGTTATTTTTCCCTGCAGAAATCACACAAAGGAGTGACAAAATATCATATTGAAATAAAATAAACACTTTTGGACAAAATAAAAGGCAAAAATTTCCTAAAGTGCATTGACTGAAAAATGGGGTAATAGTTTAATCTTTTGATCACATAAACAAATGTATTTAATAATCCAAGCAAATAAAAATTAAACAGTTTTCGTTCGAAATTTTGATACATTTTTTAATCTGCCTTGTTTTTAAAGATATCGGTTTTCTGTGGTGCCTAATACACAAACATATAAAACTATTTAAAATTGTTTTATTTCGAAGACTGAATCGTCACTAGAAAAAAATCAGCAAATTGTCACTTTGCCAATTTTGGAACAAAAAAAATCGTCAAAATGTCGATAAATCTTTAAATCTGGCAGCCTAATTTTTATTATATATATATCTTTCGTTGACGTTTCGCTGGAATTTGACACTTAATTACTGGAAGTATTCCAGTTAAAACAGAATCTGTGTTGTCTGTTCTCGCATTTAAATACAGAAACACTTGTTTCTCACAAATCGAGAAACGATGGAATTTTTTGTTTTACACTTAATGTGAGAAATTTTGCGATGCGAGAAATACAGAAACGAGCTACAGTATCTAGAATACACAAAATTGCATCATTATTTCTGGACATAAAAAATATAAAAAAGGCATATTATAACCTTTTTCCAATGTGCGAAAGAATTCCTTCTTTCGAACAACTACATTTAAAACAAAAACAAATACTAAAAACTTTGTTCTTGTTTTAAATGTATTTGTACGAAGTAAATAATTCTTTCGCACATCGGAAATTGGCAGTTAGAATATTGATAAAAAAAATATTTGTGAAAAGAAAAAATGTATTTTTATTAAGTTTCATATAATGACGAATTATGTTTTTATGTATTTCAATTTAAATAATAAGAAGTATGTTTTTATAACAAATTAATAATTCTTACTATTTTGCCCTTGTTTTAAAAAATTTAAATGACAACTTTCATTCCAAAGATTCTGGTAACGCTGTATATAAATATAAAGTTGCAGCCAACTTCAGGTATAATCTACGAACGAAAAACAAAACGAGTTTGTGAGTACAGCAAAGTATGTACTCCCCCGCTATGCTATTTTCCCTTCTCTTCTATAAACTCAAGACTTTGCTTGTCTGAAGGGGTCTAAATAGAAAAAATAACGGCACTAAAAAAAACGATACGTTGAGAATATACATACATATGTCTTATGTGTATACATTTTTTATGTTTGACTATGTTAAATCTAAAAAAAAACTAAGGTGTATTGTTCTCTGAGCCTGATTTGGTAGGAACCAAATGAAAACGGACACAAGCGTATGAATAAAAAAATGATAATAATGACCAACCAGGACAATAATAAAGTTTGCTTGTGCGCGAGTGCAAAATTCTCAAAATATAAAGAAACGAAATAAGAACGAATCGCATTGTGTGCAAATGAAACGGTAAAACATTGAACGTACATATATAGCAAAATACAAGTGATCGCAACTTGATTTGTGAAAAAAACATAGCTGTAAACACCAAGCATACATACGGTTGTTTGTGTTGAAAAATGTTGAAAGCGAATGGTAACCAAAGAAATTAAATTTAGTTACATATGAAAAAACGTTACAAGTAAATGAAAAAACGAATACATAGTGTATTAAGATGAAGCAGTGAAATGCAAAGTAGTGAAGAAAACGTATGTAAACACTAATGCTAGACGGAACGTACGTTAACGTAGACTATACATAAACGACAACTAAGATACTTGAAATCCAACGTAAAGGTATTTCTTTAAATTTAACGAAAACGATAAGAAAACGTAACGAAAATATAATTTAAACAGGTTGTGATAAACGAAATACGAACAAAAAGTTGGCATATAGAAAATTTGTCGATTAACCAACGTTTTTATATATTGAATGGAAAATAAATAAACGTATAAATTAACGAAAAATTCTTGTAAAACGAAATTTATATAAAACAAAGCGAAAATAAACGTTTTACGAATAAAGAACTAACGAATAACGAATTTTTACGACTTTATTAACGGTCTATCAAACAATACGGTGTTTGATATAATTTTAGCGAACGCTTCATATATAAAATTGAAAATAAACGACAATGCCGCGTATATCGGATTTGAAAACGGCAGATCTTAAAGATCTCTTATGTGAAAGAGAATTGGTTGTAACGGGTAACAAATCAGAACTTATTAAACGTTTAACGGAATTCGAAGGATCTGATGAAATCGAACTTGAAAATATAATGTTATGAGCATCGTGCAAAATACGGTTCTGAACTCTCAAATGTCAAACGTAACTCGTAACGAACATCAACAACAAGTTGAATCGCCACCGCCAAACCCTGAACCGCGTCAACGTAGTGCGTTTAGTGTACGGGAAATTGCTGATACCCTTCAGAATATGACCCAACGAGGGACTCAATTTTTAGTGTCACCCAGTTTATCGATAGAGTAAACAAATCGTTACAAGCTTACGACTGGAATGAAAGGTGCTTAATGTTAGCAATTTATACAAAACTAAAAGGTCCAGCGAAGCTATGGGTTGATGCATCGTCCGACTTATACGTATCGTGGGACGAATTGTCAACCGCATTAAGAGCAGAATTCGAGGTCGTAGCAGATGAAGCTGAAGTTCACTTTAAAATGTGCAAGGCAACACGAAGGGACTGTGAGTCGATAAATGAGTATTGTTTTAGAATAAATGTGTTAGGAAGACGACATCACCTAAGTGAGTCGTCAATAATTAAATATACACGCCAGGGCCTAAAACATCGCGAGTTGCAGGCAGCAATCGCAACAATGCGCTTCGCAACAATGAAGAAATTTTTTTTTTTTTTTTTTTCGTTATTTATTTATTGAATCTTCATATATTTAATATGAACTAACAATAATTTATCAAATCTTAACCTAATACTTTATTTATGTCCTGCCAGTGCCAGACAAAAATTTTCTTCATCACGGGTTCTGTTCACTTATATAGGTGTTTATCTCTCATCTAGTTGGGTAAGTGCTGCAGTGTCTCTTCTCCTTAAGCGAGTGTGGCCGCCATGATTTAAAATATTTCGAGCTAAAGGATTTGGGTGTTGTTCAAGTCTTTTTAAATATTTTACTGCATATTTTGTAATCATAGTTTTTACTAATGGCACGTTGAGATCCTTATGAATGTTTGAGTTTTTAACATACCAGGGGGCGGCTGTGATTATACGAAGAAGTTTATTTTGGCGCCTTTGAATTTTTTCGATATTAGAGGCCGAGGCAGTGCCCCATAGTTGAATACCGTAGCACCAGATAGGCTTTAAGATAGAGTTGTAAAGTAGAAGCTTGCAATCGAGTCTAAGAACAGAATTTCTTCCAATAAGCCAATGAATTTGGATGGCTTTTAGTTTCATTTGAGTTAATTTTGCCTCTATATGGCATTTCCACGTTAATCGCCGATCTAGATGTATACCGAGATATTTTACATGCGAATGTTGAGGAATAATTTGATTATTGATTGTAATAGGGGGGCAAGATTCCCGGCGCAGGGTGAATGTTATATGTACGCATTTTTGCTCATTGACCATTATCCTCCATTGTCTTAGCCATATTTCTAGTTGAAATATATGATGCTGTAGGTAACGAGATGCTTCATAACGGTTTTCGTGGACGCTTAGAAAAGCTGTGTCGTCTGCAAATGTTGAAGTTTGGGTGTAGTTGTTTGTTGGCATGTCCGAAGTATAAATTAAGTATAATAGAGGGCCCAGGATGCTGCCCTGTGGGACTCCAGCGCCAATCGGGTGAGGTGAACTTAAGAAATTTCCTTCTTTAATAATAAATTGACGACCGACTAAGTAGCTTTCTTACAGTTTGTGTGTGTATGCTGGTAAATTTTGCTTCAATTTGTGTAATAAGCCTTCATGCCAGACTTTGTCAAAAGCTTGCGAAACATCGATGAAGAGTGCTGAGCAATATTTTTTTTCTTCAAATGTTTTTCTTATGACATTTACTATTCGATGAGTTTGTTCAATTGTGCTGTGTTTTCTTCTAAATCCGAATTGATGGTTTGGAATACATCTATTTTCACTTAAAATCGGTGTTAATTTTGAAACTAATAATTTCTCAATAGCTTTGACATATTTGATAATAAGCTAATAGGCCTATAAGACTCAACTTTCGTATGATCTTTACCTGGCTTTGGTATCATGGTAACTAAGGAAACCTTCCATTTTTGAGGAAAGTATTCAAGGCGTAAAATAGCATTAAAAATAAAAAGAATAATTTTCTTTGCTACGCGAGGTAGCTCTAATAGCATTTTATTGCTGATCTTATCAATGCCAGGTGCCTTCTTAGTGTTTAAGTCACATATAACCTTTTCGATTTCTCTCATCTCAAATCTTAGGGGAATAGCTGCTCTAGCAGCAACAGGTGGTAAATCGACCGCAATATTGTGAGATATATTAGGTGTAAATACGTTTTTCAAGTGACTTACAAACAGATTTCTTTTTTCAACATCATTTCTTGCCCAACTTCCATTCAAGTTTCTTAATGGTGGTTTAGAGACAACTGGCCTTTTGAGGTTTCTAGCTGCACGCCATAATGAGTAGTCCGATTGTGGAGTTGCATCAAGTTCCTTAAGATATTTTTCCAGAGAAGCCGTTTTCTGAGTCTGCAATAACTTTCTTACCCCCATATTCATAGAAAATATTTTAGGCTTATAGCAGGTTTATGAAACGAATTTTCTATGAAAATTTGTTTAATAAACCTTTTATTAATCAAAAATATTTTTTATGAATATGGGGGTTAATCTTTTTGTACACTCTTTTAGCAAGTTCTTAAGTTGAGGAGATCTGTGCAATTGCCACTCTCTTCGTGCCCTCCTTTTTTCAGACAAGAGACGCTCGACATCTGTGGAATATATTTTAATAGTTTTTGTTTTTTTGGGGGCAATATTGGAATGTTGAACAGCTAGTTTCAGAAAACTGTCAAAATTATCAATAGAGCGATCTACATACTCCGGTGTACTGAGCGGAATATTTTCTGTGCAATGGGCACTGAGATATTTTTTATATTTTAACCAATTTATTTGTGTGGCTGACGTCGCTAGGTAACCAGTCGGAGATACAATTCTATTGGGGTTCATTATAGTAACAATTGTAGGTGTGTGGTCGGAAGATAATTCTAGGGAAGCTTCAACGTGAATCGTTTCTGTGGGGATGTTTTTAACCACGCCAAAATCGATGACATCTGGAATTTTTTGCGGGTCAGCAGGCCAATATGTTGGTTGGCCGCTCGCGACAACATTTAAATTCATTTTAGAGATTGTATTAAACAAAACACGACCCTTTGGTGTTATTAGTCGTGACCCCCAGAAGGTATGTTTAGCGTTATAATCGCCAGCGGCCAGGAAACAGGGTCCTAGTGATTTATAATATTCACAATATTGGCTTTCTGATATTGAAAATCTAGGTGGAGAGTATAAAGATGAGATTACAATGCTACGATTCAGCTCTTCAACACAAATGTTCGTTGCTTGGAGATAATCCTCACGATGATCACACATTAGGTAGTGTTTGACTCGATTTTTTAACAAAATGGCAGAACCACCACAAGCTCTATCTCGAGGGTCCTTGGTATCATATAGTATATAACCATTGATGTTAAACGTATTTCTTGAGGTCAAATGAGTTTCAGAAACCATCATGACATCAATTTGTTTATTTTTAAGAAAGTATTCTAATTCATTTTTATGTTGGCGGATGCCGTTCGCGTTCCAAAAACAGATTTTTAAACAGTTCATGGCTTGTTAAGTACAGATTGCAATAACATCGATTGCATTCTAAGAATTTCCTGCATCATATTACCCATTGTGTTCGTAAAATTAGTTACTGTTTGCACTAATGTTTCCATGGTTTTTTCTAGACGACTTAAATTTGAAACTGGAGTTTCATCATTACTTGGCGCAGCACCTTGCGTTGGCGCATGGTTTGATTTTACGACGTTAGCATAAGAGGTTCTGTTATTACTAGGCTGCGGGGCCTGAATGTCACCAGTGCTTACTTGATTTGTTACCTGCATTTGAGGGGGATTAGTTTTCGGTCCAACTGACTGCTTGACGATGGTATATAATTGGCAGTGTGATTACCGCCACAGTTGCTACATTTTTTTACGTTGGGGTCGGTTTTAGACTTATCGCAAAGATCTGTACCATGTAATTCACCACATACTACGCAAACAGGGGGTAAATAGCAATATGCCTTAGTATGACCATATTCTTGACAGTTTAAACACTGAACGGGACCATTTCTTTTGTGTGGCTCTTCTATAGTTACTCTTCTATAGAGAATATATTTCCAATTGTAAATAGGGTGCGTTTCATTTTTTTTAAGCTTTACGTCGCCGGGTTCAAACTCCACTCGAAAAAGTGGTTGGGGGTTTTTTTCTCTATTTTTTATATTTACTACATGTTTTATTTTGAAGCCTTTTTCTTCGAGGAATGTTTTTACCTCTTCTGGGTCCACACATGAGTCAATTCCCTTAATCACTACCTGGAGACCTTTACTGCTTTTCAGTTGGTATGTATAAAAGTTTTTTTTAAGTACTTCAAATTTGTTTATAATTTTGCGAAAATCATTCTCATTATTGACTTGTATTTTTGTCTCGTTTATACTACCACGCTTGATAGCAGCTACGTAAAACGAATTTTCACCTATCACCGATATCAAACTCTTTATGAGCTCATTTGAGTTTTGCTCCCTAAGATATATCGGGGGAGGCTTGGACGATTTTATGACGTTTGGTGCTTCAGAGGATTCATCCTCCAGAATTGCAAATCGATTTTGAGAATTTATTTTATCAAAAGATGGTACTTTTGAGGCCGAAGCAACTGCTGCAGAGGTAGGGCTGCGACCCCGTTTAAGCACTGTTATGTACCTGTCCATACCAACTTGTACTTGAGGCTTTTGACCACTTTTTACTTGTGGAGCTGAGTTTTGCATCATGCCTGATTTGAGGGTAATATTTTCATCACTTATTAAAATCGTTTTTGCCGCTGAGGCACCGCTTGCAGGTTTTATATTTTTTATTGTATTAATATCAACCGTATTATTAGACACCGAAGGAGATACTGAGTTTTCTATTATGCCTGATTGGGGGTTAATATTTACATCACTTATTAAAATTGTTTTTGCTGTTGAGGCAACGCTAGCAGGTTTTGTATTTGTTATTGTATCAACCGTGTTATTAAATACAGACGGCGAGAGGGATTGCGTACGAGTAATAGGTTTAGCCGTTAGGTATTTGCTATCATCGATTCTTTTTTTATTTCTGTATTTGTTTCGATAACACTCACTGTGATATATGCATTTCTACTGTTTGCACTCATAAGAGTTTTTTTTTTCTTTTACTGTTTACAGTTGTGCTCTTCTTATTTGTTATTGTTTATCAACACCGAGAATGAAAAAAATGTGTGTTTATGTATGTATGTACATACATGTAATTTTTTTTTTCTTTTTCTTGTATTTACTTTTTTTATACTTTATTTGTTCAAAAAAAAAAATAAACCGTATGCCGAGTTTAGAAAACACGTCTATCTTCAACGACCGCGACAGACAGACTTTGAATGAAGGAAATGCGCGAAACTTTAGATGAGTATTTTAGTAACATGGCAAGTTGTTACTCTAACGCACGACCGGTGCCAACATCAAAACGTAACGAGCTCTATCCCAATAAAAACGTCAACAAAAACGAAAATATAGCAAAACCGGTGGTAGAACGTAAACCAATTATATGTTTCAACTGCCCGGAACCGGGTCATATTTCTAGCGCATGTCCGAAACCACAAAGACGGCTGAGGTGCAAGGACTGTCAACGAGTTCATCCAAGGGGATCACCAAAAAACTGCGGGTAATCAAATCTGCGAAGCTCTAACAACGTCAGAACATTAACGACAGATAAAAAGACCACAGTGAATGGAATACAAATGTTTGCATTAATTGACACTGGTAGCGAATGTAGCATGATAAAAAAATCCAAAGCGAACCAAATCATTGGGAATCGTAAACCATGCAATATACGTGTAAGTGATTCACGAGAATCTCCTGAGCGACAGCGTCCTCTAACTCATCAACTATATAATAATTATATTATTTTATAGTTATAATAAAATAAATAAATAAATAAATTATTTTCATCTGAAGTTATAATCGGAAACGACATATTTGGAGCCAATAAGGTACGGCTTATTTGTAAAGACGGTGAACAGTGATTTAAATATTCAACCGTGGCAAATGCTGAAATGAAATTTATACCGCGATATGAAAAGAAGGATGAAAAACACGGTAAAATGGACGATTCAACCCGATCAACCTTATTTGACCTTATCATCGAATATTGTGACGTTTTTGGAGACGAATTGAATAAAATTGGCTTGACAAGTGTAGTAGAGATGAAAATACAACTTTCAACAAACGAACCTATAGTATCAAGACCTTATTGACTACCCGAAATGAAGAAAGCGGCGGTAAGGGAAATGATCAATGAACTTTTATCTAACGATATAATAAAAAAATCAACGTCAGAATATGCTAGTTTTTCCCACGCCAAATATAGAAGAACGTTTCCAGGAGGTTATGAAATTTAAATATTTCACGGTACTTGACCTTAACAGCGGCTATTATCATGATACCGATTGTAGAAAGTAGTTAGAAATATACTGCTTTCGTGATACCCGACGAAATGTATGAGTTTAAGCGCATGCAGTTTGGCCTCAAAAACGCTCCAGCCGTCTTCCAGCGATTGATGGCGTTGATACGAGAAAACACCCTTGATGGCGACGTAGTCCATTATATGGACGATATTGTAGTAGTTATCAACGATGTCAACGAAATGTTTGACAAGCTGAAACGCGTATTTAACGTTTTACGAGAACTGAATCTCACGATAAACGTCAAGAAATGTGAATTTCTGGGACAAACCATAGAGTTCTTGGAGCATCATTCAGGAACACTGAAAACAAATGCAATTTTGCATTTTCCAACACCAACAAACGTACGGGAAGTAAGGTAGTTTTTGGGTTTAAGTGGGTACTTCCGCAAGTTTGCACCTGGCTATGTGTTGATATCCGAACCCTTGCGGCAACTTCTTAGAAAGGATATACCGTTCCAGTGGAACGATGAGCACGTACATGTTTCCGATTGCTTAAAGAGAGTCTTACCACGAGTCTCGTAATCGTAGGCTATAAAACCTACTCCGAACACCAAATACACACGGACGCAAGTACAATCGGTACAGCCGGTGTACTTCTACAGAGTGAAAATGACGGTTGGAAGCCAGTGGCAGTTTTCAGTAGGACTACTACTAAGGATGAGGATAATTATCACAGCTACGAGTTGGAAGCCCTAGCTGTGGTTGAAACTCTTGAAAGTTTCCGGTATTACGTATATGGCAAAAATGTAACCGTTATAACTGATTGTAATGCAATAAAAACGACCATGCAAAAGAAGGAGCTGATACCACGCATTGCAAGATGGTGGTTACGAATTCAGGACTTCGACATCAACATTGAACATCGGTCCGGTCAAAGAATGCAGCACGTAGACGCACTTAGTCGTGCACCATATGAAGAACCACGATACTTAGATACGGCATCTATACGGGTAGCAAAACCAACAATTAACGAGGATAATTTACTATTTTCAATGCAACTTCAAGACGAAAGTATTCTCGAAATCGTCAAAAAGTAGAAAGCTGGCGATAAAAACCTCTGCAAAGAATACGTAGTTCAAGATGGGCGACTATTTCGTAAAATGGATGATAAAAATCTATAAGATGGCGCATTATACAAGAACAACACGACAACGCCGGTCACCTTGGAGTTGAAAAAACGTTATCTAGATTGCAAACACATTTTTGGTTTCCCCGAATGCGTAATGCCGTAAAATCGCACATTAAATGTGCGTACAATAAATCTCCAGGGGGGAAACAAGAAGGCGAATATCATTATGACAAAATTAATCCAATTCCGTTCCATACAGTCCACATGGATCATTTGGGTCCCTTCCCAAAGTCATCCAGACGAAATGAACATATACTTGTAATCGTGGATGCTTTCACGAAGTTCACCGTCGTAAGAGCTGTAAAGAGTACTGCAACCAAGCACGTCATACAAATACTTGATGCAATAAGCGAATAATTTGGTATGCCATCACGAATTGTAACCGACCGTTGCACAGTGGCGCCCGTAGAGCAAGCGAGGTTGCAAAAATCAAAATTTTCATGAGTGCCGACGAAGTTTTGAATAAACCCATGTTATAGGAAACTTTTCAACGATTTCAAATATGCCACTCTTAATAATATCACATTTTTAGTTTAGAAGATATAACCGTTCAAAGTTGACCGACTTTCGGTTTTCAAAAAAACACACAATTTTTAGTCAATTTGTTGCGATTTCAGGTGTAATATCACGAAAAATAGGTAACGAATCGCCTTATTTTTTGTTTGTATTGATTGATGTATTTATTAAATGTATAATGATAAAAAAAAAATTAACTGTTTGCTTTGTGTTTCTCCTGGTAAATCACTATTTAAAAACTATCCGTTTTTTCACTATTTTTCAACTTTGAAGGAAAATAAAAAAAAACTATATTTTTCTATATTTGCCATATTTGCAAAACCTGTTCTTTGATTATTTCTTTACATAATTCAAAAGGTTTTATCTGCCCGTACGTGCCCGTTTGGCTTCTAGAGGTAAAAAAGTTTAAAAAGACATGGTTTCAGAAATTGTATGGCGTCCATCCCTTATATGTTTTGACTGACAGTAGTTTGATATAATAGTTTGAAAAAAACTACTCATTGAAATTAGCAGGTACGTACCTCACATAAACAATACTTTGGCGTACAAATGGTCAGGAACAATATTGACTTATGGTCCCTACAGGTAGGCACAAATCTTATTTGGACACGTGCATAATATCAAAATTGCATTATTCAGCCTAAATCCATATGTATGCAGGGAACAGGTAAATTTTTAGGCATGGTAGCATAAGCCTATATATTGCAAAATAATGCCTGGATTAGTCTACGCCTGAAAGTTGGCGCAACAATTACTGAAACCATTAAACAATTTAAGTACTGAAAACATGGCGTTGAACAATTTAAAATTATTTGAACTGTTTAGAAAGTCAACCACACCAAAGTTTTTCACGGAAGTGAAAATTCTTCATGAGAAGTTGACATTGATCAGCAAATGGGGCTGCGATGGATCATCCGGACAAAGCGTTTATAAGCAAAGGATATCTTCCGATGACGCTACAATATCGGACGGAAATATGTTTATGGCATCTGTTGTTCCTTTGCGGCTAAAATCGGATGATTCCCTACACTGGAAAAATCCACGTCTGCATCAGTGCATTATTGCCGACCAATAATGTTTCAGTTTGCAAGGGAATCGGCAGATCTCATAAGGACTACGGTGAATGACATTGAAGAACAAATAAGCAAGATTAAGCCTACAAAGCTGCAAATTGGAGAAGGAAAATATATTGAATGCAATTACGAGTTCCACCTGACCATGGTTGACGGAAAAGTCGTAAACGAACTGACAGGAACAACCTCAACAATGTCATGCCCGATTTGCAAAAAGAGTCAGAAGAACTTTTTTCAATTCAATTCAATTTATTTCATATATAATATGTTACATCTCAATTTTATATAATTAGTTGTAAAGAGTTTAAGAATAGTATCTTTTTCTGCTTAATTATAATATATTTCAATTAGTTATCATATACATATATATAGACAGAATTATATTCGAGGTAAAAATTTAGCAAAAACCTATTTAAACCCCTTTTTTCGTTTTATTTTTATATTTTTTTTATCGATTTTATATTATTATTTGTCAGAAGAACTTTGGTAATTTAAACGATTCTACAAATGAGGAGAATTACGAATATGGAATGTCACCATTGCACGCAAGGATAAGGTGTATGGAATTCTTGCTAAAACTGGCATATACCCTACCACAAGAGGAGGAAAACTTCGATGAAAATACATCAATAAAGGATAAGGAAAAGATCAGAAAGAAGCAAATACAGGATGCTTTTTTTAAACAAGTTGGACTAAAAGTAGACTGTCCCAAGCACGGATACGGTAACTCAAACGATGGAAACACTTCTAGGAGATTTTTTGAAAATGATGAGGCAGTAACTAGAATCATTGGAATTGACAATCAAATCGTGAAAAGATTGGGAACGATCTTGGATGTTTTAAACTGCAAAGAAAATGTCAATTCTACAAAATATGGAGAATATGCGTCGAAAACTGCATCTCTTTTAGCAGAAATGTATCCACAGAAGAAGTTGACCCCGACCGTCCATAAAATATTGGCGCATGGCAAAGATATAATTGAGTACCAGTCTTTGCCAATTGGAGAGCTTTCTGAAGAAGCACAGTAGTCTCTTAACAAATTTTATAAAAAATATAGATTGCAGAACACATTCAAAGCATCAAGGGAAAGGCAAAATAAGGACCTCTTCAACATGTTGGCAGCATCTTCCGATCCACTTATTTCTTCCCTGCGGCATGTGAAGTCACGAATAGAGTTACAAAATAATTATAGTTTAGAAATGGTTAGTCTTTTAGATATACCTTCTCTTACGAATTGTGATGAATATTTCACAGAAAATTGAAAAAATAATTAAAAAAAAAATAATTTTTTTTTAATTTGTTGGGTAATAATTTAAAACATAAAACCCTTAAGAAAAAAAATAAAAACAATCTAAAAATGTAAAAATAATTTTTTTTAGTTACCATAAAATTGATTTTTCTACTAATTTTAACTTTGATAACCCATAAGTAGGCCCCTACAAAGCGTAGCACCCTTTCCAAACGCTCATTTCATAGGCTGAACAGTTATCTATCATATGCTGTTTAAACTGTTCAATTATCTTATTCAGTTCAAAAGATATGGTTTTTGCAACGAAAAAACTCAAATGGCGCCACTGTGCGTTGGTCCGCGTTTACGTCACGCGAATTCGAAAAATTACTGCCAGGCCAACGACGTCCAACATATTCTCAATGCTGTTCGAACACCACGAGCAAACGGCCATGCCGAGAGGACAAACAGGACCATTTTAAGTATGCTCCGACCATCAACGGAAAGCGACAAGCGTTGGGACGATCAAATGCGGAAAATACAATGGTCACTGAATACCATGAAAAATAAAACAACGAATGCAACACCCCAGCAACTATTATTTGGATGCAAGCCACGGGATATCCTCCAAAATAAACTACTCCTCCTCTCTCTACATAACACCGAAATGTCCACCCCGGAAGAAAGGCAGATGCAACGTTGCGAAGCAGCGGCAATTATTGAAAAACATCGCGAGAAGGCTAAACAAAGATATGACGAGAAACACTCACAACCGACAAAATACGAAGAAGGTGATTTAGTCCTCGTAGAAAACGAACCAGCTGCAACGGGTATGTCAAGGAAATTGGAGCCTCGTTATAAAGGTCCATTTATCGTAACAAAAGCTCTCGAAAGAGATCGATATGTGATCGAAGACTTGCCGGGATCTACTCGAACTCAGAGGCATTATAAAACGGTATATGCTTCGGACAAGATTAAACCCTGGTGTACACTTCCGTCAGCCGATGATAACGAAACAACTGACAAGTACAATGATACCCTAACTGATGATGATGACGATAATACCAATCGAGGGCGATTGAATTGAAGGATGGCCGACTGTAAGCTTAGGTATGCAGACAGGAACAAATGGGAGTCTGAATACGGTACCCAAACGAAGTGGTCGATTTACAAGTGCGCGCATCAAACTTGACTTTTTATAATTATCCCTTGTACTTTATTTAATAAACTATTTTTAACTTTTATATTTTAAACATGTGTGTTTTAGTTACAAAAACAAGGTATAAGATCAGTGTGTCTTACAATACTAAATATAAATTTATTAGCTATAGCAACTAGGCCTTAAGCTAAGTAGTTATTGAATATATATTTTACAAAAGATATTTATACTACTTAAATGTATAAGAAGATGGTGTAAGGTTTTTCAAATAGTTTATATTGTATTATAAAGATTAATTCTTTTCAAGTAATTTATAACTTTGTTAATGGAATGTTCTGAGGGGTATGATAGCACTGTTTTTGTCATAATTCACTTTTTTCATGCTGGTTAGGGGGTTTCCCCCATATTTATGACGTTTTATTTCATTTAGGGGCAAATGTAGGGTGTACAAAATCTTAGGGGGAAAATTTAGAGGGCATAAATTTATATTTAGGGTGTTTTTAGGGGATTTTACTATTTGCTTGTCTGTGCAAATGTAGTACGATATCTTACAACTTGTTTTTGGTTGTGCAAGAATCGCTAGATTTCACGGGAGAATACCTAAATTACCATCTTTGAATATAATAACTTAAAGTTCCATATTTTGCAACTGCTCAAGATTGTCCTTGAGATAGATAATTTAGTATCAACATTTTAAAATGTTTCCCTGCTAAATCAAGTGCCAGTTTTTCTTAGTTTCGTGGAATTTAAAAAAGTAAAATTTAGAAGTAAAACATTTGGAACAGGCATTTAAAGAAAGCTTTGCAAGGGCGATGTATTAATCTAATAATACGACACACAACTTTTATTCAACACCTGAAATTCTTAACCTTAAAATTCCGGTAGTATATGCAAAATTACGAAAGTGATTTGGCAAGAGTCGATGTATATAAAGAAACTTGATTCCAATTTTTCTAAAAAAAACGGATTTCTATTACTCTATCTTGATAAGATACATAATTTATAAATGTACTAATGAATGTGTCAGAAGCTAAAATTCCTAGCTGCAGTTTTCAAAAATTTTCAGTTTTGTTATATTACTATCTAACTAGTTGTGAACTCTTTGAAAATTATCTTGTACTTCTATTATTTAAAAGTTTTTCAATCAAATATTTGCACAATAGGTATAGGGATTGAATCTAGCCATATAATAGGAAAACATACTTAACAAAATAAGGCCTTTCCTTTGTCCCAATTTACACTAGGGACATTTCTTGCCGGACATTTTTTGAATTCTCTTTTAATCTTACCTGTAGCGTTTACATATCAAACATTAGAAGTCAGTCAGAAATTTTATACTTGTTTCTTTCTTTTCTTCATTCGTAAAGTTTGGCGGCTTTTTCTTGTAGTGTTTATTATAATAGTCTGTGGTGTTATTTTGCAAATTTAAATTGCCAAACATTTTTGTAAAATTAAAACCCGAGTATTATATTCATTTGCCACAAAAATTTATTTTTATTAATTAATTTTTTGTTTTTACTTTATTTTATTAGTTTATTTATTTAGAAAGCACAAGGCAAGTTAACAACACCACAAACATAACACAATACAAGCCAAACTGACGACAAATTGAGAAAAATAATATAAAGCAACAAGATGTAAACTACGAAAAGTAAGAAAGAGAAATGAAAAAATGTCCAGTACAGATAGTCATGTACTACACACTCTACCTTTTCGACCCCTCGCCGTCAAACTTCGTCTGTCCGGCAAGAAATGTCCCTAGTGTAAATTGGGACTTTGTTCGGCAATTTCCTTTTTGAGACATCTTAAATCTTGGAAACCAATTTTTCAAGCCACTCTTATTTACTCTAAATTTTAATTTTTTGTTGTTGCGCCTTTTATCTTCGGGCACATCTATATGTTACAGTCTTTTTTTAAACTGTTAATAAGTAATATAGTTTTTAGATATATTATCAAAAAATATTCTAGAAACATAAGAAAAAATATTTTTGTGGGAATTTTGGTAAATTTTAACGATTCGATTTTTGCTTTATTTAGGTTTATATCTTTACCGTAAAAAAAAAACTTTTTTTCGAAAAAATTTGTTAAATTGTTGTTGTGAAGTTTCAAGCTACATCCGAAAACTATTATGTCATCCACATATAAAAATGCTTCAGATTCTAATCCCGACAATGCTATGGTTAGCATTGTTGTATATGATATGTGCTCCGTCCTCTACATTGGTTGTTGTTACGATAATTGTTGTTATTATTTCTGTTATTGTTATTGTTTCTGTCATCATTTCTTATGTTAGTCCCTCTATTGTAATTAGTCATTTCCCGACTGTTATTTTTTTTCTGATTGTTATTGTTAGATATATTGTTGTTATGTTTGTATTTATATTTTCATTGTTATTACTATTGTAGTTATATAGATTCCATTACGGGAAAAGTTTGAATTAAAATTGTTTCTGTTGTTGTTATTGAAATTTCTGAAATTGTGTCTTGGTTGCATTGCCTGAAACTTAACTTGGTTCTGTATAATATCAGCGAAAGCTTCTAATGCTATTACAATAGCTTCGCTAAGCTTATTTACTCTACTTGATTCTATTGTTCTGATAATTTCACTGTTTTTCAGTCCGTTTTTGAAAGTATTAAATGATATAACTGCATTCGTCTGACTTATTATGTTTCTGTTTTCTTTTCCTAAAGTGCTTATCTGAATTTCATTCAGTTTCATTGTTAATTGTTCTATTTTGTCTGCGAACTTTCTTATTGTGTCCGTCTGTCAGTCATGTTAATTCATTTAGAACTAAGTTTGGTGGTTTTTTTTCTGATTTGTAGGATTCCTTTACTGTTGAAATTAGTGTATTTATATTAGTTGGGACTTGTATTTGTCTTATATACAAAGTTGAAAAATGAACTATGTTTACTTTTAGGAAGTGTGTCACGAAGTATTTCTAAATTTGCTAAGAATAGATTCAGTTCTTCCTTTGCTCTGTTGAAATTTGCGGGATACTGAATTTGAAAGATCGCTGCTGTAGAGGTTAAAGAGTACCGGGGCTAGACCTGAACCCTGTGGTATACCATTTTTGAGTTTACGGGTGGTACTATGGCTGTCATTTAGGAATACGTTGAAAATCTGATCGCTGAGCATGTCCAGGATAATGTTACAAATTATACTGCATGGTATAACTTTGGTTAGTTTGAAGATTAGGCCCTTTTTCCATATGGTGTCATAAGCAGCTATTAGGTCCACAAATGTAACTGCTGTTTTTTTTACACTAGTCAAAACCATTTTCAATGAAATTCGTTAGGGCTAGGATTTGGTCAGTACAACTACGGCCCTTTCTAAAATCGGCCTGTTCAGGTGGAATGACTCTTTCAATGTGCTCTTCTATGCGTCTTAATATTAAAAGTTCAAAGAGTTTAGAGCAGACAGAAAGGAGAGCGATGTGGCGGTTACTGGATGAGTCTTCTGGGTTCTTGCCGGGCTTCAGCAGGGCTATAATTTTCGATTTCTTGAACATGCCAGGAAGGTTACCGGAGTGTAATATTTTTTTCCCAAATTTATTTTTTTATTTATTGAATCTTCACTTAATAATTGTAAACTAACAATAATTATTCAAATCTTAAGATTAAATAAAAGTATTTAGTCCGGCCAATGCCAGACAAAATATTATGCTTTCATTAAATTTATCATCTCACAAGTGGGCCAAGTCAGCAGTGTGCCTCCCTCTTAACCTCAGGTGGCCACTGATATTCAGTAAATTTCGGGCCAGTATATTTGGATGGGTTACGAGTATTTTTTAAATAGTTTTCGCTTAATTTTTTTATTTCATCTTTAACAAGGTGTACGTTTAGATCCTTCTGTATTTTGGAGTTTTTGATGTCCTAATTTGCACGCGTAAAATTGTTAGAAGCCTGTTTTGACGCCTTTGCATTTTGTCTATATTAAATGCTGAGGCGGTACCTTCAGCTAAATTACATAGCACCTTATGGGTTTAATTATCAAGTTATAAAGAAACAGTTGACAATCCAAGCTTAGTATAGAGTTTCTACCCATAAGCCACGTAAGCTTAACAGTTTTTAGCTTTATCCGGAAAAGCTTCGTACCTAAATGATTTTTCCATGTAAGACGACGGTCAAGGTGTATACCGAGATATTTCACATGTGTTTGTTGGGGTATATTGTAATTATTAATTTGGATTGATGGACACGATTCTCTTCTTAACGTAAAAGTAATGTTGATACATTTATGTTCATTCACTTTGATTTTCCATTTATCTAACTTACTTTCCAATTGTAATATGTGGTTTTGTAACAATCTTGACGCTACTAATAGGTCATGGTGGACCCTAAGAATTTCTGTATCATCAACAAATGTGGACGTATAGGTATAAGTGTTTAATGGCATATCCGATGTGTAAAGTATATATAGAAATGGTCCCAAAATACTACCTTGTGGTACTCCAGCTCGTATGTCTTGGGGGTGCTGTAAAACCTTTTTTCTGCACGAATGAATTTTCGATTTGTTATGTAGCTTTCTAGCAACTTGTGGGTATTTGATGGTAACAGAAGTTTTATTTTAAAAATAATCAATAGACATCAATAAAGATAGCAAAGCAATATTGTATTTCCTCATATGCCTTTCTAATTACTGTGATTAACTTATGAACCTGTTCAATGGTGTTGTATTTTCTCCTGAAGCCGAATTGATGTGTTGAGTAAAAGACTGATGGATCTATAATATTCTACTTAAGTGTGGTCTTTGCCAGGTTTGGGTATCACTTTAACAAGAGATGTTTTCCATTCTGGCGGATAATATCCAAGGCGTAAAATTGCATTCAAAATATAGAGAATTATTCTTACTGCTATGCGGGGTAATTCCAAAAGCATTTTTTTACTTATCTTTTCGATGCCCGGTGCTTTTTTTTGGGTCTAACTTAATAATAGCTCTTTAAACCTCTCGCATTTCAAAGATATGCGGGGTACTTGCTATGTGCTGGAATATTACAGGGGGGAACTCAATTATAGTGCTGGATAAATTTGGCGTGAAAACATCTTTTAAGGGATCAACGAATAGATTTCCTTTCTCAGTGTAAATTATATTTCCACGTACATTACTAGTTTAGTTTTTTTTTTTATTTTACTAAGGTAGTATTTTATCGGGCTGAGTACCCTACTGTAACACCAACATACACACACCGTATTGTCGGTTCATGTAATTACATACACATAAACCAACATCGCTGCATTGACGGTTCATTTGTTTAGCCAGTGTTATTTGTTACACAGCTTGCCTAATAACTCTCATTTGGTTCATCGGTGCACTCACAATATTATTACAGTAACTGACTGTAGGTATTCAAGAAGTAATCTGTTCAATAATTTTTACATAAATAAACATTTAAAATTCCAAGCAAACTTATTTTTAACTGATTTTAACATTTATTCAAAAAACTAAGGCACATTAATACGGATTATCGGTTGCATTTAATATTGTTAGTTGATGAAGTAAAAGTATACTGTATGTAAAATTAAATAAAAATTAAATTTAAAACAACTGTTAATTTACTTAAAAACAGATCTACTTATCAAAAACAAATGAATATTCAGTTATTTTATATAATTTAACTACCAAAAAAACGATTTGCTTGCTTTGTGTAGAAAATTCCCATATTCTATTTGTTAAAATTAAAATTAGGTACATCAAATTTTTAAAGTAAAATAATTGCGAATACCATATCGGGCATGCTGCTGGTGTCTTATAATTGAAAGTTCTTCTGTAAACAAAGTGGTCAGTACAACAAAAGTAAGACAAACATGTATAACGGGGTAAGTGAATAAAAATAAATATTCTTTCTCTCTCATTAGAAAAAAAAGCGGACAGTAGTCTGGTATTTTTTAGAAACTCGAATAAAACCTGTATTATATAAAATTACTGAATTACATAAAATAACTGAAAATTCATATGTTTTTACGGAATTTGTCAGTTATTTTTTGATAGTTAATTTATATAAAATAACTGAAAATTCATTTGTTTTTTCGGAATTCGTCGGTTTTTTTTTATAGTTAATTTATATAAGATAACTAAAAATTAATTTGTTTTTACGGAATTCGTCGTTTATGTTTTTGATAGTTGAATTATATAAAATAACTGAAATACATTTGTTTTTTCGGAATTCGGAGTTGAATTTTTGACAGTATAAATTAAAAAAAAATTTTCGTTAAAAATAAATGAAAAATAAGTAGACCGGTTTTTAACTGAATATTCATTTATTGTATTTTACAATTTCAGTTAATTTTACGTTCAGAATATTATGAGTGTGTATTTACATAAGAAGAAAAGGTTTTGTTACAATCTGGGCGATTCTTACAAGACAAGAAACCGCCCTACAAGTCTCGGAAGTTGGAAGAACAATTGAAGAGCCGACTGATTTCACGAAGGTGAACTCGGTTGTACATTTTTGCAAGATACTTAACCTGTGGGTTAAGTATCAAATAAATTTCATCACGGCTTCGGCTGGCGGTTCTCACAAGTGGCCTCGTGTCGCCTGTTCTCACAAGTGGCCTCGAGTCGCCTGTTCTCGCAAGTGGCTTCGTGTCGCCTATTCTCACAAGTGGCTTCGTGTCGCCTGTTCTCACAAGTGGCTTCTAGTCACCCGTTCTCGCAAGTGGCCTCGTGTCGCCTGTTCTCACAAGTGGCTTCGTGTTCCCACTAATAGTATTGTTATCGTAGAACTTCGTAGAATAAGTTATTTCATAAAGTTTATGTAGTAGTTAGGTACTAGCTGTTAGAACCTTTGTACGTATTATATTTACGATTAATACGACAAACGTGTGATCCAAAGAAGCAGCCGAGGGTGAAGCCGAACCGATTACAAAGCACGCCGCCGACTTAACCCGCCGAACAGCTCAGCAGAACGTTGCCGCCGATCCGAATTTGCCGAACACGAACACTGTACTCGGGTGCCGATCAGCACACGATCCCTCAGGCCGAACACATCCATATTAAAGTTTTCGTAGTTTATCGTATTTCATGAATTGTAATTAAATTATTTAAGAGAAAACAATAAAGAAAATATATCGTCTTCTCACTTAAGGTAAGTGGATCCGTAAGTACACCCTGGACTCGTCTGAGCTACCTCAGCCGAAGAATAAAACCACGTTACAAGTTCTAGCCAAATTTCCATTTGGTTCTCGTAAAGGAGGTTTACAAATAACGGGCCTTTTAAGATTTGTTGTAGCACGCCACAAGGAGTAACCCGATTTTGATGTTGGATCTAAGTTTTCAAGAAACCTGTTAAGCGATGTAATTCTTTTTTTCTTCAAGGAGTCTCCGCAAGTTCTTTGTGCATTCTTTTTAACGATCCTTGAGTTGTGGAGATCTGTGCTGTTGCCATTCTCTTCGTGTATTTCTTTTTTACTTAAAATTCAGTTCTTTTGTAGCAAGTTGAGCAGCCAGTTTGATTTTTAATTCTGAATTTTTTTTACCGAACGGTCTATATCGTTTGGTGTTCTTAGCGGTATATTCTCCGAACAATGGGTACAAATAAACATTTTGTATTTCAACCAATCTGTGCTTTTGCTTGTTAGCGCTAAGTCACAAACGGGGTTTACTAATTCTTGATTTTTTTTGAATTATAACAATAGTGGTTGTGTGATCTAATTCTTTTGAAATAGCCTTTGTACTCCAAAATCTATAAGATCCGGAATTTTTTGTCAATCTGTAGGCCAGAAAGTGGGTTCTCCGCTGGATATAATGTCCATCCCCATTTCTGAGATTGTATTAAATAAGACGCGCCCTTTGGGATTAATCAACCGTGATCCCCAGAATGTGTGTTTAGTAGGGAGATCGATTATTCGACTTTTTTCAATAACCGGTTTTCGAATATTACGAATAGTTGCTATTTTAAAAAACCCGGTTTTCGGTTAAGCAATTTTTAAATAACCGGTTAACCGGTTTTAAATCGAATACTTAAAAACACAAAATCAAATAAGTTTTTAAATAAATCGTTAATTTGAATAAAAACAAAACAATTTGCAAAGGTAAGGAACCAACAAAATACATAGATATGACTTAGATCAGACCTAACAAATATTTTACGATAAAATCGAAGAAAAGTGGGACCAGTAAACTGATCGAACTTTAGCTAAATTTTCAACAAATTTTTATTGATTTACTAAACTTTATTTGTAAGAAGATGTTTGTATAATGTAATTTAGCAACTTTTGAATGATATTTGATCTAGAGAAACTTTTTGCAAAAGTAAATAAATTATAGGAATTTTATAAAGTTATTATTTGAAATATTATCTCAAATTTATTTTGAATGAGCTTTAATTTGTTAATGGTTAGGCTATCTATATATATTAACCATATTTTTCAAAAGATGCAAACAAAACCTCTTAGCCAGGATAATATATTTCAAATTATTTTGTTTCAGCATTATAGAAACGAATAGTGAACTGAACATTATTTTTGTGTAAAATATTTGTCAATTCGTCGACTACAATTTAAAACATTCAATGACATTGTTTGATTTCTTCAATTTTGTTTTTTAGTTCTTGGTGTTTTAATAAATAAAACTGATTCCGCCGTAATATTGTAGTTTTCAGCATGAAGAGGTGCTAGAACTACTTAAGAATTTTTAGTGCCTTAACGGGCATTTCCTCGGCAACACAACGGGCTGATATTTTACCCAATTATTAATTTTTTGCAGTGTATTTTAGTAAAGTATTATTTGTCTTCTCCTTAGAACTACTTCGAACGGAGTTAAGTTTCATTTGGAGCACATTAATGTCAAGCATGTATACTAATTAAAGGTGATTAATAAGTCGTGACATGGAAGAACCTTTGTAACTTATCATTTTAGGGCACTTCAGGCAACTATTGTTGTCTTTTTAATCGCGTTCGAAAAATATCTAGAGAAAACCTTTATATAAAAATATATTTAATATTTAGAATACTCTTGCACAAATTACTATTAACTTTTTAACTGCACACGTTTTTGTTTCTACAAGAACATACGCTTTTATAAGCGATTTGTATCTAAGTGTTCATAATGTTCTTCGACCTTTGTTACATTATGTTTTGACATTCTTCATAAAAAGTTTAAGTTTGGCCAATATTCAATTAAAAAAAACTTTAATTACGGGTACATCTACAACAAGAGTAAGAAAAATGTATATAAATTACACATTACTAAAATAACCGGTTTATTATACCAAAATAACCGGTTTATTCGATATTCGAAAAATGGGCATTTTTAAATATCCGACTTGAGCAAAGCTAAAATAACCGGTTAAAACCGGTCGAATAGTAACCGTTCGATCTCCCTAGTGTTTAGCATTAAAGTCACCAGCTGGCAAAAAGCGGGGACCTAATGATTTAAAGAAGTTAGTGTACTGAATTTTCGTTATCGGAAATTTGAGAGGACAGTAAATTGACGAGATCGCTATATTCATTTTAAATTCTTCACAGCCTATAGTGCTGGCCAGGAGATAATTTTCACAAAAGTCGGGCATTAAAAAGTCTTATGAGCATTCGAAGGACTAGGATCAGTATGTAATATATCTGTGTAGAATCTAGCAAGCCATATCTTAGTGCGAGGTCCACTATGTTTTATAAACTGGGGGTAGATGCAATCTACTCCTGCTGCTCTACTATTTTTAATTTTGGATAACCCCTCGGAAACTTCCGTATCCGAGAATAGATAAGGGTAAGATTCATTTGGAAATGTGTTGCCCCGTAAGACCTTAAGTTCCGAGTTGATTTTTCGTGTAAGTGGTTTGTGAGGATCTGCCCTAGGTACACTTATGTTGTGCTCAATTTGACGTCTTTGATCGATGGGGTAGTTGGCTGCTCCTACTACTACTTCCTTCCTTTCATCTATCAAAAATCGTGACATATAGTCGGACTTAGCTTTGCTAATGCCCTCTTTGTTAAACTGACAGGTCCGGGTCCTATATGTTTTGTGGCCTACACCATGTCTGTAGAATTTTTTTTGTTTTAGTCTTGTATTCTAAATTCGAATGCGTTTTAATTTTTCGTTTCAGCCAGGAGTTTTCATCTGGTAAAGTTGAAAAACATAATTGTTGTCTTCCTATTCGCTGCAGTTCATTTAGCGTTACCCAGGATGCAACACGAACAGGCAAACTACGATTGCATCCAATAGGTTTAGAACAATGTGTGTCGAAATGACACCATTATGGTGATACTATATTAACATTTTGTGGATAGAATGAAACCAAATGGTGACAAAAGAACAATGAGGAGGTTACGAAATGGCTCACTTTTGAACACGGATGGAGAAAATGTTGGTATTTTTGTACCGGGTTTTTCCCTCTGTGCAGCAGATTTTCTGTCGGTGCTGTATGCATTCTGTCTGCTCTTATACTGTAAAATTGATATGGCTTTAAGTCCCGCAATTATTGGTGTAGGGGTGTAATTTGGTGGCATGGTATCTTACGATAATGTTGGAACGTATTCTTCAGCTAGCTGTTCCCACTTTTTGAAGATTTCATTTACTTCTTCCAGTGAGGACATAAAAATTTTCTTCTTTCTTCTAACAAATTATTTTTTTAATGGAAGTATCGTCATGTAGTGGGTTTATCCCTAAGGTTTGAGTTTTTTCTTAGCACTCCTGCTGCTTCTGCAAAGCATTAAAGTCCCCTTTAGTTTTGAAGAATCAAATAGAAACACCTATTAATGTACTTCTTAATTATGTCCTTATTCTTATAAATTCAAGTTTTATATATTGAAATTATCCTAAGTCAGCATAATAATAAAAAGTATAAAAAAGTAACAATGAACTTTTTATTATGCCGACAAATTATGTGTGTACAATACATTTAACTTGCATGGAGCATTGACATATTGAACATATTCAAATTTACGAGTACAACGTTTATGTTCAATAACCCGATTACAACGAATATAAAATGCAGCGCATGCAAACTGGTTACATTATCTTATTCAAAAAAAATATAGTGTTTATATATTAAATAACTTTATTAAATAAAACAAAAGTCTGAACAAATTACATATAAAATTCTAATAAAATCAATAAAAAAATAATACATCAGTACTCGCTTGCAAAATACCTCTGTATACATTTAGATCGGCGTTTAACTTGGAAATGGCATATAGATGCAAAATGAACTCAAATGAATCTAAAAGCATTTCAAATAAATGGGATTATTGAAAGAAATTCTGTTCTTAGTACTACGGTATTCAGATATGGGGCATTGCCTCAGCCTCTTATATCGAAAACATTTAAAAGCGTTTAAATAAACTTCTTCGAATAACCACAGCTACTCCTGGTATGTTATATGCAGTATAATATTTAAAATGGCTCGAATTGCATCCAAATCCACTAGCTTCAAATATTTTTAATAGTGTCGGCCACACTCGCTTTAGGAGAAGAGCTACTGCAGGACTCATCCGATTATAAGAGCGCTAAACACACACAAATGTGAACAGTAACCGTGAAGGGAACATTTTCGTCCGGCACGGGCAGGACATAAAACAAGGTATTAGAGTAAGATTTGATTAATTATTGTTAGTTCATATTTAATGCATGAAGATTCAATAAATAAATAGTGGAGAAAAAAATTTTCAATAACATTATATATATAATTTTATTACATTTAGGAACAATTACCATATGCAAATAGTTAAACACATTTCAATTAAGGACGACAGAATTTCGTATCTAACAGCTGGATACAGCCAATGTGCCTATTTGCTAGTTATTGCTGGTAAAGCGTTGATTTACTTTTTTATATTTTTAAGCAGTTGGGAGGAAAATTTTGTAAATTTTATATTTAGTCTCAAGTTGCAAATTTCTGCTAGTAAAGTAAATGAACACACCTTTCCTATATTCTTTGAATCTGCAGACCAAGACATAATATACATACGTAGTTGTATTCGCATTTGCAGAAACTTAATTTTATTATTCGCTGTCGTATTCGCTAAGCACACATTCGCAACACCCCTAGTTGTTAAAATTACTGAAATTTATTACAAATTTTACTAAAAATAAACGTAAAATTTTGAGAAGCAAAAAATTTGTTGAAAATTTTTGCTAGTAAAACATTTTCTTGCATGAGTTATTTAAACAACAGTTTTTATTTACAAAACAAACGTTTTATGATGCAAAAAGTCATTGTACCATATTTTGCAACTGCTCAAGATTGTCGTCGAGGTAGATAATTTTAATAAAGTAAAATTAACCAAGCAAATCATTTTGAAAAAATATTTAAAGAAAGCGTTTTAAGGGCGAAGTATTCATTTAATAATACGACACACAACTTTATTTTAACACCTGAAATGCTTAAGCCTTAAAATTCTGGTAATATATACAAAATTACGAAAATGATTTGGCAACACTCGATATTATTTAAGAAACTTGATTCAAATTTTTTTAAAAACACTTTTTTCTACTAACTCTATCTTGATTAGATACATAATTTATAAATGTACTAATGGATGTGTCAGAAGCTTAAATTCCTAGCTCCACTTTTCAAAATTTTTCAGTTCTGTTATATTACTATCTTATTAGTTGTGAACTCTTTGAAAATTATCATTTTTCAGAAGCTACTAGCCAGGTTATAGGGAAACATATCTACTTAACAAAATTACGCTTTAATATATTGCTGTATTATGACTTTCTACGCTTCGCGTGTTCGGCAATTAACTTTTTTAGGCATCTTAAATCTTGGAAACCAAATTTTCAAGCATTACTAATTTAATCTACTTTTTAATTTTTGGAGTTGCGCCTTTTATCATTTGGCTCATTCATATGTCACACTCTTTCTTTAAACTGTTAATAATTTGGTTTTAGATATATTATCAAAAAATAATCAAGAAACTTTAAAATAAATAATTTTGTGGAAATTTCAGTAAAATTTTCAAGATTTGTCGAGTTTTGCTTTATTTTTATTATTTACGTAAATAAAAATTAACTCAAGATAAATTAATTTAAATTAAAATATTTTACATTTAGGGGAATTTTTTCAAAATACGTTAAATTTGGGGTTTTTTTTAATTGATTTGGGGAGAATAAAAAAATTACCTGGCAACACTGGTCGTAAAGCTTCTAGAGAGCTAGATTTTAGTTCAAACTTATTAGCACAGATTGCACACAGATATATCATGGGACGGAAGATTTTTTGTCTTTCTTAGAAAGCTGCCCTTTTTTCATTTCTCTTTGAACCGTCTTTTATGTCGCAATACAATTGACACAAATTTATTTAGTTTAGATTTATTTGCAAAACGGTTGTAAAAATTAATCTTTACGTTTACCGCAACGCATGTTAATAATACTTAAGTATGTAAATAACATTATAAAACAAAACAATATTACTAAATACATTTTTTTGCACAAAATAAAACGTGTGTTGAACTAATGCTTTTGTTAAACGTGGTTTGTTATTTTTGTTTTGATCACGCAATTTGTGTTGATTTCTGCGGCCTCTTTTTACACATTCCCACTTCACTGCCAAAAAAAAAACGTTTTTTGTCTCTTTCATCGAAAGCTGCCCTCGCAACTGATTTGGTCCTTTTTCACACGTCACTTTTTACATATCTGTGTGTAATCTGTGCTTATCAGTGGCGGTCATTGTTTGGTGCAATTCGTCTTGCGAAAGATCAAAAGCAAAATATTGTATATCTTTTGTTAAATATGTACAACAACAATATATACAGAGTTTTCTTTAATTAGCTGCGCTTAATAAGTAAAACAGGTTTAACAGTTAAAATTCAAAAATATTTGGCCAAATTCACCTCGAAAAAATACACATTGCGGGTAAAAAAAAACTTATTAATAATTATGTGTTGCAAATTTACAATTATGAAGTTATTATTTTTAATCGACCAATTTCAGTTAAATAATTTGTAATTGGAAAATCTTTCTCGATGTGTTGAGTTATGTTTATAATTTTTAGTTTTTGTTTGTTTATGCAATTAATGCGAATAGGAAGTCAAAATTATGCAAATTTACGTATTGCATAATTTACATTGTACACACTTATATTGTTCCTTAAAATTGTATTGAAGTTTAAAGTATTTATTTATTCTGTTAGATCCTTTAATTGTATATTGAATTTTATTAATTAATGTTAGTTAAGTTGATTGGACTGGAATCATCGAGTATAAATGCATAATTGAAGTAGTAAATATTCATTTAAATTTCTTTACGTGTTCTATTTAGTACTCGCAAAATTATCAAACTTATCCAACCTTCGGTTTGAATAAAAGACCGAGGTTGCAGAAGATTGAAAACTAATTTTACTTTTTATTTAGCACTTCAATTTGGCAGTCGACTCGTTCTTCTGCTCATTTTCTATTCGCCTATAAACTTAATTGTGTTAAATACCAATAACTGTAAGAAATTCCACATTACCATTGATTCCCCAACATCTTCTCATTTCTTTGAGAGCCAATACACAAAAGGTAAGAGTTAACAGTTCAAATCCCCTACACTGAAAGTAATACTAACCCTTATTTTCTTTCTTTTGCTTCAATCCGTCATAATTATAATTTCTGCTGAGTGATTATCAGACCTGTTCTGAAAATCACTTTTATGCAAATCAAGTGATTTCAAATCACATATGCCTTTTAAAATCACACGTTTGATATTTTGTGTTCAGTTTTTGTATGTTTTGGCGTGGTTTTCAATTGCGAAATGTTTTTCAGGACACCACAAAATCACACGCGTGATTTTAAAAGCACATGATTTTCCGAACATGCCCGTATAATTATATTTGTTCTAAAATTTCTCAAGTTCTTCTCCCCATAACAAAGAGAAATCTTTAAGCAAATTTTAATATTTAGGCCAGCCAGGCAAACATATTCACACATATTTAAAAATTATGTTATATTTCTTGCTTTCACTATTTTTACTTTTAATGCTTTTAGAATTTTGTTGAACATTTTTTTTAATCTTTTCTATTTTTAGACAACATTTCCCTATTCCAACTTCCTCCTTTGGGAGCATATACGAAAACGATATGACTAAGGAAGCTATAGTTAATCGAGTAAGAGCATTTTCTGTTGGATCACGAATTAAAAATTCACGCTTATGCTCTAAGACAAGTCCTAAGTTATTCACAAGTGATTCTTTTCATAGTTCTACACGAAAGTCCATCAGCGTTCCGGTTCTTGTTAATAAAAACTTACAATCTATTGATCAAATGGGCGATTTAATGGAAATCGATTTCTCAAAATCAATTGCTGAAAGTGTTGATGGGAATATTTGCCATATTACAAATAAGTGCCAAGGTGTTTTGAATGTGTTACAAAAAAACTTAAATATTTCAACAGGATCCATTCATAAAAACAACATAAAAGTGGATAACAGTTACTTAGAAATGAAACCTATTTCATCAGATGCTAATCATTTAATTTGGCTTGGAAGTAATCCAATAAATAAAAACCTCCGTAGTTCTGAGCCCAAAGACAACAAAATAGATTCCACAATATCTATTGAAGCAATAGATAACATTGTACCAATATCCAATCTAAAAGACAAAAATGTACATGCATCCGATAATGATTTAAATTTAAAAGGCCAAACATCAAAAACTACTTCGACAGAATCTTCAACGTGTGGTAGAAACATTTCGGATGATTACAAATTACACCAACAAGTATCATCTACTTGTCTAACTAACGAGCTTTATTATGCCAGTTTAGATTTGCCAAAATGCGGTAATGATATTAACTCTCGATATGGATTCCAAGAAAATTTTAGCGATGCAAACATCGAAGATATTAAAAATGAATATGCCAAGATAAGCTTTGATCAAGCAGACACTTCGAGTAGCTTATCAACAAAAAAACATTAAGATTTAAATTTTAACTATTTTTAAAACATATTTTTTGCTGTGTGTACCTTGTGCTGCAATGATTTTATGCAATATTGTATACAATTATTAACGTTATTATTTAAACATAAAAAATATATTTTAGGAACACGAGATTTTGCTTTAGTTTGTACCAACCAGTTTTTTTCGAATCAATATTATTAAAATTTATTATTTTTTATTAGAAAAAATAAATTAAAATTTAGTTGAAATAGAAAGTAATGGTAGTGGCCAATTTAGTACAGGTGGCGGCAATACTATATCAATTCAAAGACAACAGAAACGACATAGGTTTTTGCATTGCATTTCTAATAAAGAGAATTGTGTTGTTCATGAACGAATCCGTCGAAATGAACGATTTACACAACTGAACGAAGTGAGCGCATTTAGGTCAGTGATGAATCGTTGGATTTAAAGAAAAAATATTCGCTCATATCACTCGTTTATGTATATTTTTCTTTATGCTATGCTCTCTTGTTTCAGTGGTATTAAAACGTAAGTATTTTAAGCTGCATTTTTGTGTCCTTAAAAAGTAAATTTTGTTTATCATCGCTTTAGTACTTTTTGTAATTTTAATTACCACTTCAATTTTTTTTAAATTGTGAATCCCATAAACATAGAGTCTTAACAATAAAAGTGGTTTCATATTAACGGCTTTAAAAGTAAAAGTTTTATAATACAAAATAAATAAACAGACCGTGTCAAATGCAACTACTGCACGCCTTCTTTGATCGTTGCTGGTGGATCTTCTGGAAAAATAAGTCGCCAATTAAAATCTAAACTGTCATTAACGCATCGGTTATTACATCGCCAAATATCCATGAATTTGGACTCATCATAAGAAATACAAGTAGAACCGCCTTTACCACAGCCTTTCACCTTCTCAAACCGTCTACTAGTTCACAACCTGCTACCAACTTACAATCCACGCTACAGCAGCAAACCATGACACAATCTCCAAACCTCCTCCAATTCGAAAAGTGCAAAGGATTGAGAAGCTGTCGCTGAAGGCGGTGGCTCAGAGCTATCATTCGTTACGTTGTGTATACGAGCTAGAAATAAGATAACTGCTATATGAGGTGAAGTATTACCCAGTATATCAGTTGCCAGCCAGAAAGGCGTTGTCAAAAAACCTGCTGCCAAGTACTCATACACTCATATGTAGAAAAATGCATGTTCATATTGCGGTATAACACCCGGAGAACTTCTATGGAAATATTCATCTATTTTCCTTACTTTTGCAAGATTTCTTCAACTTTACCTTCAGCCGCATGAACGACTAGGTTAATAGAATGCGCAAAACAACCAACTCCCCTCTAGTTCCCCAGCTGCTGTAACTTGGTTGTAAATTTTCCACATTTGCGGAAGAATGTGGAAGGACGATAATTGTTGTACAAACTTTGACAACATTGGAAATGCATCCGTAGAATCCCCACGTTTTATGTCTGCATTTTTTTTTGCCAAACAGTTTGCAAATTTACTTCAATTCCTTCTAAATCTTCTTATAAGCTTAAAAATGTTAACTCTCTAAATTCAGGGTCTAAAATTTTTTTTTTTTTTCAGAAAAAAAGCTGGGGAACTCTTTTAGAATTTGCATAAAAGAAGTATTTCCCTTTTTCATTATTTCGTTAGGGTTAATCATATTTAAAGATTTAACAGATATTGGTTGTGTCTCGGATGTTTAGGTTGAAAATCAAAACGTTTTAATATTTTATTTGAAAGTTCTATATAACAATTAATACAGTTATTAAAACTTTGGTTAATTTCGCTTTTGTTGAGTTTTGATATTAATAGTAACTCATTAGCCAAAAAGCCCAAATTCTCCTCATGAAAGTTCAAAAAATTCATAAATTCCGTTAAGTAAATTTAATTTTTTAATCGTTTTTAACAAAATAAGTTAATACAGTTTTAAAAAGACTTTCCATTTGGTTATATAGGTTATGACAAGTGCTCCAAAGTTACCCAAAATTTATAAACTACACGGTAATAAGCTGAGTTACCGCGATTTTAGCGTTTATCAAAAAATCGGCATTTTTGGAGCAAAAATCGGCAAATCGGTACTTTGGTAATTTTAAGGCAAAAAATCGGCAAAATGACGATAAGTCGGCAAATATGGCAGGCCTGGCACACAGGCATAACATTTATTAACGTTATTATCAGCGTTGCCAAATTTAATTATTGATGTGACGAAAATTGCCAAAACCATGTTTTAAATATTTGTTAGGGAATTAATGTAATATATTCGCAAAAGGAAAAATAAATAAATAGAGGAAAACGCGATTTTGTTATGTTAAACTGATCTCTTGCTTATTTTTGACTTCATATTATAATAGCATGCACTCTTGTTGTTGTACCCATAACAAGTTTTCTGACAAATAATATATGTACATGTACATGTTGTAAAAAGGCAGGATGTAAATGTAAATGTAATGTAAAAAGGTTGGTTTTTCAATTTTTGTTTGGCGTTTTAACCGGCAGAGTTTGCTACTGGCTACGCTTATGCTTTTGCCGATCTCAACTTAATGAGGGCAAAAGGAAATTTTTTTAAATTCAAGGCAGTTAATGCCGATTTGACGTATTGCTTTAATCTGATTTATTTTGTGCAGTGAGCCCCTTTTTATACAAAATTATCTTATACATAATCTTATTCTAATTCCCCTCAAAAATCATTGACCAATCATAATTAGTTGGTAAATTGAGTGACTGTTTTTGTCGTTTAACTCAATTTACCAAACTGCTTATGTTGCATTTTTGACGGATCAATGTTCTTTGATAAATGCATGTGCCTTAATTTTAATGTTTTATTTTCAAGTGGGGTGTCAAATTCTTATGCATGTGTACTTATTAGGGTGCGCCACATTCATTTAGTAAAATGTATTAGGGTGCACCACACCCTCACTCTTAAGAGAAAAATTAGGGGAAAAAATATTGCATAATTATAAATTGTTTCACCATTTTAGTCATATTTTTCCAAATATATTTCTGTTTTAACTTGATGATAGTTTTTCTAATTCCTAAGTATCCGGAACTCCAGGAACTGTGAAATTCATCAATCAGTTTGTATTCTATTATGTCGTCTTTTATTCTTGTTGGAGGCTTAAATATCAATATTTTTAGTTGAGGGCTTTTGTTGTTGATTGTTATTTGTGTATATGCTTTTTTAAATTCTTCCTTTGTATACAAATTAAATATTTTATCTTCATTTGAGAGTGATAACTCTCTCATATTTTCTATATTCATTTTAGAAATCAGTTTCTTCAGTAACGAATCTAGATTCGCTGATTTATCACTGATTCTTGCTAGCTTATTATTTTCATAGTTGTGGGTACGGAATTTCTTTATATTCGAAAGTTGTTTCGTTGAATTATCATCCCGACTTATGTGCACTATATTATTTTCCGTATATATACTCAAATTTTCTATATCTTGTATTTCATTAAATTGCAATTTTTTCATGTTTTTAATATCATTGATAGAAGTGCATTCCCATATATGAAGTTGGCCTGACCTCTGAGATGTGCAATCTTCCAATTTATTAATATCCTCATTATTAGATTCCTTTATTTTATTTGCCTCATTTTCTTTATCTTTCATTGCTCTAGATGTTATTAGAACTCTTGTTTCTTTTTCGTCATGTTCTTGTGGGTGGTATCATTTGTTTAAGTGTGTCCGATCAATTTCTATTCTTGAGAGTGCGTCAGCATTTGTGTTAATCTTTCCTTTTTGTAGATAATCGAGAAATTATAGTCTGATAAATCAAGTCTTATTCTAGTCATCTTCGATGAAGGATTCTTGTGTGAAAACAATGAAACAAGTGGTCGGTGGTCCGTGACTACTATGAATTCTCTTTCATACAAATATGGTTTAAAAAAATGTACACCCCAGTGGATTGCTAAAAGTTCTTTTTCTATTATCGGTTTGTTTATGTCATGTTTCTGGAAGGATTTGGTAGCGTATGAAATTGGTAAGTCTTGTCCTATCTCACCTTGTGATAATACTGCTCCTAGAGCAAAATTTGATGCATCTGTTGTGAGTATAAAGGGTTTATTGAAATTTGGATACTGTAGTACAGGTGGATTAATTAATTTTTCTTTAAGTTTATCAAAAGCTTTTTGGCATTCGTCGGTCCATTCGAATTCAACAGATTTTTTAGTAAACCGTTTAAATGCTTTGTTATGTCTGCGAAATTCTATTACTTGATGTTTTGCAGGGTCAGTTTTAACTCCTTCCGTTGTAATTAAGTTTCCTAAATATACAACTTCTGGTCGTAAGAAACAACATTTCTTCGGGTTAAGTCTCAAATCATACTGCTGTAATCTGTATTATTTTATTTCTTATATTGTGGAAAAAGTCTTCGGCTGCTATTTTATGTAAGGGTGTTAGCCTTTGATAATTTACGTTTAGTATTGTTCTCATCTTTTCTAAACAGTCAAGCAGGATTTCTGTGTGTTTGTTTACTGTTTCTTGTCCTGTTTGTCTATCTATATTCAGACATTTGTATGATTTGTCGAATGTTTCTTTTATTGCTCTACACTGCTCAAGAATTTGTTGCCATGACATTTGGAATAATTTGATGGTGTTTAGGTCATTGGCTTTGCTAAGATACTGTTTCTTTAAAGTCTTCTTGTGCATTTGATAACTGCGAATGAAAAAGTTGATTATTATTATAACTGTGATTATTAATAGGTAAATTGCTATAGTCTTTAAGTTTGGCTTGTCTTCTGTTAGAGTTACTTCATTTATTACGTTCGCCTTAGGCCGGTCAAATGTTGTTTGTGATTTGCACATTTTTTATATAAATAAGATAATGAATTATATTTAATCTTAAAATATTTATCCTAAATATTTTTTTTATTTTGTTTTTATTTTTGTGTTTAAATTGTTTATTTGTTTTATTTGATTTTTTGTGGAAGAAATATTCTTAGTATATATATGATGATATTTATATCAAAGTATATTTTGCCGTAGGGCGTTGTTCTTTTAGGCGGTATTGCCTTTGATGATATTTCTGTATTGATATTGGTCCCAGGATAGTAGGGTTGTATGGCGGAGGTGGCGCAGATCTCTTCACTATATCTCTTGGAACGTATTCTTCCATGTGAAAAACGATAATATAATCTATCTGGCCTGGAAGGTAAGTTATTCAAAAATAGTTTATTGAATTTCTGGTCCGTTTGGGCATTGATTCAAAAAATTTTATTAAATTTCTGGTCCGTTTGGGCAGGATCGCCATGTAAAAAGGCAGAGTGGCAATGTAAAAAGGTAGGATTGCCAGGTAAAAAGGTTGGTTTTAAAATTGTTGTTTGGTGTTGTAACCGGCAGAGTTTGCCACTGGCTACGCTAATGCTTTTGCCTTGAATTTATGCAAATTAAATTCAAGGTAGTTAATGCCGGTTTGAAATTTTGCTTTAATATGATTTATTTTGGGCAGTGAGCACCTTTTCATACATAATATATTATTCTAATTCCCCTCAAAAATCATTGACCAATCATAATTAGTTTGGTAAACTGAGTTAAACGACAAAAACAGTCACTCAATTTACCATTTTTGACGGATCAATGTTCTTTGATAAATGCATGTGCCTTAATTTTAATGTTTTATTTTCAAGTGGGGTGTCAAATTCTTTTGTGTACTTATTAGAGTGCGCCACATGCATTTAGTTTAATGTATTAGGGCACATCACATGTACATACCCTGTCGGACATTCACTAAACTTTAAATTAACTGAAACCTAACTATTTCTCAAGTAGTGGTGGTTGACACTTGCATTACTTTTATATGGAATTAACTAACTATTTTAACATTGCGATGTCCTAGGAAATAGTCAATTGTCCTGACTCTGCACTATTTTCAATTAACTTTAAAGTTAGTTACCTAGCCGTTAATTTAAAGCTAACTTTTTGTAGCTAGCTATAAACTTACTATTTTAAGTTAGCTTTAAGTTGGTTTTTTGAATTAAGTATAAGTTAGTTAAATATCAGTCAACGAAAAGTTAGTTCTTTACACATTGGCTTAAAACTCACTATTTGTAACTTGCTACAAACTTAGCTATCATATTAATTACACTGTGTCACAAATTTTCAACAAAGTCGTGACCAAATGATGTAAAATTGTACTTATGTAAACTGAATCCGAATATGAAGTCAGAATGGTCCAAAGTAGAATAGTTTCATAAAAATACATATCTCCGAAAATATTCAATGGATGTTTTATTTGTTTTTTTTTTTTTTTTTTTTGTTGAAAGATAACAAAATTACCAAAACAACCACAAGTCGTTTGAAAATATTGGTCAAGAAATGACTGACGTACAGTGGACAATTTCACAAAAATTTAAATGATTTTTTGGAATTTTGCTTTTTTCAACTTCTTTTTTTTTAAACCAAACAATGAATTTTCTTAAGTGTTATCACTACGAACATTTTGTGCACCATAGGATCTAGATCGGTGCAAAAATGGCAAAGTTACAGCAGATTAATTGAATTATCAAATGAAAAAAAAAAAAAACAGAACAGTAAATATACAAAGCGAATGGTAGTAACAATTAATATTAAAAATGGCTTAAAACTATTGAATGGTTGCTTATTGTGATTATTTTCTGTCTCTCGCACAAGGAACCAATAATAGTCGCCAAACATCGCCTCATCATACGCCCCTTGATACCGACGCTCCATTTCTTGTATTTATTGGTAAAAGCGCTCACCATGCTCGCCAGTTTCATCGCCAAGGTTATTTGGGCAGAAATTTAAGTGGGAATGCAGAAGGTGTGTTTTTAAAGACATATTTGCTCCTTTTTAAGTAAGATATAAAAGAAGGAGTTGGTTTTGTGAAGGAGCTTACATCTGCATATTGAACAGACTTATTACGTCCATTTTGCTTTACCTTGGCTTAGCAAAAATAGCCGGCAACGTTCGTAGGTTTACGCTAAATTGCAGAATAATCAAATGGCATATGTCGACTGCGGTATAGGAAATTAACATAACATTCATAAGATGTCAGCAAAAAAGGCAGTGTCGCCAAAAATCTTTAATGAATGGAGCTTTTTTACACTTTTCTATTCTTAGAAACATTTTCTCGCGCATTATTTTTATTAAAAAAAGCTTTTTTAGTGATATTTTTTACGAAATTTAATGTTTCTAATATTTACAGCGTTCGTTTTTCAAATTCTGCGTTTTTACTTCCTTTGCGTTTTTGATTTGATAAAAAGCGAAAAGTGGGTTAATTCACTAAATCTTCTGTAGCTTTGACATTTTTACGCAGAAATTAGTCGCGTTGGGCGCAAAATGTTCGTATCAAAATAAACTAATGTCCCATGTAATAAATCATTAAACTTTTCATTTGTTTGGTTTAAAAAAAAGAACAAAATTGCAAAACATCATAAAATTTTCAAATTTTGTCCACTCTAACTCTGTCATTTCTTGACCAATGTTTTCAAGAGACCCGTGGTTATTTTAGTAATTTTACTGTCTTTCATAAAAACCAAATATATACATAATCCGTCTATCTTTTTGAAAAAATTTGCATTTTAGTGACATCATCTTTTCTTAAATACAAATAACGGGTTTTCGGAATATCTCGAAAACTGTTCTACTTTTGACAATTCTGACTTAATATTCGGATTCAGCGGACAATTTTATTCAGTTGGTCAAAAAACTGTCACGTAGTCTTATTCGAAATAAAACCGTTTTTAAAACTTTATATATTAATAGAAACATTTATTCAAAAATTTCTAAAAATTATGTTTTTTTTTGAGAATTAAAATAGTTTATTATTTATTAAAAGATTTTGTTTGTTGTGCTTAATTCCCTTTTTAAATAAGAGAAAAAAAAATATACTGAAATTTATTGTTGGAGGATAAGCTGTTCCTTTGCGCATTTCACTGGTTGCTTAGGCCAGATCATTAGGAAACGTTCTCCTGAATAATTTTAGAAAAGCCAAAGCTATCAGCAAACAAAACTACAGAGGGAATGAGAATTACCTACAAACACTCAAAAAGTCTTCTTTGCAACGATATCAAAGCTTTAACAAAATACCAAGCAATAAATCAGTGATGAGTTTTATCTTTTCTTACATTTCCCGCTACAATTATTTGGAAGTCTCCCAACATTAATTGTAGTTGTAAGTGGGTAAAGAAAAAACATATTAAAAACAAAAACAAAGTGATTTTATTGTTTTCGCAAGAAATCAAAATAAAACAATTTGCCAGTTCAGTTTTTTATGCACGTGCACTTGCTAAAATTTATTATCAAAGTTGTTTTTGGGAATACTATTATTTATTAAAAGATTTTGTTTGTTGTGCTTAATTCCCTTTTTAAATAATTGATAAAAAAAAATACTGAAATTTATTGTTGGAGGATAAGCTGTTCCTTTGCGCATTTCACTGGTTGCTTAGGCCAGATCATTAGGAAACGTTCTCCTGAATAATTTTAGAAAAGCCAAAGCTATCAGCAAACAAAACTACAGAGGGAATGAGAATTACCTACAAACACTCAAAAAGTCTTCTTTGCAACGATATCAAAGCTTTAACAAAATACCAAGCAATAAATCAGTGATGAGTTTTATCTTTTCTTACATTTCCCGCTACAATTATTTGGAAGTCTCCCAACATTAATTGTAGTTGTAAGTGGGTAAAGAAAAAACATATTAAAAACAAAAACAAAGTGATTTTCAACGTTATTATCAGCGTTGCCAAATTTAATTATTGATGTGACGAAAATTGCCAAAACGATGTTTTAAATATTTGTTAGGGAATTAATGTAATATATTCGCAAAAGGAAAAATAAATAAATAGAGGAAAACGCGATTTTGTTATGTTAAACTGATCTATTGCTTATTTTTGACTTCATATTATAATAGCATGCACTCTTGTTGTTGTACCCATAACAAGTTTTCTGACAAATAATATATGTACATGTACATGTTGTAAAAAGGCAGGATGTAAATGTAAATGTAATGTAAAAAGGTTGGTTTTTCAATTTTTGTTTGGCGTTTTAACCGGCAGAGTTTGCTACTGGCTACGCTTATGCTTTTGCCGATCTCAACTTAATGAGGGCAAAAGGAAATTTTTTTAAATTCAAGGCAGTTAATGCCGATTTGACGTATTGCTTTAATCTGATTTATTTTGTGCAGTGAGCCCCTTTTTATACAAAATTATCTTATACATAATCTTATTCTAATTCCCCTCAAAAATCATTGACCAATCATAATTAGTTGGTAAATTGAGTGACTGTTTTTGTCGTTTAACTCAATTTACCAAACTGCTTATGTTGCATTTTTGACGGATCAATGTTCTTTGATAAATGCATGTGCCTTAATTTTAATGTTTTATTTTCAAGTGGGGTGTCAAATTCTTATGCATGTGTACTTATTAGGGTGCGCCACATTCATTTAGTAAAATGTATTAGGGTGCACCACACCCTCACTCTTAAAAGAAAAATTAGGGGAAAAAATATTGCATAATTATAAATTGTTTCACCATTTTAGTCATATTTTTCCAAATATATTTCTGTTTTAACTTGATGATAGTTTTTCTAATTCCTAAGTATCCGGAACTCCAGGAACTGTGAAATTCATCAATCAGTTTGTATTCTATTATGTCGTCTTTTATTCTTGTTGGAGGCTTAAATATCAATATTTTTAGTTGAGGGCTTTTGTTGTTGATTGTTATTTGTGTATATGCTTTTTTAAATTCTTCCTTTGTATACAAATTAAATATTTTATCTTCATTTGAGAGTGATAACTCTCTCATATTTTCTATATTCATTTTAGAAATCAGTTTCTTCAGTAACGAATCTAGATTCGCTGATTTATCACTGATTCTTGCTAGCTTATTATTTTCATAGTTGTGGGTACGGAATTTCTTTATATTCGAAAGTTGTTTCGTTGAATTATCATCCCGACTTATGTGCACTATATTATTTTCTTGTATTTCATTAAATTGCAATTTTTTCATGTTTTTAATATCATTGATAGAAGTGCATTCCCATATATGAAGTTGGCCTGACCTCTGAGATGTGCAATCTTCCAATTTATTAATATCCTCATTATTAGATTCCTTTATTTTATTTGCCTCATTTTCTTTATCTTTCATTGCTCTAGATGTTATTAGAACTCTTGTTTCTTTTTCGTCATGTTCTTGTGGGTGGTATCATTTGTTTAAGTGTGTCCGATCAATTTCTATTCTTGAGAGTGCGTCAGCATTTGTGTTAATCTTTCCTTTTTGTAGATAATCGAGAAATTATAGTCTGATAAATCAAGTCTTATTCTAGTCATCTTCGATGAAGGATTCTTGTGTGAAAACAATGAAACAAGTGGTCGGTGGTCCGTGACTACTATGAATTCTCTTTCATACAAATATGGTTTAAAAAAATGTACACCCCAGTGGATTGCTAAAAGTTCTTTTTCTATTATCGGTTTGTTTATGTCATGTTTCTGGAAGGATTTGGTAGCGTATGAAATTGGTAAGTCTTGTCCTATCTCACCTTGTGATAATACTGCTCCTAGAGCAAAATTTGATGCATCTGTTGTGAGTATAAAGGGTTTATTGAAATTTGGATACTGTAGTACAGGTGGATTAATTAATTTTTCTTTAAGTTTATCAAAAGCTTTTTGGCATTCGTCGGTCCATTCGAATTCAACAGATTTTTTAGTAAACCGTTTAAATGCTTTGTTATGTCTGCGAAATTCGGTATGAATGCAACGAATCTTCTGACGTCGTCCTTGTTTTTTTGGTATCGGGTAGTTCTCTATTACTTGATGTTTTGCAGGGTCAGTTTTAACTCCTTCCGTTGTAATTAAGTTTCCTAAATATACAACTTCTGGTCGTAAGAAACAACATTTCTTCGGGTTAAGTCTCAAATCATACTGCTGTAATCTGTATTATTTTATTTCTTATATTGTGGAAAAAGTCTTCGGCTGCTATTTTATGTAAGGGTGTTAGCCTTTGATAATTTACGTTTAGTATTGTTCTCATCTTTTCTAAACAGTCAAGCAGGATTTCTGTGTGTTTGTTTACTGTTTCTTGTCCTGTTTGTCTATCTATATTCAGACATTTGTATGATTTGTCGAATGTTTCTTTTATTGCTCTACACTGCTCAAGAATTTGTTGCCATGACATTTGGAATAATTTGATGGTGTTTAGGTCATTGGCTTTGCTAAGATACTGTTTCTTTAAAGTCTTCTTGTGCATTTGATAACTGCGAATGAAAAAGTTGATTATTATTATAACTGTGATTATTAATAGGTAAATTGCTATAGTCTTTAAGTTTGGCTTGTCTTCTGTTAGAGTTACTTCATTTATTACGTTCGCCTTAGGCCGGTCAAATGTTGTTTGTGATTTGCACATTTTTTATATAAATAAGATAATGAATTATATTTAATCTTAAAATATTTATCCTAAATATTTTTTTTATTTTGTTTTTATTTTTGTGTTTAAATTGTTTATTTGTTTTATTTGATTTTTTGTGGAAGAAATATTCTTAGTATATATATGATGATATTTATATCAAAGTATATTTTGCCGTAGGGCGTTGTTCTTTTAGGCGGTATTGCCTTTGATGATATTTCTGTATTGATATTGGTCCCAGGATAGTAGGGTTGTATGGCGGAGGTGGCGCAGATCTCTTCACTATATCTCTTGGAACGTATTCTTCCATGTGAAAAACGATAATATAATCTATCTGGCCTGGAAGGTAAGTTATTCAAAAATAGTTTATTGAATTTCTGGTCCGTTTGGGCATTGATTCAAAAAATTTTATTAAATTTCTGGTCCGTTTGGGCAGGATTGCCATGTAAAAAGGCAGAGTGGCAATGTAAAAAGGTAGGATTGCCAGGTAAAAAGGTTGGTTTTAAAATTGTTGTTTGGTGTTGTAACCGGCAGAGTTTGCCACTGGCTACGCTAATGCTTTTGCCTTGAATTTATGCAAATTAAATTCAAGGTAGTTAATGCCGGTTTGAAATTTTGCTTTAATATGATTTATTTTGGGCAGTGAGCACCTTTTCATAGATAATATATTATTCTAATTCCCCTCAAAAATCATTGACCAATCATAATTAGTTTGGTAAACTGAGTTAAACGACAAAAACAGTCACTCAATTTACCATTTTTGACGGATCAATGTTCTTTGATAAATGCATGTGCCTTAATTTTAATGTTTTATTTTCAAGTGGGGTGTCAAATTCTTTTGTGTACTTATTAGAGTGCGCCACATGCATTTAGTTTAATGTATTAGGGCACATCACATGTACATACCCTGTCGGACATTCACTAAACTTTAAATTAACTGAAACCTAACTATTTCTCAAGTAGTGGTGGTTGACACTTGCATTACTTTTATATGGAATTAACTAACTATTTTAACATTGCGATGTCCTAGGAAATAGTCAATTGTCCTGACTCTGCACTATTTTCAATTAACTTTAAAGTTAGTTACCTAGCCGTTAATTTAAAGCTAACTTTTTGTAGCTTGCTATAAACTTACTATTTTAAGTTAGCTTTAAGTTGGTTTTTTGAATTAAGTATAAGTTAGTTAAATATCAGTCAACGAAAAGTTAGTTCTTTACACATTGGCTTAAAACTCACTATTTGTAACTTGCTACAAACTTAGCTATCATATTAATTACACTGTGTCACAAATTTTGAACAAAGTCGTGACCAAATGATGTAAAATTGTACTTATGTAAACTGAATCCGAATATGAAGTCAGAATGGTCCAAAGTAGAATAGTTTCATAAAAATACATATCTCCGAAAATATTCAATGGATGTTTTATTTGTTTTTTTTTTTTTTTTTTTGTTGAAAGATAACAAAATTACCAAAACAACCACAAGTCGTTTGAAAATATTGGTCAAGAAATGACTGACGTACAGTGGACAATTTCACAAAAATTTAAATGATTTTTTGGAATTTTGCTTTTTTCAACTTCTTTTTTTTTAAACCAAACAATGAATTTTCTTAAGTGTTATCACTACGAACATTTTGTGCACCATAGGATCTAGATCGGTGCAAAAATGGCAAAGTTACAGCAGATTAATTGAATTATCAAATGAAAAAAAAAAAAACAGAACTGTAAATATACAAAGCGAATGGTAGTAACAATTAATATTAAAAATGGCTTAAAACTATTGAATGGTTGCTTATTGTGATTATTTTCTGTCTCTCGCACAAGGAACCAATAATAGTCGCCAAACATCGCCTCATCATACGCCCCTTGATACCGACGCTCCATTTCTTGTATTTATTGGTAAAAGCGCTCACCATGCTCGCCAGTTTCATCGCCAAGGTTATTTGGGCAGAAATTTAAGTGGGAATGCAGAAGGTGTGTTTTTAAAGACATATTTGCTCCTTTTTAAGTAAGATATAAAAGAAGGAGTTGGTTTTGTGAAGGAGCTTACATCTGCATATTGAACAGACTTATTACGTCCATTTTGCTTTACCTTGGCTTAGCAAAAATAGCCGGCAACGTTCGTAGGTTTACGCTAAATTGCAGAATAATCAAATGGCATATGTCGACTGCGGTATAGGAAATTAACATAAGATTCATAAGATGTCAGCAAAAAAGGCAGTGTCGCCAAAAATCTTTAATGAATGGAGCTTTTTTACACTTTTCTATTCTTAGAAACATTTTCTCGCGCATTATTTTTATTAAAAAAAGCTTTTTTAGTGATATTTTTTACGAAATTTAATGTTTCTAATATTTACAGCGTTCGTTTTTCAAATTCTGCGTTTTTACTTCCTTTGCGTTTTTGATTTGATAAAAAGCGAAAAGTGGGTTAATTCACTAAATCTTCTGTAGCTTTGACATTTTTACGCAGAAATTAGTCGCGTTGGGCGCAAAATGTTCGTATCAAAATAAACTAATGTCCCATGTAATAAATCATTAAACTTTTCATTTGTTTGGTTTAAAAAAAATAACTTCAAAAGAACAAAATTGCAAAACATCATAAAATTTTCAAATTTTGTCCACTCTAACTCTGTCATTTCTTGACCAATGTTTTCAAGAGACCCGTGGTTATTTTAGTAATTTTACTGTCTTTCATAAAAACCAAATATATACATAATCCGTCTATCTTTTTGAAAAAATTTGCATTTTAGTGACATCATCTTTTCTTAAATACAAATAACGGGTTTTCGGAATATCTCGAAAACTGTTCTACTTTTGACAATTCTGACTTAATATTCGGATTCAGCGGACAATTTTATTCAGTTGGTCAAAAAACTGTCACGTAGTGTTATTCGAAATAAAACCGTTTTTAAAAATTTATATATTAATAGAAACATTTATTCAAAAATTTCTAAAAATTATGTTTTTTTTTGAGAATTAAAATAGTTTATTATTTATTAAAAGATTTTGTTTGTTGTGCTTAATTCCCTTTTTAAATAATTGATAAAAAATAATACTGAAATTTATTGTTGGAGGATAAGCTGTTCCTTTGCGCATTTCACTGGTTGCTTAGGCCAGATCATTAGGAAACGTTCTCCTGAATAATTTTAGAAAAGCCAAAGCTATCAGCAAACAAAACTACAGAGGGAATGAGAATTACCTACAAACACTCAAAAAGTCTTCTTTGCAACGATATCAAAGCTTTAACAAAATACCAAGCAATAAATCAGTGATGAGTTTTATCTTTTCTTACATTTCCCACTACAATTATTTGGAAGTCTCCCAACATTAATTGTAGTTGTAAGTGGGTAAAGAAAAAACATATTAAAAACAAAAACAAAGTGATTTTATTGTTTTCGCAAGAAATCAAAATAAAACAATTTGCCAGTTCAGTTTTTTATGCACGTGCACTTGCTAAAATTTATTATCAAAGTTGTTTTTGGGAATACTATTATTTATTAAAAGATTTTGTTTGTTGTGCTTAATTCCCTTTTTAAATAATTGATAAAAAAAAATACTGAAATTTATTGTTGGAGGATAAGCTGTTCCGATGCGCATTTCACTGGTTGCTTAGGCCAGATCATCAAGAAACGTTCTCCTAAATAATTTTAGAAAAGCCAAAGCTATCAGCAAACAAAACTACAGAGGGAATGAGAATTACCTACAAACACTCAAAAAGTCTTCTTTGCAACGATATCAAAGCTTAAACAAAATACCAAACTATAAATCAGTGATGAGTTCTTATCTTTGCTTACATTTCCCGCTACAATTAGTTGGAATTCTCCCAACATTAATTGTAGTTGTAAGTGGGTAAAGAAAAAACATATTAAAGACAAAAACAAAGTGCTTTTATTGTTTTCGCAAGAAATCAAAACAAAAACAATTTGCCAGTTCAGTTTTTTATGCACGTGCACTTGCTAAAATTTATTATCAAAGTTGTTTTTGGGAATACTATTATTTATTAAAAGATTTTGTTTGTTGTGCTTAATTCCCTTTTTAAATAATTGATAAAAAATACTGAAATTTATTGTTGGAGGATAAGCTGTTCCTATGCGCATTTCACTGGTTGCTTAGGCCAGATCATCAGGAAACGTTCTCCTAAATAATTTTAGAAAAGCCAAAGCTATCAGCAAACAAAACTACAGAGGGAATGAGAATTACTTACAAACACTCAAAAAGTCTTCTTTGCAACGATATCAAAGCTTAAACAAAATACCAAGCAATAAATCAGTGATGAGTTTCATTTTTTCTTACATTTCCCGCTACAGTTATTTGGAATTCTCCCAACATTAATTGAAGTTGTAAGTGGGTAAAGAAAAAACATATTAAACACAAAAACAAAGTGATTTTATTGTTTTCGCAAGAAATCAAAATAAAAACAATTTGCCAGTTCATTTTTTTATGCACGTGCACTTGCTAAAATTTATTATCAAAGTTGTTTTTGGGAATACTATTATTTATTAAAAGATTTTGTTTGTTGTGCTTAATTCCCTTTTTAAATAATGGATAAAAAAAATACTGAAATTTATTGTTGGAGGATAAGCTCATCAAGAAACGTTCTCCTAAATAATTTTAGAAAAGCCAAAGCTATCAGCAAACAAAACTACAGAGGGAATGAGAATTACCTACAAACACTCAAAAAGTCTTCTTTGCAACGATATCAAAGCTTAAACAAAATACCAAACAATAAATCATTGATGAGTTTTATCCTTTCTTACATTTCCCGCTACAAATATTTGGAATTCTCCCAACATTAATTGTAGTTGTAAGTGGGTAAAGAAAAAACATATTAAAAACAACAACAAAGTGCTTTTATTATTTTCGCAAGAAATCAAAATAAAAACAATTTGCCAGTTCAGTTTTTTATGCACGTGCACTTGCTAAAATTTATTATCAAAGTTGTGTTTGGGAATACTATTATTTATTTAAAGATTTTGTTTGTTGTGCTTTATTCCCTTTTTAAATAATTGATAAAAAATACTGAAATTTATTGTTGGCGGATAAGCTGTTCCTATGCGCATTTCACTGGTTGCTTAGGCCAGATCATCAGGAAACGTTCTCCTAAATAATTTTAGAAAAGCCAAAGATATCAGCAAACAAAACTACAGAGAGAATGAGAATTACCTACAAGCACTCAAAAAGTCTTCTTTGCAACGATATCAAAGCTTAAGCAAACCAAACAATAAATCAGTGATGAGTTTTATCCTTTCTTACATTTCCCGCTACAAATATTTGGAATTCTCCCAATATTAATTGTAGTTGTAAGTGGGTAAAGAAAAAACATATTAAAAACAAAAACAAAGAGCTTTTATTGTTTTCGCAAGAAATCAAAATAAAAGCAATTTGCCAGTTCAGTTTTTTATGCACGTGCAATTGCTAAAATTTATTATCAAAGTTGTTTTTGGGAATACTATTATTTATTAAAAGACTTAGTTTGTTGTGCTTTATTCCCTTTTTAAATAATTGATAAAAAAATACTGAAATTTATTGTTGGAGGATAAGCTGTTCCTATGCGCATTTCACTGGTTGCTTAGGCCAGATCATCAGGAAACGTTCTCCTAAATAATTTTAGAAAAGCCAAAGATATCAGCAAACAAAACTACAGAGGGAATGAGAATTACCTACAAACACTCAAAAAGTAGTCTTTGCAACGATATCAAAGCTTAAACAAAATTCCAAACAATAAATCAGTGATAAGTTTTATCTTTTCTTACATTTTCGGCTACAGTTATTTGGAATTCTCCCAACATTAATTGAAGTTGTAAGTGGGTAAAGAAAAAACATATTAAAAACAAAAACAAAGTGATTTTATTGTTTTCGCAAGAAATCAAAATATAAACAATTTGCCAGTTCAGTTTTTTATGCACGTGCACTTGTTAAAATTTATTATCAAAGTTGTTTTTGGGAATACTATTATTTATTAAAAGATTTTGTTTGTTGTGCTTAATTCCCTTTTTAAATAATGGATAAAAAAAATACTGAAATTTATTGTTGGAGAATAAGCTGTTCCGATGCGCATTTCACTGGTTGCTTAGGCCAGATCATCAAGAAACGTTCTCCTAAATAATTTTAGAAAAGCCAAAGCTATCAGCAAACAAAACTACAGAGGGAATGAGAATTACCTACAAACACTCAAAAAGTCTTCTTTGCAACCATATCAAAGCTTAAACAAAATACCAAACAATAAATCAGTGATAAGTTTTATCTTTTCTTACATTTTCCGCTACAATTATTTGGAATTCTCCCTACATTAATTGTAGTTGTAAGTGGGTAATGAAAAAACACATTAAAAACAAAAACAAAGTGCTTTTATTGTTTTCGCAAGAAATCAAAATAAAAACAATTTGCCAGTTCAGTTTTTTATGCACGTGCACTTGCTAAAATTTATTATCAAAGTTGTTTTTGGGAATACTATTATTTATTAAAAGATGTTGTTTCTTGTGCTTAATTCCCTTTCTAAATAATGGATAAAAAAAATACTGAAATTTATTGTTGGAGGATAAGCTGTTCCGATGCGCATTTCACTGGTTGCTTAGGCCAGATCATCAGGAAACGTTCTCCTAAATAATTTTAGAAAAGCCAAAGATATCAGCAAACAAAACTACAGAGAGAATGAGAATTACCTACAAACACTCAAAAAGTCTTCTTTGCAACGATATCAAAGCTTAAGCAAACCAAACAATAAATCAGTGATGAGTTTTATCTTTTCTTACATTTCCCGCTAAAATTATTTGGAATTCTCCCAACATTAATTGTAGTTGTAAGTGGGTAATGAAAAAACATATTAAAAACAAAAACAAAGGGCTTTTATGGTTTTCGCAAGAAATCAAAATAAAAACAATTTGCCAGTTCAGTTTTTTATGCACGTGCACTTGCTAAAATTTATTATCAAAGTTGTTTTTGGGAATACTATTATTTATTAAAAGATTTTGTTTGTTGTGCTTAATTCCCTTTTAAAATAATTGATAAAAAATACTGAAATTTATGGTTGGAGGATAAGCTGTTCCTATGCGCATTTCACTGGTTGCTTAGGCTAGATCATCAGGAAACGTTTTCCTAAATAATTTTAGAAAAGCCAAAGCTATCAGCAAACAAAACTACAGAGGGAATGAGAATTACCTACAAACACTCAAAAAGTCTTCTTTGCAACGATATCAAAGCTTAAACAAAATACCAAGCAATAAATCAGTGATGAGTTTCATTTTTTCTTACATTTCCCGCTACAGTTATTTGGAATTCTCCCAACATTAATTGAAGTTGTAAGTGGGTAAAGAAAAAACATATTAAACACAAAAACAAAGTGATTTTATTGTTTTCGCAAGAAATCAAAATAAAAACAATTTGCCAGTTCATTTTTTTATGCACGTGCACTTGCTAAAATTTATTATCAAAGTTGTTTTTGGGAATACTATTATTTATTAAAAGATTTTGTTTGTTGTGCTTAATTCCCTTTTTAAATAATGGATAAAAAAAATACTGAAATTTATTGTTGGAGGATAAGCTCATCAAGAAACGTTCTCCTAAATAATTTTAGAAAAGCCAAAGCTATCAGCAAACAAAACTACAGAGGGAATGAGAATTACCTACAAACACTCAAAAAGTCTTCTTTGCAACGATATCAAAGCTTAAACAAAATACCAAGCAATAAATCAGTGATGAGTTTTATCCTTTCTTACATTTCCCGCTACAAATATTTGGAATTCTCCCAACATTAATTGTAGTTGTAAGTGGGTAAAGAAAAAACATATTAAAAACAACAACAAAGTGCTTTTATTATTTTCGCAAGAAATCAAAATAAAAACAATTTGCCAGTTCAGTTTTTTATGCACGTGCACTTGCTAAAATTTATTATCAAAGTTGTGTTTGGGAATACTATTATTTATTTAAAGATTTTGTTTCTTGTGCTTAATTCCCTTTTTAAATAATGGATAAAAAAAATACTGAAATTTATTGTTGGAGGATAAGCTGTTCCGATGCGCATTTCACTGGTTGCTTAGGCCAGATCATCAAGAAACGTTCTCCTAAATAATTTTAGAAAAGCCAAAGCTATCAGCAAACAAAACTACAGAGGGAATGAGAATTACCTACAAACACTCAAAAAGTCTTCTTTGCAACGATATCAAAGCTTAAGCAAACCAAACAATAAATCAGTGATGAGTTTTATCCTTTCTTACATTTCCCGCTACAAATATTTGGAATTCTCCCAATATTAATTGTAGTTGTAAGTGGGTAAAGAAAAAACATATTAAAAACAAAAACAAAGTGCTTTTATTGTTTTCGCAAGAAATCAAAATAAAAGCAATTTGCCAGTTCAGTTTTTTATGCACGTGCAATTGCTAAAATTTATTATCAAAGTTGTTTTTGGGAATACTATTATTTATTAAAAGACTTAGTTTGTTGTGCTTTATTCCCTTTTTAAATAATTGATAAAAAATACTGAAATTTATTGTTGGCGGATAAGCTGTTCCTATGCGCATTTCACTGGTTGCTTAGGCCAGATCATCAGGAAACGTTCTCCTAAATAATTTTAGAAAAGCCAAAGATATCAGCAAACAAAACTACAGAGAGAATGAGAATTACCTACAAGCACTCAAAAAGTCTTCTTTGCAACGATATCAAAGCTTAAGCAAACCAAACAATAAATCAGTGATGAGTTTTATCCTTTCTTACATTTCCCGCTACAAATATTTGGAATTCTCCCAATATTAATTGTAGTTGTAAGTGGGTAAAGAAAAAACATATTAAAAACAAAAACAAAGTGCTTTTATTGTTTTCGCAAGAAATCAAAATAAAAGCAATTTGCCAGTTCAGTTTTTTATGCACGTGCAATTGCTAAAATTTATTATCAAAGTTGTTTTTGGGAATACTATTATTTATTAAAAGACTTAGTTTGTTGTGCTTTATTCCCTTTTTAAATAATTGATAAAAAAATACTGAAATTTATTGTTGGAGGATAAGCTGTTCCTATGCGCATTTCACTGGTTGCTTAGGCCAGATCATCAGGAAACGTTCTCCTAAATAATTTTAGAAAAGCCAAAGATATCAGCAAACAAAACTACAGAGGGAATGAGAATTACCTACAAACACTCAAAAAGTAGTCTTTGCAACGATATCAAAGCTTAAACAAAATTCCAAACAATAAATCAGTGATAAGTTTTATCTTTTCTTACATTTTCGGCTACAGTTATTTGGAATTCTCCCAACATTAATTGAAGTTGTAAGTGGGTAAAGAAAAAACATATTAAAAACAAAAACAAAGTGATTTTATTGTTTTCGCAAGAAATCAAAATATAAACAATTTGCCAGTTCAGTTTTTTATGCACGTGCACTTGTTAAAATTTATTATCAAAGTTGTTTTTGGGAATACTATTATTTATTAAAAGATTTTGTTTGTTGTGCTTAATTCCCTTTTTAAATAATGGATAAAAAAAATACCGAAATTTATTGTTGGAGAATAAGCTGTTCCGATGCGCATTTCACTGGTTGCTTAGGCCAGATCATCAAGAAACGTTCTCCTAAATAATTTTAGAAAAGCCAAAGCTATCAGCAAACAAAACTACAGAGGGAATGAGAATTACCTACAAACACTCAAAAAGTCTTCTTTGCAACCATATCAAAGCTTAAACAAAATACCAAACAATAAATCAGTGATAAGTTTTATCTTTTCTTACATTTTCCGCTACAATTATTTGGAATTCTCCCTACATTAATTGTAGTTGTAAGTGGGTAATGAAAAAACACATTAAAAACAAAAACAAAGTGCTTTTATTGTTTTCGCAAGAAATCAAAATAAAAACAATTTGCCAGTTCAGTTTTTTATGCACGTGCACTTGCTAAAATTTATTATCAAAGTTGTTTTTGGGAATACTATTATTTATTAAAAGATGTTGTTTCTTGTGCTTAATTCCCTTTTTAAATAATGGATAAAAAAAATACTGAAATTTATTGTTGGAGGATAAGCTGTTCCGATGCGCATTTCACTGGTTGCTTAGGCCAGATCATCAAGAAACGTTCTCCTAAATAATTTTAGAAAAGCCAAAGCTATCAGCAAACAAAACTACAGAGGGAATGAGAATTACCTACAAACACTCAAAAAGTCTTCTTTGCAACGATATCAAAGCTTAAACAAAATACCAAACAATAAATCAGTGATGAGTTTTATCCTTTCTTACATTTCCCGCTACAAATATTTGGAATTCTCCCAACATTAATTGTAGTTGTAAGTGGGTAAAGAAAAAACATATTAAAAACAACAACAAAGTGCTTTTATTATTTTCGCAAGAAATCAAAATAAAAACAATTTGCCAGTTCAGTTTTTTATGCACGTGCACTTGCTAAAATTTATTATCAAAGTTGTGTTTGGGAATACTATTATTTATTTAAAGATTTTGTTTGTTGTGCTTTATTCCCTTTTTAAATAATTGATAAAAAATACTGAAATTTATTGTTGGCGGATAAGCTGTTCCTATGCGCATTTCACTGGTTGCTTAGGCCAGATCATCAGGAAACGTTCTCCTAAATAATTTTAGAAAAGCCAAAGATATCAGCAAACAAAACTACAGAGAGAATGAGAATTACCTACAAACACTCAAAAAGTCTTCTTTGCAACGATATCAAAGCTTAAGCAAACCAAACAATAAATCAGTGATGAGTTTTATCTTTTCTTACATTTCCCGCTAAAATTATTTGGAATTCTCCCAACATTATTTGTAGTTGTAAGTGGGTAATGAAAAAACATATTAAAAACAAAAACAAAGGGCTTTTATGGTTTTCGCAAGAAATCAAAATAAAAACAATTTGCCAGTTCAGTTTTTTATGCACGTGCACTTGCTAAAATTTATTATCAAAGTTGTTTTTGGGAATACTATTATTTATTAAAAGATTTTGTTTGTTGTGCTTAATTCCCTTTTAAAATAATTGATAAAAAATACTGAAATTTATGGTTGGAGGATAAGCTGTTCCTATGCGCATTTCACTGGTTGCTTAGGCTAGATCATCAGGAAACGTTTTCCTAAATAATTTTAGAAAAGCCAAAGCTATCAGCAAACAAAACTACAGAGGGAATGAGAATTACCTACAAACACTCAAAAAGTCTTCTTTGCAACGATATCAAAGCTTAAACAAAATACCAAGCAATAAATCAGTGATGAGTTTCATTTTTTCTTACATTTCCCGCTACAGTTATTTGGAATTCTCCCAACATTAATTGAAGTTGTAAGTGGGTAAAGAAAAAACATGTTAAAAACAAAAACAAAGTGATTTTATTGTTTTCGCAAGAAATCAAAATATAAACAATTTGCCAGTTCAGTTTTTTATGCACGTGCACTTGTTAAAATTTATTATCAAAGTTGTTTTTGGGAATACTATTATTTATTAAAAGATTTTGTTTGTTGTGCTTAATTCCCTTTTTAAATAATGGATAAAAAAATACTGAAATTTATTGTTGGAGAATAAGCTGTTCCGATGCGCATTTCACTGGTTGCTTAGGCCAGATCATCAAGAAACGTTCTCCTAAATAATTTTAGAAAAGCCAAAGCTATCAGCAAACAAAACTACAGAGGGAATGAGAATTACCTTCAAACACTCAAAAAGTCTTCTTTGCAACGATATCAAAGCTTAAACAAAATACCAAATAATAAATCAGTGATGAGTTTTATCCTTTCTTACATTTCCCGCTACAATTAGTTGGAATTCTCCCAACATTAATTGTAGTTGTAAGTGGGTAAAGAAAAAACATATTAAAGACAAAAACACAGTGCTTTTATTGTTTTCGCAAGAAATCAAAACAAAAACAATTTGCCAGTTCAGTTTTTTATGCACGTGCACTTGCTAAAATTTATTATCAAAGTTGTTTTTGGGAATACTATTATTTATTAAAAGATTTTGTTTGTTGTGCTTAATTCCCTTTTTAAATAATTGATAAAAAATACTGAAATTTATTGTTGGAGGATAAGCTGTTCCTATGCGCATTTCACTGGTTGCTTAGGCCAGATCATCAGGAAACGTTCTCCTAAATAATTTTAGAAAAGCCAAAGCTATCAGCAAACAAAACTACAGAGGGAATGAGAATTACCTACAAACACTCAAAAAGTCTTCTTTGCAACGATATCAAAGCTTAAACAAAATACCAAGCAATAAATCAGTGATGAGTTTCATTTTTTCTTACATTTCCCGCTACAGTTATTTGGAATTCTCCCAACATTAATTGAAGTTGTAAGTGGGTAAAGAAAAAACATATTAAACACAAAAACAAAGTGATTTTATTGTTTTCGCAAGAAATCAAAATAAAAACAATTTGCCAGTTCATTTTTTTATGCACGTGCACTTGCTAAAATTTATTATAAAAGTTGTTTTTGGGAATACTATTATTTATTAAAAGATTTTGTTTCTTGTGCTTAATTCCCTTTTTAAATAATGGATAAAAAAATACTGAAATTTATTGTTGGAGAATAAGCTGTTCCGATGCGCATTTCACTGGTTGCTTAGGCCAGATCATCAAGAAACGTTCTCCTAAATAATTTTAGAAAAGCCAAAGCTATCAGCAAACAAAACTACAGAGGGAATGAGAATTACCTTCAAACACTCAAAAAGTCTTCTTTGCAACGATATCAAAGCTTAAACAAAATACCAAATAATAAATCAGTGATGAGTTTTATCCTTTCTTACATTTCCCGCTACAATTAGTTGGAATTCTCCCAACATTAATTGTAGTTGTAAGTGGGTAAAGAAAAAACATATTAAAGACAAAAACACAGTGCTTTTATTGTTTTCGCAAGAAATCAAAACAAAAACAATTTGCCAGTTCAGTTTTTTATGCACGTGCACTTGCTAAAATTTATTATCAAAGTTGTTTTTGGGAATACTATTATTTATTAAAAGATTTTGTTTGTTGTGCTTAATTCCCTTTTTAAATAATTGATAAAAAATACTGAAATTTATTGTTGGAGGATAAGCTGTTCCTATGCGCATTTCACTGGTTGCTTAGGCCAGATCATCAGGAAACGTTCTCCTAAATAATTTTAGAAAAGCCAAAGCTATCAGCAAACAAAACTACAGAGGGAATGAGAATTACCTACAAACACTCAAAAAGTCTTCTTTGCAACGATATCAAAGCTTAAACAAAATACCAAGCAATAAATCAGTGATGAGTTTCATTTTTTCTTACATTTCCCGCTACAGTTATTTGGAATTCTCCCAACATTAATTGAAGTTGTAAGTGGGTAAAGAAAAAACATATTAAACACAAAAACAAAGTGATTTTATTGTTTTCGCAAGAAATCAAAATAAAAACAATTTGCCAGTTCATTTTTTTATGCACGTGCACTTGCTAAAATTTATTATAAAAGTTGTTTTTGGGAATACTATTATTTATTAAAAGATTTTGTTTCTTGTGCTTAATTCCCTTTTTAAATAATGGATAAAAAAAATACTGAAATTTATTGTTGGAGGATATGCTGTTCCGATGCGCATTTCACTGGTTGCTTAGGCCAGATCATCAAGAAACGTTCTCCTAAATAATTTTAGAAAAGCCAAAGCTATCAGCAAACAAAACTACAGAGGGAATGAGAATTACCTACAAACACTCAAAAAGTCTTCTTTGCAACGATATCAAAGCTTAAACAAAATACCAAACAATAAATCAGTGATGAGTTTTATCCTTTCTTACATTTCCCGCTACAAATATTTGGAATTCTCCCAACATTAATTGTAGTTGTAAGTGGGTAAAGAAAAAACATATTAAAAACAACAACAAAGTGCTTTTATTATTTTCGCAAGAAATCAAAATAAAAACAATTTGCCAGTTCAGTTTTTTATGCACGTGCACTTGCTAAAATTTATTATCAAAGTTGTGTTTGGGAATACTATTATTTTTTTAAAGATTTTGTTTGTTGTGCTTTATTCCCTTTTTAAATAATTGATAAAAAATACTGAAATTTATTGTTGGCGGATAAGCTGTTCCTATGCGCATTTCACTGGTTGCTTAGGCCAGATCATCAGGAAACGTTCTCCTAAATAATTTTAGAAAAGCCAAAGATATCAGCAAACAAAACTACAGAGAGAATGAGAATTACCTACAAACACTCAAAAAGTCTTCTTTGCAACGATATCAAAGCTTTAGCAAACCAAACAATAAATCAGTGATGAGTTTTATCTTTTCTTACATTTCCCGCTAAAATTATTTGGAATTCTCCCAACATTAATTGTAGTTGTAAGTGGGTAATGAAAAAACATATTAAAAACAAAAACAAAGGGCTTTTATTGTTTTCGCAAGAAATCAAAATAAAAACAATTTGCCAGTTCAGTTTTTTATGCACGTGCACTTGCTAAAATTTATTATCAAAGTTGTTTTTGGGAATACTATTATTTATTAAAAGATTTTGTTTGTTGTGCTTAATTCCCTTTAAAAATACTGAAATTTATGGTTGGAGGATAAGCTGTTCCTATGCGCATTTCACTGGTTGCTTAGGCTAGATCATCAGGAAACGTTTTCCTAAATAATTTTAGAAAAGCCAAAGCTATCAGCAAACAAAACTACAGAGGGAATGAGAATTACCTACAAACACTCAAAAAGTAGTCTTTGCAACGATATCAAAGCTTAAACAAAATACCAAACAATAAATCAGTGATAAGTTTTATCTTTTCTTACATTTCCCGCTACAATTATTTGGAATTCTCCCAACATTAATTGTAGTTGTAAGTGGGTAATGAAAAAACATATTAAAAACAAAAACAAAGGGCTTTTATTGTTTTCGCAAGAAATCAAAATAAAAACAATTTGCCAGTTCAGTTTTTTATGCACGTGCACTTGCTAAAATTTATTATCAAAGTTGTTTTTGGGAATACTATTATTTATTAAGAGATTTTGTTTGTTGTGCTTAATTCCCTTTTTAAATAATTGATAAAAAATACTGAAATTTATTGTTGGAGGATAAGCTGTTCCTATGCGCATTTCACAGGTTGCTTAGGCCAGATCATCAAGAAACGTTCTCCTAAATAATTTTAGAAAAGCCAAAGCTATCAGCAAACAAAACTACAGAGGGAATGAGAATTACCTACAAACACTCAAAAAGTCTTCTTTGCAACGACATCAAAGCTTAAACCAAATACCAAACAATAAATCAGTGATGAGTTTTATCTTTTCTTACATTTCCCGCTACAATTATCTGGAATTCTCCCAACATTAATTGTAGTTGTAAGTGGGTAAAGAAAAAACATATTAAAAACAAAAACAAAGTACTTTTATTGTTTTCGCAAGAAATCAAAATAAAAACAATTTGCCAGTTCAGTTTTTTATGCACGTGCACTTGCTAAAATTTATTATTAAAGTTGTTTTTGGGAATACTATTATTTATTAAAAGATTTTGTTTGTTGTGCTTAATTTCCTTTTTAAATAATTGATAAAAAATACTGAAATTTATGGTTGGAGGATAAGCTGTTCCTATGCGCATTTCACTGGTTGCTTAGGCCAGATCATCAGGAAACGTTTTCCTAAATAATTTTAGAAAAGCCAAAGATATCAGCAAATAAAACTACAGAGGGAATGAGAATTACCTACAAACACTCAAAAAGTCTTCTTTGCAACGATATCAAAGCTTAAACAAAATACCAAATAATAAATCAGTGATGAGTTTTATCCTTTCTTACATTTCCCGCTACAAATATTTGGAATTCTCCCAATATTAATTGTAGTTGTAAGTGGGTAAAGAAAAAACATATTAAAAACAAAAACAAAGTGCTTTTATTGTTTTCGCAAGAAATCAAAATAAAAGCAATTTGCCAGTTCAGTTTTTTATGCACGTGCAATTGCTAAAATTTATTATCAAAGTTGTTTTTGGGAATACTATTATTTATTAAAAGACTTAGTTTGTTGTGCTTTATTCCCTTTTTAAATAATTGATAAAAAAATACTGAAATTTATTGTTGGAGGATAAGCTGTTCCTATGCGCATTTCACTGGTTGCTTAGGCCAGATCATCAGAAAACGTTCTCCTAAATAATTTTAGAAAAGCCAAAGATATCAGCAAACAAAACTACAGAGGGAATGAGAATTACCTACAAACACTCAAAAAGTAGTCTTTGCAACGATATCAAAGCTTAAACAAAATACCAAACAATAAATCAGTGATAAGTTTTATCTTTTCTTACATTTCCCGCTACAATTATTTGGAATTCTCCCAACATTAATTGTAGTTGTAAGTGGGTAATGAAAAAACATATTAAAAACAAAAACAAAGGGCTGTTTATTGTTGTGACTTTGTTGAAGCTTTGATATTGTTACATTTAAGACCAGAGTGTTTTAAAATTCTTATTCACTTTATGGTCTTACTTGTATAATATTTTTAGCTTTTCTAAAGTATTTGGAAAAAGTTTCATGACGAGCTGGCCTAAGCAACCAGCGAAATGCGCATAGGAACTAGCTTTCCCACAACAATAAATTTCAGTGTTTTCATTTAAAAAAATTGGGATTATTAGCACATCATTAATAAATGAATTAATTAGTAAAATATTTCATTCCCAAAAATAATTTTTGATAATAAATTTGCATGTGCCCGGCAAATAAAAAACTGAAATGGCAAGCTGCTTTATTTAAGCATCTTGTTTTTTTAATTTTGTTTTTTTCTTTCTATCCTCTTACAACTACAATTTGTGTTGGAAAAAACCCAGCCAATTGTAGGGGAATGTAAGAAAGAAAAAATTGACTGTTTATTGTTGTGACTTTATTGAAGCTTTGATATTGTTACATTTAAGACCAGAGTGTTTTAAAATTCTTATTCACTTTATGGTCTTACTTGTATAATATTTTTAGCTTTTCTAAAGTATTTGGAAAAAGTTTCCTGACGAGCTGGCCTAAGCAACCAGCGAAATGCGCATAGGAACTAGCTTTCCCACAACAATAAATTTCAGTGTTTTCATTTAAAAAAATTGGGATTATTAGCACATCATTAATAAATGAATTAATTAGTAAAATATTTCATTCCCAAAAATAATTTTTGAAAGGGCTTTTATTGTTTTCGCAAGAAATCAAAATAAAAACAATTTGCCAGTTCAGTTTTTTATGCAAGTGCACTTGCTAAAATTTATTATCAAAGTGGTTTTTGGGAATACTATTATTTATTAAAAGATTTTGTTTGTTGTGCTTAATTCCCTTTTTAAATAATTGATAAAAAATACTGAAATTTATTGTTGGAGGATAAGCTGTTCCTATGCGCATTTCACAGGTTGCTTAGGCCAGATCATCAAGAAACGTTCTCCTAAATAATTTTAGAAAAGCCAAAGCTATCAGCAAACAAAACTACAGAGGGAATGAGAATTACCTACAAACACTCAAAAAGTCTTCTTTGCAACGACATCAAAGCTTAAACAAAATACCAAACAATAAATCAGTGATGAGTTTTATCTTTTCTTACATTTCCCGCTACAATTATCTGGAATTCTCCAACATTAATTGTAGTTGTAAGTGGGTAAAGAAAAAACATATTAAAAACAAAAACAAAGTGCTTTTATTGTTTTCGCAAGAAATGAAAATAAAAACAATTTGCCAGTTCAGTTTTTTATGCACGTGCACTTACTAAAATTTATTATCAAAGTTGTTTTTGGGAATACTATTATTTATTAAAAGATTTTGTTTGTTGTGCTTAATTTCCTTTTTAAATAATTGATAAAAAATACGGAAATTTATGGTTGGAGGATAAGCTGTTCCTATGCGCATTTCACTGGTTGCTTAGGCCAAATCATCAGGAAACGTTTTCCTAAATAATTTTAGAAAAGCCAAAGATATCAGCAAATAAAACTACAGAGGGAATGAGAATTACCTACAAACACTCAAAAAGTCTTCTTTGCAACGATATCAAAGCTTAAACAAAATACCAAATAATAAATCAGTGATAAGTTTTATCTTTTCTTACATTTCCCGCTACAATTATTTGGAATTCTCCCAACATTAATTGTAGTTGTAAGTGGGTAATGAAAAAACATATTAAAAACAAAAACAAAGGGCTTTTATTGTTTTCGCAAGAAATCAAAATAAAACAATTTGCCAGTTCAATTTTTTATGCACGTGTACTTGCTAAAATTTATTATCAAAGTTGTTTTTGGGAATACTATTATTTATTAAAAGATTTTGTTTGTTGTGCTTAATTCCCTTTTTAAATAATTAATAAAAAATACTGAAATTTATTGTTGGAGGATAAGCTGTTCCTATGCGCATTTCACAGGTTGCTTAGGCCAGATCATCAAGAAACGTTCTTCTAAATAATTTTAGAAAAGCCAAAGCTATCAGCAAACAAAACTACAGAGGGAATGAGAATTACCTACAAACACTCAAAAAGTCTTCTTTGCAACGATATCAAAGCTTAAACAAAAGACCAACCAATAAATCAGTGATGAGTTTTATCTTTTCTTACATTTCCCGCTACAATTATTTGGAATTCTCCCAACATTAATTGTAGTTGTAAGTGGGTAAAGAAAAAACATATTAAAAACAAAAACAAAGTGCTTTTATTGTTTTCGCAAGAAATCAAAATAAAAACAATTTGCCAGTTCAGTTTCTTATGCACGTGCACTTGCTAAAATTTATTATCAAAGTTGTTTTTGGGAATACTATTATTTATTAAAAGATTTTGTTTCTTGTGCTTAATTCCCTTTTTAAATAATGGATAAAAAAAATACTGAAATTTATTGTTGGAGGATAAGCTGTTCCGATGCGCATTTCACTGGTTGCTTAGGCCAGATCATCAAGAAACGTTCTCCTAAATAATTTTAGAAAAGCCAAAGCTATCAGCAAACAAAACTACAGAGGGAATGAGCATTACCTACAAACACTCAAAAAGTCTTCTTTGCAACGATATCAAAGCTTAAACAAAATACCAAACAATAAATCAGTGATGAGTTTTATCTTTTCTTACATTTCCCGCTAAAATTATTTGGAATTCTCCCAACATTAATTGTAGTTGAAAGTGGGTAATGAAAAAACATATTAAAAACAAAAACAAAAACGCTTTTATTGTTTTCGCAAGAAATCAAAATAAAAACAATTTGCCAGTTCAGTTTTTTATGCACGTGCACTTGCTAAAATTTATTATCAAAGTTGTTTTTGGGAATACTATTATTTATTAAAAGATTTTGTTTGTTGTGCTTAATTCCCTTTTTAAATAATTGATAAAAAATACTGAAATTTATGGTTGGAGGATAAGCTGTTCCTATGCGTATTTCACTGGTTGCTTAGGTCAGATCATCAGGAAACGTTTTCCTAAATAATTTTAGAAAAGCCAAAGATATCAGCAAACAAAACTACAGAGGGAATGAGAATTACCTACAAACACTCAAAAAGTCTTCTTTGCAACGATATCAAAGCTTAAACAAAATACCAAACAATAAATCAGTGATAAGTTTGATCTTTTCTTACATTTCCCGCTACAATTATTTGGAATTCTCCCAATTCTCCCAACATTAATTGTAGTTGTAAGTGGGTAATGAAAAAACATATTAAAAACAAAAACAAAGGGCTTTTATTGTTTTCGCAAGAAATCAAAATAAAAACAATTTGCCAGTTCAGTTTTTTATGCACGTGCACTTGCTAAAATTTATTATCAAAGTTGTTTTTGGGAATAGTATTATTTATTAAAAGATTTTGTTTGTTGTGCTTAATTCCCTTTTTAAATAATTGATAACAAATACTGAAATTTATTGTTGGAGGATAAGCTGTTCCTATGCGCATTTCACAGGTTGCTTAGGCCAGATCATCAAGAAACATTCTCCTAAATAATTTTAGAAAAGCCAAAGCTATCAGCAAACAACACTACAGAGGGAATGAGAATTACCTACAAACACTCAAAAAGTCTTCTTTGCAACGATATCAAAGCTTAAACAAAAGACCAAACAATAAATCAGTGATGAGTTTTATCTTTTCTTACATTTCCCGCTACAATTATTTGGAATTCTCCCAACATTAATTGTAGTTGTAAGTGGGGAAAGAAAAAACATTAAAAACAAAAACAAAGTGCTTTTATTGTTTTCGCAAGAAACCAAAATAAAAACAATTTGCCAGTTCAGTTTTTTATGCACGTGCACTTGCTAAAATTTATTATCAAAGTTGTTTTTGGGAATACTATTATTTATTAAAAGATTTTGTTTGTTGTGCTTAATTCCCTTTTTAAATAATTGATAAAAAATACTTAAATTTATTGTTGGAGGATAAGCTGTTCCTATCCGCATTTCACTGGTTGCTTAGGCCAGATCATCAGGAAACGTTCTCCGTAATAATTCTAGAAAAGCCAAAGCTATCAGCAAACGAAACTACAGAGGGAATGAGAATTACCAACAAACACTCAAAAAGTCTTCTTTGCAACGATATCAAAGCTTAAACAAAATACCAAACAATAAATCAGTGATAAGTTTGATCTTTTCTTACATTTCCCGCTACAATTATTTGGAATTCTCCCAACATTAATTGTAGTTGTAAGTGGGTAATGAAAAAACATATTAAAAACAAAAACAAAGGGCTTTTATTGTTTTCGCAAGAAATCAAAATAAAAACAATTTGCCAGTTCAGTTTTTTATGCACGTGCACTTGCTAAAATTTATTATCAAAGTTGTTTGTGGGAATACTATTATTTATTAAAAGATTTTGTTTGTTGTGCTTAATTCCCTTTTTAAATAATTGATAAAAAATACTGAAATTTATTGTTGGAGGATAAGCTGTTCCTAAGCGCATTTCACAGGTTGCTTAGGCCAGATCATCAAGAAACGTTCTCCTAAATAATTTTAGAAAAGCCAAAGCTATCAGCAAACAAAACTACAGAGGGAATGAAAATTACCTACAAACACTCAAAAAGTCTTCTTTGCAACGATATCAAAGCTTAAACAAAATACCAAACAATAAATCAGTGATGAGTTTTATCTTTTCTTACATTTCCCGCTAAAATTATTTGGAATTCTCCCAACATTAATTGTAGTTGTAAGTGGGTAATGAAAAAACATATTAAAAACAAAAACAAAGTGCTTTTATTGTTTTCGCAAGAAATCAAAATAAAAACAATTTGCCAGTTCAGTTTTTTATGCACGTGCACTTGCTAAAATTTATTATCAAAGTTGTTTTTGGGAATACTATTATTTATTTAAAGATTTTGTTTGTTGTGCTTTATTCCCTTTTTAAATAATTGATAAAAAATACTGAAATTTATTGTTGGAGGATAAGCTGTTCCCATGCGCATTTCACTGGTTGCTAAGCCCAGATCATCAGGAAACGTCCTCCTAAAAAATTTTAGAAAAGCCAAAGATATCAGCAAACAAAACTACAGAGAGAATGAGAATTATCTACAAACACTCAAAAAGTCTTCTTTGCAACGATATCAAAGCTTAAACAAAATACCAAACAATAAATCAGTGATGAGTTTTATCTTTTCTTACATTTCCCGCTAAAATTATTTGGAATTCTCCCAACATTAATTGTAGTTGTAAGTGGGTAATGAAAAAACATATTAAAAACAAAAACAAAAACGCTTTTATTGTTTTCGCAAGAAATCAAAATAAAAACAATTTGCCAGTTCAGTTTTTTATGCACGTGCACTTGCTAAAACTTATTATCAAAGTTGTTTTTGGGAATACTATTATTTATTAAAAGATTTTGTTTGTTGTGCTTAATTCCCTTTTTAAATAATTGATAAAAAATACTGAAATTTATTGTTGGAGGATAAGCTGTTCCTATGCGCATTTCACTGATTGCTTAGGCCAGATCATCAAGAAACGTTCTCCTAAATAATTTTAGAAAAGCCAAAGCTATCAGCAAACAAAACTACAGAGGGAATGCGAATTACCTACAAACACTCAAAAAGTCATATTTGCAACGATATCAAAGCTTAAACAAAATACCAAACAATAAATCAGTGATGAGTTTTATCTTTTCTTACATTTCCCGCTACAATTATTTGGAATTCTCCCAACAATAATTGTAGTTGTAAGTGGGTAAAGAAAAAACATATTAAAAACAAAAACAATTTGCCAGTTCAGTTTTTTATGCACGTGCACTTGTTAAAATTTATTATCAAAGTTGTTTTTGGGAATACTATTATTTATTAAAAGATTTTGTTTGTTGTGCTTAATTCCCTTATTAAATAATTGATAAAAAATACTGAAATTTATGGTTGGAGATAAGCTGTTCCTATGCGCATTTCACTGGTTGCTTAGGCTAGATCATCAGGAAACGTTTTCCTAAATAATTTTAGAAAAGCCAAAGCTATCAGCAAACAAAACTACAGAGGGAATGAGAATTACCTACAAACACTCAAAAAGTCTTCTTTGCAACGATATCAAAGCTTAAACAAAATACCAAACAATAAATCAGTGATGAGTTTTATCCTTTCTTACATTTCCCGCTACAAATATTTGGAATTCTCCCAATATTAATTGTAGTTGTAAGTGGGTAAAGAAAAAACATATTAAAAACAAAAACAAAGTGGTTTTATTGTTTTCGCAAGAAATCAAAATAAAAACAATTTGCCAGTTCAGTTTTTTATGCACGTGCACTTGCTAAAATTTATTATCAAAGTTGTTTTTGGGAATACTATTATTTATTTAAAGATTTTGTTTGTTGTGCTTTATTCCCTTTTTAAATAATTGATAAAAATACTGAAATTTATTGTTGGAGGATAAGCTGTTCCTATGCGCATTTCACTGGTTGCTAAGCCCAGATCATCAGGAAACGTCCTCCTAAAAAATTTTAGAAAAGCCAAAGATATCAGCAAACAAAACTACAGAGAGAATGAAAATTATCTACAAACACTCAAAAAGTCTTCTTTGCAACGATATCAAAGCTTAAACAAAATACCAAACAATAAATCAGTGATGAGTTTTATCTTTTCTTACATTTCCCGCTAAAATTATTTGGAATTCTCCCAACATTAATTGTAGTTATAAGTGGGTAATGAAAAAACATATTAAAAACAAAAACAAAGGGCTTTTATTGTTTTCGCAAGAAATCAAAATAAAAACAATTTGCCAGTTCAGTTTTTTATGCACGTGCACTTGCTAAAATTTATTATCAAAGTTGTTTTTGGGAATACTATTATTTATTAAAAGATTTTGTTTGTTGTGCTTAATTCCCTTTTTAAATAATTGATAACAAATACTGAAATTTATTGTTGGAGGATAAGCTGTTCCTATGCGCATTTCACAGGTTGCTTAGGCCAGATCATCAAGAAACGTTCTCCTAAATAATTTTAGAAAAGCCAAAACTATCAGCAAACAACACTACAGAGGGAATGAGAATTACCTACAAACACTCAAAAAGTCTTCTTTGCAACGATATCAAAGCTTAAACAAAAGACCAAACAATAAATCAGTGATGAGTTTTATCTTTTCTTACATTTCCCGCTACAATTATTTGGAATTCTCCCAACATTAATTGTAGTTGTAAGTGGGGAAAGAAAAAACATATTAAAAACAAAAACAAAGTGCTTTTATTGTTTTCGCAAGAAACCAAAATAAAAACAATTTGCTAGTTCAGTTTTTTATGCACGTGCACTTGCTAAAATTTATTATCAAAGTTGTTTTTGGGAATACTATTATTTATTAAAAGATTTTGTTTGTTGTGCTTAATTCCCTTTTTAAATAATTGATAAAAAATACTTAAATTTATTGTTGGAGGATAAGCTGTTCCTATCCGCATTTCACTGGTTGCTTAGGCCAGATCATCAGGAAACGTTCTCCGTAATAATTCTAGAAAATCCAAAGCTATCAGCAAACAAAACTACAGAGGGAATGAGAATTACCTCCAAACACTCAAAACGTCTTCTTTGCAACGATATCAAAGCTTAAACAAAATACCAAACAATAAATCAGTGATAAGTTTGATCTTTTCTTACATTTCCCGCTACAATTATTTGGAATTCTCCCAACATTAATTGTAGTTGTAAGTGGGTAATGAAAAAACATATTAAAAACAAAAACAAAGGGCTTTTATTGTTTTCGCAAGAAATCAAAATAAAAACAATTTGCCAGTTCAGTTTTTTATGCACGTGCACTTGCTAAAATTTATTATCAAAGTTGTTTTTGGGAATACTATTATTTATTAAAAGATTTTGTTTGTTGTGCTTAATTCCCTTTTTAAATAATTGATAAAAAATACTGAAATTTATTGTTGGAGGATAAGCTGTTCCTATGCGGATTTCACTGGTTGCTAAGCCCAGATCATCAGGAAACGTCCTCCTAAAAAAATTTAGAAAAGCCAAAGATATCAGCAAACAAAACTACAGAGAGAATGAGAATTATCTACAAACACTCAAAAAGTCTTCTTTGCAACGATATCAAAGCTTAAACAAAATACCAAACAATAAATCAGTGATGAGTTTTATCTTTTCTTACATTTCCCGCTACAATTATTTGGAATTCTCCCAACATTAATTGTAGTTGTAAGTGGGTAATGAAAAAACATATTAAAAACAAAAACAAAGGGCTTTTATTGTTTTCGCAAGAAATCAAAATAAAACAATTTGCCAGTTCAATTTTTTATGCACGTGTACTTGCTAAAATTTATTATCAAAGTTGTTTTTGGGAATACTATTATTTATTAAAAGATTTTGTTTGTTGTGCTTAATTCCCTTTTTAAATAATTAATAAAAAATACTGAAATTTATTGTTGGAGGATAAGCTGTTCCTATGCGCATTTCACAGGTTGCTTAGGCCAGATCATCAAGAAACGTTCTTCTAAATAATTTTAGAAAAGCCAAAGCTATCAGCAAACAAAACTACAGAGGGAATGAGAATTACCTACAAACACTCAAAAAGTCTTCTTTGCAACGATATCAAAGCTTAAACAAAAGACCAACCAATAAATCAGTGATGAGTTTTATCTTTTCTTACATTTCCCGCTACAATTATTTGGAATTCTCCCAACATTAATTGTAGTTGTAAGTGGGTAAAGAAAAAACATATTAAAAACAAAAACAAAGTGCTTTTATTGTTTTCGCAAGAAATCAAAATAAAAACAATTTGCCAGTTCAGTTTCTTATGCACGTGCACTTGCTAAAATTTATTATCAAAGTTGTTTTTGGGAATACTATTATTTATTAAAAGATTTTGTTTCTTGTGCTTAATTCCCTTTTTAAATAATGGATAAAAAAAATACTGAAATTTATTGTTGGAGGATAAGCTGTTCCGATGCGCATTTCACTGGTTGCTTAGGCCAGATCATCAAGAAACGTTCTCCTAAATAATTTTAGAAAAGCCAAAGCTATCAGCAAACAAAACTACAGAGGGAATGAGCATTACCTACAAACACTCAAAAAGTCTTCTTTGCAACGATATCAAAGCTTAAACAAAATACCAAACAATAAATCAGTGATGAGTTTTATCTTTTCTTACATTTCCCGCTAAAATTATTTGGAATTCTCCCAACATTAATTGTAGTTGAAAGTGGGTAATGAAAAAACATATTAAAAACAAAAACAAAAACGCTTTTATTGTTTTCGCAAGAAATCAAAATAAAAACAATTTGCCAGTTCAGTTTTTTATGCACGTGCACTTGCTAAAATTTATTATCAAAGTTGTTTTTGGGAATACTATTATTTATTAAAAGATTTTGTTTGTTGTGCTTAATTCCCTTTTTAAATAATTGATAAAAAATACTGAAATTTATGGTTGGAGGATAAGCTGTTCCTATGCGTATTTCACTGGTTGCTTAGGTCAGATCATCAGGAAACGTTTTCCTAAATAATTTTAGAAAAGCCAAAGATATCAGCAAACAAAACTACAGAGGGAATGAGAATTACCTACAAACACTCAAAAAGTCTTCTTTGCAACGATATCAAAGCTTAAACAAAATACCAAACAATAAATCAGTGATAAGTTTGATCTTTTCTTACATTTCCCGCTACAATTATTTGGAATTCTCCCAATTCTCCCAACATTAATTGTAGTTGTAAGTGGGTAATGAAAAAACATATTAAAAACAAAAACAAAGGGCTTTTATTGTTTTCGCAAGAAATCAAAATAAAAACAATTTGCCAGTTCAGTTTTTTATGCACGTGCACTTGCTAAAATTTATTATCAAAGTTGTTTTTGGGAATAGTATTATTTATTAAAAGATTTTGTTTGTTGTGCTTAATTCCCTTTTTAAATAATTGATAACAAATACTGAAATTTATTGTTGGAGGATAAGCTGTTCCTATGCGCATTTCACAGGTTGCTTAGGCCAGATCATCAAGAAACATTCTCCTAAATAATTTTAGAAAAGCCAAAGCTATCAGCAAACAACACTACAGAGGGAATGAGAATTACCTACAAACACTCAAAAAGTCTTCTTTGCAACGATATCAAAGCTTAAACAAAAGACCAAACAATAAATCAGTGATGAGTTTTATCTTTTCTTACATTTCCCGCTACAATTATTTGGAATTCTCCCAACATTAATTGTAGTTGTAAGTGGGGAAAGAAAAAACATATTAAAAACAAAAACAAAGTGCTTTTATTGTTTTCGCAAGAAACCAAAATAAAAACAATTTGCCAGTTCAGTTTTTTATGCACGTGCACTTGCTAAAATTTATTATCAAAGTTGTTTTTGGGAATACTATTATTTATTAAAAGATTTTGTTTGTTGTGCTTAATTCCCTTTTTAAATAATTGATAAAAAATACTTAAATTTATTGTTGGAGGATAAGCTGTTCCTATCCGCATTTCACTGGTTGCTTAGGCCAGATCATCAGGAAACGTTCTCCGTAATAATTCTAGAAAAGCCAAAGCTATCAGCAAACGAAACTACAGAGGGAATGAGAATTACCAACAAACACTCAAAAAGTCTTCTTTGCAACGATATCAAAGCTTAAACAAAATACCAAACAATAAATCAGTGATAAGTTTGATCTTTTCTTACATTTCCCGCTACAATTATTTGGAATTCTCCCAACATTAATTGTAGTTGTAAGTGGGTAATGAAAAAACATATTAAAAACAAAAACAAAGGGCTTTTATTGTTTTCGCAAGAAATCAAAATAAAAACAATTTGCCAGTTCAGTTTTTTATGCACGTGCACTTGCTAAAATTTATTATCAAAGTTGTTTGTGGGAATACTATTATTTATTAAAAGATTTTGTTTGTTGTGCTTAATTCCCTTTTTAAATAATTGATAAAAAATACTGAAATTTATTGTTGGAGGATAAGCTGTTCCTAAGCGCATTTCACAGGTTGCTTAGGCCAGATCATCAAGAAACGTTCTCCTAAATAATTTTAGAAAAGCCAAAGCTATCAGCAAACAAAACTACAGAGGGAATGAGAATTACCTACAAACACTCAAAAAGTCTTCTTTGCAACGATATCAAAGCTTAAACAAAATACCAAACAATAAATCAGTGATGAGTTTTATCTTTTCTTACATTTCCCGCTAAAATTATTTGGAATTCTCCCAACATTAATTGTAGTTGTAAGTGGGTAATGAAAAAACATATTAAAAACAAAAACAAAGTGCTTTTATTGTTTTCGCAAGAAATCAAAATAAAAACAATTTGCCAGTTCAGTTTTTTATGCACGTGCACTTGCTAAAATTTATTATCAAAGTTGTTTTTGGGAATACTATTATTTATTTAAAGATTTTGTTTGTTGTGCTTTATTCCCTTTTTAAATAATTGATAAAAAATACTGAAATTTATTGTTGGAGGATAAGCTGTTCCCATGCGCATTTCACTGGTTGCTAAGCCCAGATCATCAGGAAACGTCCTCCTAAAAAATTTTAGAAAAGCCAAAGATATCAGCAAACAAAACTACAGAGAGAATGAGAATTATCTACAAACACTCAAAAAGTCTTCTTTGCAACGATATCAAAGCTTAAACAAAATACCAAACAATAAATCAGTGATGAGTTTTATCTTTTCTTACATTTCCCGCTAAAATTATTTGGAATTCTCCCAACATTAATTGTAGTTGTAAGTGGGTAATGAAAAAACATATTAAAAACAAAAACAAAAACGCTTTTATTGTTTTCGCAAGAAATCAAAATAAAAACAATTTGCCAGTTCAGTTTTTTATGCACGTGCACTTGCTAAAACTTATTATCAAAGTTGTTTTTGGGAATACTATTATTTATTAAAAGATTTTGTTTGTTGTGCTTAATTCCCTTTTTAAATAATTGATAAAAAATACTGAAATTTATTGTTGGAGGATAAGCTGTTCCTATGCGCATTTCACTGATTGCTTAGGCCAGATCATCAAGAAACGTTCTCCTAAATAATTTTAGAAAAGCCAAAGCTATCAGCAAACAAAACTACAGAGGGAATGCGAATTACCTACAAACACTCAAAAAGTCATCTTTGCAACGATATCAAAGCTTAAACAAAATACCAAACAATAAATCAGTGATGAGTTTTATCTTTTCTTACATTTCCCGCTACAATTATTTGGAATTCTCCCAACAATAATTGTAGTTGTAAGTGGGTAAAGAAAAAACATATTAAAAACAAAAACAATTTGCCAGTTCAGTTTTTTATGCACGTGCACTTGTTAAAATTTATTATCAAAGTTGTTTTTGGGAATACTATTATTTATTAAAAGATTTTGTTTGTTGTGCTTAATTCCCTTATTAAATAATTGATAAAAAATACTGAAATTTATGGTTGGAGATAAGCTGTTCCTATGCGCATTTCACTGGTTGCTTAGGCTAGATCATCAGGAAACGTTTTCCTAAATAATTTTAGAAAAGCCAAAGCTATCAGCAAACAAAACTACAGAGGGAATGAGAATTACCTACAAACACTCAAAAAGTCTTCTTTGCAACGATATCAAAGCTTAAACAAAATACCAAACAATAAATCAGTGATGAGTTTTATCCTTTCTTACATTTCCCGCTACAAATATTTGGAATTCTCCCAATATTAATTGTAGTTGTAAGTGGGTAAAGAAAAAACATATTAAAAACAAAAACAAAGTGGTTTTATTGTTTTCGCAAGAAATCAAAATAAAAACAATTTGCCAGTTCAGTTTTTTATGCACGTGCACTTGCTAAAATTTATTATCAAAGTTGTTTTTGGGAATACTATTATTTATTTAAAGATTTTGTTTGTTGTGCTTTATTCCCTTTTTAAATAATTGATAAAAATACTGAAATTTATTGTTGGAGGATAAGCTGTTCCTATGCGCATTTCACTGGTTGCTAAGCCCAGATCATCAGGAAACGTCCTCCTAAAAAATTTTAGAAAAGCCAAAGATATCAGCAAACAAAACTACAGAGAGAATGAAAATTATCTACAAACACTCAAAAAGTCTTCTTTGCAACGATATCAAAGCTTAAACAAAATACCAAACAATAAATCAGTGATGAGTTTTATCTTTTCTTACATTTCCCGCTAAAATTATTTGGAATTCTCCCAACATTAATTGTAGTTATAAGTGGGTAATGAAAAAACATATTAAAAACAAAAACAAAGGGCTTTTATTGTTTTCGCAAGAAATCAAAATAAAAACAATTTGCCAGTTCAGTTTTTTATGCACGTGCACTTGCTAAAATTTATTATCAAAGTTGTTTTTGGGAATACTATTATTTATTAAAAGATTTTGTTTGTTGTGCTTAATTCCCTTTTTAAATAATTGATAACAAATACTGAAATTTATTGTTGGAGGATAAGCTGTTCCTATGCGCATTTCACAGGTTGCTTAGGCCAGATCATCAAGAAACGTTCTCCTAAATAATTTTAGAAAAGCCAAAACTATCAGCAAACAACACTACAGAGGGAATGAGAATTACCTACAAACACTCAAAAAGTCTTCTTTGCAACGATATCAAAGCTTAAACAAAAGACCAAACAATAAATCAGTGATGAGTTTTATCTTTTCTTACATTTCCCGCTACAATTATTTGGAATTCTCCCAACATTAATTGTAGTTGTAAGTGGGGAAAGAAAAAACATATTAAAAACAAAAACAAAGTGCTTTTATTGTTTTCGCAAGAAACCAAAATAAAAACAATTTGCTAGTTCAGTTTTTTATGCACGTGCACTTGCTAAAATTTATTATCAAAGTTGTTTTTGGGAATACTATTATTTATTAAAAGATTTTGTTTGTTGTGCTTAATTCCCTTTTTAAATAATTGATAAAAAATACTTAAATTTATTGTTGGAGGATAAGCTGTTCCTATCCGCATTTCACTGGTTGCTTAGGCCAGATCATCAGGAAACGTTCTCCGTAATAATTCTAGAAAATCCAAAGCTATCAGCAAACAAAACTACAGAGGGAATGAGAATTACCTCCAAACACTCAAAAAGTCTTCTTTGCAACGATATCAAAGCTTAAACAAAATACCAAACAATAAATCAGTGATAAGTTTGATCTTTTCTTACATTTCCCGCTACAATTATTTGGAATTCTCCCAACATTAATTGTAGTTGTAAGTGGGTAATGAAAAAACATATTAAAAACAAAAACAAAGGGCTTTTATTGTTTTCGCAAGAAATCAAAATAAAAACAATTTGCCAGTTCAGTTTTTTATGCACGTGCACTTGCTAAAATTTATTATCAAAGTTGTTTTTGGGAATACTATTATTTATTAAAAGATTTTGTTTGTTGTGCTTAATTCCCTTTTTAAATAATTGATAAAAAATACTGAAATTTATTGTTGGAGGATAAGCTGTTCCTATGCGGATTTCACTGGTTGCTAAGCCCAGATCATCAGGAAACGTCCTCCTAAAAAATTTTAGAAAAGCCAAAGATATCAGCAAACAAAACTACAGAGAGAATGAGAATTATCTACAAACACTCAAAAAGTCTTCTTTGCAACGATATCAAAGCTTAAACAAAATACCAAACAATAAATCAGTGATGAGTTTTATCTTTTCTTACATTTCCCGCTAAAATTATTTGGAATTCTCCCAACATTAATTGTAGTTGTAAGTGGGTAATGAAAAAACATATTAAAAACAAAAACAAAAACGCTTTTATTGTTTTCGCAAGAAATCAAAATAAAAACAATTTGCCAGTTCAGTTTTTTATGCACGTGCACTTGCTAAAATTTATTATCAAAGTTGTTTTTGGGAATACTATTATTTATTAAAAGATTTTGTTTGTTGTGCTTAATTCCCTATTTAAATAATTGATAAAAAATACTGAAATTTATTGTTGGAGGATAAGCTGTTCCTATGCGCATTTCACTGATTGCTTAGGCCAGATCATCAAGAAACGTTCTCCTAAATAATTTTAGAAAAGCCAAAGCTATCAGCAAACAAAACTACAGAGGGAATGAGAATTACCTACAAACACTCAAAAAGTCATCTTTGCAACGATATCAAAGCTTAAACAAAATACCAAACAATAAATCAGTGATGAGTTTTATCTTTTCTTACATTTCCCGCTACAATTATTTGGAATTCTCCCAACAATAATTGTAGTTGTAAGTGGGTAAAGAAAAAACATATTAAAAACAAAAACAATTTGCCAGTTCAGTTTTTTATGCACGTGCACTTGTTAAAATTTATTATCAAAGTTGTTTTTGGGAATACTATTATTTATTAAAAGATTTTGTTTGTTGTGCTTAATTCCCTTTTTAGATAATTGATAAAAAATACTGAAATTTATGGTTGGAGATAAGCTGTTCCTATGCGCATTTCACTGGTTGCTTAGGCTAGATCATCAGGAAACGTTTTCCTAAATAATTTTAGAAAAGCCAAAGCTATCAGCAAACAAAACTACAGAGGGAATGAGAATTACCTACAAACACTCAAAAAGTCTTCTTTGCAACGATATCAAAGCTTAAACAAAATACCAAACAATAAATCAGTGATGAGTTTTATCCTTTCTTACATTTCCCGCTACAAATATTTGGAATTCTCCCAATATTAATTGTAGTTGTAAGTGGGTAAAGAAAAAACATATTAAAAACAAAAACAAAGTGGTTTTATTGTTTTCGCAAGAAATCAAAATAAAAACAATTTGCCAGTTCAGTTTTTTATGCACGTGCACTTGCTAAAATTTATTATCAAAGTTGTTTTTGGGAATACTATTATTTATTTAAAGATTTTGTTTGTTGTGCTTTATTCCCTTTTTAAATAATTGATAAAAATACTGAAATTTATTGTTGGAGGATAAGCTGTTCCTATGCGCATTTCACTGGTCGCTAAGCCCAGATCATCAGGAAACGTCCTCCTAAAAAATTTTAGAAAAGCCAAAGATATCAGCAAACAAAACTACAGAGAGAATGAGAATTATCTACAAACACTCAAAAAGTTTTTTTGCAACGATATCAAAGCTTAAACAAAATACCAAACAATAAATCAGTGATGAGTTTTATCTTTTCTTACATTTCGCGCTAAGATTATTTGGAATTCTCCCAACATTAATTGTAGATGTAAGTGGGTAATGAAAAAACATATTAAAAACAAAAACAAAAACGCTTTTATTGTTTTCGCAAGAAATCAAAATAAAAACAATTTGCCAGTTCAGTTTTTTATGCACGTGCACTTGCTAAAATTTATTATCAAAGTTGTTTTTGGGAATACTATTATTTATTAAAAGATTTTGTTTGTTGTGCTTAATTCCCTTTTTAAATAATTGATAAAAAATACTGAAATTTATTGTTGGAGGATAATCTGTTCCTATGCGCATTTCACTGATTGCTTAGTCCAGATCATCAAGAAACGTTCTCCTAAATAATTTTAGAAAAGCCAAAGCTATCAGCAAACAAAACTACAGAGGGAATGAGAATTACCTACAAACACTCAAAAAGTCTTCTTTGCAACGATATCAAAGCTTAAACAAAATACCAAACAATAAATCAGCGATGAGTTTTATCTTTTCTTTCATTTCCAGCTACAATTATTTGGAATTCTCCCAACATTAATTGAAGTTGTAAGTGGGTAAAGAAAAAACATATTAAAAACAAAAACAAAGTGCTTTTATTGTTTTCGCAAGAAATCAAAATAAAAACAATTTGCCAGTTCAGTTCTTTATGCACGTGCACTTGCTAAAATTTATTATCAAAGTTGTTTTTGGGAATACTATTATTTATTAAAAGATTTTGTTTGTTGTGCTCAATTCCCTTTTTAAATAATGGATAAAAAAATCCTGAAATTTATGGTTGGAGGTTGCTGGTTGCTTAGGCCAGATCATCAGGAAACGTTTTCCTAAATAATTTTAGAAAAGCCAAAGCTATCAGCAAACAAAACTACAGAGGGAATGAGAATTACCTGCAAACACTCAAAAAGTCTTCTTTGCCACGATATCAAAGTTTAAAAATAATACCAAACAATAAATCAGTGATGAGTTTTATCTTTTCTTACATTTCCCGCTACAATTATTTGGAATACTCCCAACATTAATTGTAGTTGTAAGTGGGTAAAGAAAAAACATATTAAAAACAAAAACAAAGTGCTTTTATTGTTTTCGCAAGAAATCAAAATAAAAACAATTTGCCAGTTCAGTTTTTTATGCACGTGCACTTGTTAAAATTTATTATCAAAGTTGTTTTTGGGAATACTATTATTTATTAAAATATTTTGTTTGTTGTGCTTTATTCCCTTTTTAAATAATTGATAAAAAATACTGAAATTTATTGTTGGAGGATAAGCTGTTCCTATGCGCATTTCACTGGTTGCTTAGGCCAGATCATCAGGAAACGTTCTCCTAAATAATTTTAGAAAAGCCAAAGATATCAGCAAACAAAACTACAGAGGGAATGAGAATTACCTACAAACACTCAAAAAGTCTTCTTTGCAACGATATCAAAGCTTAAACAAAATACCAAACAATAAATCAGTGATGAGTTTTATCTTTTCTTACATTTCCCGCTAAAATTATTTGGAATTCTCCCAACATTAATTGTAGTTGTAAGTGTGTAATGAAAAAACAAAAACAAAAACGCTTTTATTGTTTTCGCAAGAAATCAAAATAAAAACAATTTGCCAGTTCAGTTTTTTATGCACGTGCACTTGCTAAAATTTATTATCAAAGTTGTTTTTGGGAATACTATTATTTATTAAAAGATTTTGTTTGTTGTGCTTAATTCCCTTTTTAAATAATTGATAAAAAATACTGAAATTTATTGTTGGAGGATAAGCTGTTCCTATGCGCATTTCACTGATTGCTTAGTCCAGATCATCAAGAAACGTTCTCCTAAATAATTTTAGAAAAGCCAAAGCTATCAGCAAACAAAACTACAGAGGGAATGAGAATTACCTACAAACACTCAAAAAGTCTTCTTTGCAACGATATCAAAGCTTAAACAAAATACCAAACAATAAATCAGTGATGAGTTTTATCTTTTCTTACATTTCCCGCTACAATTATTTGTAATACTCCCAACATTAATTGTAGTTGTAAGTGGGTAAAGAAAAAACATATTAAAAACAAAAACAAAGTGCTTTTATTGTTTTCGCAAGAAATCAAAATAAAAACAATTTTCCAGTTCAGTTTTTTATGCACGTGCACTTGCTAAAATTTATTATCAAAGTTGTTTTTGGGAATACTATTATTTATTAAAAGATTTAGTTTGTTGTGCTTTATTCCCTTTTTAAATAATTGATAAAAAATACTGAAATTTATTGTTGGAGGATAAGCTGTTCCTATGCGCATTTCACTGGTTGCTTGTCCAGATCATCAGGAAACGTTCTCCTAAATAATTTTAGAAAAGCCAAAGATATCAGCAAACAAAACTACAGAGGGAATGAGAATTACCTACAAACACTCAAAAAGTCTTCTTTGCAACGATATCAAAGCTTAAACAAAATACCAAAAAATAAATCAGTGATAAGTTTTATCTTTTCTTACATTTCCCGCTACAATTATTTGGAATTCTCCCAACATTAATTGTAGTTGTAAGTGGGTAAAGAAAAAACATATTAAAAACAAAAACAAAGTGATTTTATTGTTTTCGCAAGAAATCAAAATAAAAACAAGTTAGAGTGCTATATTCGGCTGTGCCGAATCTTTGATACCCTCCACCGACAGGAGTGGGCTCTATATGATAAATACATATATATTATTAAATAAGCTTCACAAAAACGAAAGTCAGCATTAAAATTGGTTGCGGTTTAGACCTGAATTAAATTATTGACCGACAATAAGAAAATGTTATTCGTTTCTTGTAAGAACTTTGTACTGGCTTGAGTAAAATATCATTATTCGTAACAGTTTTAGCCGGACTAAAATGATTTTTGGGAGGGTAATTTGTATTGGACCTATGGTAAATTATGGACAAATCATCCCAAAATTCTGAAGACTGGTATTACAAAAAATAAATTAGAATAAATTTCAATACAGCAGTGTAATTAGTTTTAGCGTTAACAGTAAATTTCACAAATTTGCATGATAGTTTTTCTTGCCATATGAATTTAAGTAAAAAATTTCACCGCAATATCTATAAATCCCAAAGTGGGATTTATTTGGTTTTAGGCGCAATAAACTGTTTTCCGAGAGTAGGGTTTATATGGGGCCTATGGTAAATTATGAACAAATCTTCACTAAATTTGGCAGTGTGATTTCTCGTCCTATAAAACTGTGACGCTCCGAACTTCAATTTGATAGCATTATTTATTACGGTTTTAGGCGTACTAAACGGTTTTCCGGGAGTAGGGTTTATATGGGGTCTAGTGTAAATTATGGACCGATCTCCAAAAAATTTTACAGTTTGAATTATGGTCCTATGAAACTGTGACGTACCAAATTTAAGTATGCTAGCGTTATTTATTGCCGTTTTAGGCGTACTAAACTGTTTTTCGCGAGATGGGTTTATATGGGCCCTAGTGTAAATTATGGACCGATCCCAAAAAAATTTTACAGTTTGATTTGACGTATTATAAAACTGTGACGTACCAAATTTAAGTATGCTAGCGTTATTTATTGCGGTTTTAGGCGTACTAAACTGTTTTCCGCGAGAAGGGTTTATATGGGGCCTATGGTAAATTAAGGACCGACCTTCACGAAATTTAACAGTATGATTTGCAGTCGTATAAAGCAAATTCGTGCAAAATTTTATGTCATTCCGTACATTATTCCACCATTTATGTTAGTTTTTGTATCAAAATTATCAATTTTTTTTGGGTAGTGGTTCCACATTTTGATTCATAGTTCTGATCCTACTAAACCGATGTTGCTGGATTTCAATCCCAAACTGCTTAGGATAACTGTTCTTTTCTTTTGCGTTTTTCGAAAGTGAGCGTGTTTTCAACAGACGGACAGACGGACAGACAGACGGACATGGCTAAATCGACTTAGAATTACTCAAGGACCCAGAATATATATACTTTATGGGGTCTTAAATGTATAATAAAAAAGTTTCACACGGAATGACAAACTTAGTATACCCTCATTCACCACAGTGGTGGTGGAGGGTATAACAATTTGCCAGTTCAGTTTTTTATGCACGTGCACTTGCTAAAATTTATTATCAAAGTTGTTTTAGGGAATACTATTATTTATTAAAAGATTTTGTTTGTTGTGCTTAATTCCCTTTTTAAATAATTGATTAAAAATACTGAAATTTATGGTTGGAGGATAAGCTGTTCCTATGCGCATTTCACTGGTTGCTTAGGCCAGATCATCAGGAAACGTTCACCTTAATAATTTTAGAAAAGCCAAAGCTATCAGCAAACAAAACTACAGAGGGAATGAGAAAGGGAATTAAGCACAACAAACAAAATCTTTTATGCGCATTTCACTGGTTGCTTAGGCTAGATCATCAGGAAACGTTTTCCTAAATAATTTTAGAAAAGCCAAAGCTATCAGCAAACAAAACTACAGAGGGAATGAGAATTACCTACAAACACTCAAAAAGTCTTCTTTGCAACGATATCAAAGCTTAAACAAAATACCAAACAATAAATCAGTGATGATTTTTATCCTTTCTTACATTTCCCGCTACAAATATTTGGAATTCTCCCAATATTAATTGTAGTTGTAAGTGGGTAAAGAAAAAACATATTAAAAACAAAAACAAAGTGCTTTTATTGTTTTCTCAAGAAATCAAAATAAAAACAATTTGCCAGTTCAGGTTTTTATGCACGTGCACTTGCTAAAATTTATTATCAAGGTTGTTTTTGGGAATACTATTATTTATTGATTTAGTTTGTTGTACTTTATTCCCTTTTTAAATAATTGATAAAAAATACTGAAATTTATTGTTGGAGGATAAGCTGTTCCTATGCGCATTTCACTGGTTGCTTAGGCCAGATCATCAGGAAACGTTCTCCTAAATAATTTTAGAAAAGCCAAAGATATCAGCAAACAAAACTACAGAGGGAATGAGAATTACCTACAAACACTCAAAAAGTCTTCTTTGCAACGATATCAAAGCTTAAACAAAATACCAAACAATAAATCAGTGATGAGTTTTATCTTTTCTTACATTTCCCGCTACAATTATTTGGAATACTCCCAACATTAATTGTAGTTGTAAGTGGGTAAAGAAAAAACATATTAAAAACAAAAACAAAGTGCTTTTATTGTTTTCGCAAGAAATCAAAATAAAAACAATTTGCCAGTTCAGTTTTTTATGCACGTGCACTTGCTAAAATTTATTATCAAAGTTGTTTTTGGGAATACTATTATTTATTAAAAGATTTAGTTTGTTGTGCTTTATTCCCTTTTTAAATAATTGATAAAAAATACTGAAATTTATTGTTGGAGGATAAGCTGTTCCTCTGCGCATTTCACTGGTTGCTTAGGCCAGATCATCAGGAAACGTTCTCGTAAATAATTTTTGAAAAGCCAAAGATATCAGCAAACAAAACTACAGAGGGAATGAGAATTACCTACAAACACTCAAAAAGTATTCTTTGCAACGATATCAAAGCTTAAACAAAATACCAAAAAATAATTCAGTGATAAGTTTTATCTTTTCTTACATTTCCCGCTACAATTATTTGGAATTCTCCCAACATTAATTGTAGTTGTAAGTGGGTAAAGAAAAAACATATTAAAAACAAAAACAAAGTGCTTTTATTGTTTTCGCAAGAAATCAAAATAAAAACAATTTGCCAGTTCAGTTTTTTATGCACGTGCACTCGCTAAAATTTATTATCAAAGTTGTTTTTGGGAATACTATTATTATTTATTCCCTTTTTAAATAATTGATAAAAAATACTGAAATTTATGGTTGGAGGATAAGCTGTTCCTATGCGCATTTCACTGGTTGCTTAGGCCAGATCATCAGGAAACGTTTTCCTAAATAATTTTAGAAAAGCCAAAGCTATCAGCAAACAAAACTACAGAGGGAATGAGAATTGCCTACAAACACTCAAAAAGTCTTCTTTGCAACGATATCAAAGCTTAAACAAAATACCAAATGTAGGACTGGGAGTCTCACTTCTTGTGTCCAATTTTAGAAAAAATGAAAACACCAGTCCAGGTTAATTTTAAATGAGTATTGCAGCTCCTTGCTGCCTGTTTATTTTACAAAGTAAACTTACATACTAACTAAAAAACTTAAAACGGTATTCGAACAAATCAAAAAAAAAACTCATATTCCAATTGAGCAGTTAACAAAGAAAAAAAGAATAAACTTAAGTACTCGGTCACACCGAGCACAAGGTTTTGTTAATAAAAATGAGAATAAAAAAAAGAAAATTAACTTATTAATAACAAATTAACCCATACCCTGTTGAAGTCACTTCAACATACTCCCGGGCACGAGTGGAAGGGCTTATGGGGATGGCTTCAACGAATAATTTGACCGGGGGGGTACACACCTAGGAGGGCCTGATTCATCCGAATCGCTCCATTGGGAACCCGCTCGATCACTTTGCAGATTGTCCCCAAAGCAGACTCCGGGGATACCGGGTTTGATGCCGCTGCCATCGTCTTCTGGGCTGTCTGACAGATCGTAAGGCATAGGATTCGGATCATCTTCGAAGCTGGAGGAAAGAGCCTCGGTCGCATCCCTGTGTAGGAGGGTGTGGTGCCTGGCGTTGCAGAACTTATCCGGCGGTAGCGGGAATTGGCATCGAGCTCGGGATGGACACCAATGCCTTACGTGGTCGAAAGCCAGATAATTAAGGCAAAAGCCCTTGTTGAGGATGGAGAGGCGTCGCATGGTAGGACTCAACCCCTTAAACGTACGGCAGTACTTCAGCGGATGGTTAAGGCTGCAGAAGTGGCATTTTGGCTTTCCGGTAGTCTAGATGTTGAGAAAAAGAAACAGAGAAGTACATAAAGCATTAAATGACATAAAGTGCAATTGAGATTTCTAGACGTAATTTTAAGGCAGAAGGGAGTTTATTAAATTAGTGAGTAGCTTTAGAGGAAATTTTGTTTTCGTGCTGGGTATTGGCTGGGAGTAAGCACAACTTTACAATGGGGCGCAAAATAGTTCCGTTTTTAGTTCGAACTTCTGCTACTCGAATTTTCCCATCTCGACCCTGGACAATTTTAATAACACGACCAAGAAGCCACTCAGTAGGCGGTATAAAGTCCTCCTTGACTATGACGATGTCCTGAGGTTTCAGGTTATCTCGTTCTTTCTTCCATTTAACACGTTTTTGGAGTTCTGTGATGTACTCTGATTTCCATCTTCGAGCGAAAATGTGCTGAAGGGCCTTCAGACGTTCCCATCGTTTCAAATAGGATAAGTTCTCTAGGGGAGGTTCTACAGGAGCTTCAGGTAGAGCCACGATTGGCGCACCTCTTAGTACGTGTCCTGGTGTTAGGGGTAAGACTTCGTTGGGATTTTCGGTGATAGAAGACAATGGTCTGGAGTTCAAAACAGCTTCAATTCGAACAAGAAGTGTGGAGAACTCTTCAAATGTGAATGAGAGGTTGGCAACAACTTTTTTGAGGTGAGACTTCATACTTTTTACAGCAGCCTCCCAAAGGCCGCCCATATGAGGCGCGTAGGGGGGAATGAAGGACCAGGTGACTCCACGAGACCCGTATTTTCCAGCCAAAGCCTTTTCTGTTGATTTTAAAAATTCATTATGGCTTTTCAGAAGCGCACTACTCGCTCCCAGGAAATTCCTGCCATTATCTGAAAACATGGTCTTCGGAAGGCCTCTTCTCCCAACTAATCGATCAAAACAGGCTAGAAATGCATCAGTAGAGAGATCTGAACAACTTTCTAAATGTACCGCACGAGTCGAGAAACAGACGAAAACCGCTGCGTATCCTTTAAGAATTTTAGCATTTCTCAAGGTAGAGGATTTTATGTTGAATGGGCCGGCAAAATCCACTCCAGTATATGTGAATGGTAAGGAAAAATTGATTCGTTCAGGGGGGAGCGCCGCCATGATTTGATTGTTGACCTTATGTTTGTAGATTGTGCACGTCCTGCATTCACGAATACATTTACGCACAACATTTTTAAGTCTGGGAATATAAAAGCCTTGCCTGATCGCTCGCAGCATAATGTGATGTTCGGCGTGCAGCAGAATCCGATGTGTAAAATCAACCAGGAGCTTTGCAAAGGCGGATCCCTCTGGAATTATAATGGGATGGCGTTCTTCATAACTTAGTCCGGCATTTGCAAGTCTACCTCCTACTCGCATTAGACCATTTTTGTCGAGAAAAGGGTTTAATGTTAATAATCGACTCTTCTGACTTATAGGTTTCTTATTTTGCATACACTGGAATTCTCGATCGAAGAAGATTCTTTGCGCCATAGAGATTAGCTTTATTTTGATGTCAACAATTTCATTCGATGTTATAAATTCCTCGGTTGAAAATGGTTGTTTTAGAAGACGATTTATAAATCGTAGACGATAGCACATGATCCGTAATGCTCTTTCAAAGGAGGAGAAATCTTCCAGAGGGTCTTTATACTGAGCTTCTAGATGAAAACTTTTAACTTGTTTGGTTTCCAAGTCTGTTGGGTCAAAAACGCGCGGTGTAGGCCAAAGATTTTTAGGAAGCTTAAGCCAGGCTGGCCCATGCCACCATAAGTGGTTTTCCGTCAGTTCCTGCGGAGAACAACCCCTGGTGCCCAAGTCTGCAGGATTTTCTTCACTTTTTATGTGTTTCCAATGATTTAAGCTGACTATGTCTGAAATTTGCGCAACGCGATTCGCGACAAATGTTTTTAAAGAGTTTGGGGGTTTTTGTAACCATCCTAATACAATCGCTGAATCGGTCCACAGGAATAACTCGTAAGTGAAGTGACAGCTGGTGACGAAATTTCTCACAAGTTTTGCAAGTAAAAGAGCTCCGCACAGTTCGAGTTTAGGGATTGTGGTCTTTTTTATAGGAGCAACTTTTGTTTTTGGAACCAGCAAGTGACTACTGATATGGCCTTCTGAGCTCTCCGTTCTGATATATAATGAGCCGCAATATGCCTTCTCTGAGGCGTCACAGAAGCCGTGTAGCTGTACATTGCATTGCGGCGAAAAATCTACCCATCTTGGAATTTTGATATTCGCAATATAAGAAAAATTCTTCAAAAATGTGTTCCATTTGTTAAGTATTAATGGAGTAACGCCCTCATCCCAGTCGGATTTTTCCTGCCATAATTCTTTCATGAGCAGTTTCGCAATAATCACAATAGGGCCCAGCCAACCAAGGGGGTCAAATAATCTTGCGATAATCGACAAGATCTTTCTTTTTGTTGTGGAGGAGGTGACTTCAATCTGTTGAGCCTCATAGTAAAACAAATCCAAAGACGCATTCCATCGGATGCCTAGAGCTTTGGTGGTACTGGATTCATCAAACTTCAAAAAATCACGATCTAAAAGATCTTCACTGGACAAGTTCTCAAGAACTGAAAGATGGTTTGCCGTGATTTTCTTCAATGGAAATCCGGCCGATTTTAAAACCTCGATAAGCTCACTTTGCTTGAGCTTAACTTCTTCAATAGTGTGACCACCGGAAAGGATATCATCCACGTAGACCTCATCTTTCAAAATTGCTGAAGCTATGGGAAACATACTTCGAGAATCTTTACTTAGCTCGTGTAGAGTCCTTATCGCTAAAAACGGCGCGCAGTTGACTCCGAATGTCACAGTTTTTAATTGAAATGCTTTCACAGCCTCATTCGGCACATCACGAAACAAAATTCTTTGATACGGCCGATCCTCCCTATGAATCAAAATCTGACGGTACATCTTCTGAATATCTCCTGTGAACACGTACTTGTAGTTTCGCCAGCGTAAAATGATCTGCATCAGATCTGCCTGTAGTGTAGGACCTTGGTATAAGACATCATTCAGGGAGAATCCACTTCCAGTCTTTTTCGAGGCATTGAAGACCACCCGCACCTTTGTGGATTTACTTTCAGGTTTCACAACTGCGTGATGTGGGAGGAAAAACGACGAATGGATTTTTTGTTTTGGTTCTACGTCATTAACCTTTTCCATGTGGTCTAAATCTATATATTCTTGTAGAACTTTTGCATATTCTATTTTGAGGTCTAGATTCCTCTCTAAGGTTTTTTCCATTCTATAGTACTGTGCCAATGCTATGGTTTTAGAAGGACCTAAGAAAATCTCATTTGGAAAATTTTTCTTAAAAGGTAGTCGCACTATATACCGCCCATTAGGTTGGCGACGAGTAGTCTGCTTAAAAAAGTCTTCGCAATAAACATCTTCTTCGGACTGCACATATGTTTTTTCGGGTTCTTCTATCTCCCAGAATTTTCTAAGGTGCTCATGCAGAGCTACGTCATCTGAAGAGGATACTGTTGTATGGAAGGTCAGGACCTCAGGAACTGGCTCACGACCAGACAAGTACCACCCGAAGTGGGATTCTCGCGCCTCTAGGCTCTTTTCAATATTTGCCTTTACCCCAGGTAAATTAATAAACGGCAAGTAGTCACTACCAATAATCATGTCTACGGCGGCTGGTGTAAAGAAGCTGGGGTCCGCTAATTTCAGACCTCTAATTTGCTCGAAATTATAAGTGCGGATTGGCCGGGAAGGCAAAAAATGAGTTAAGCTAGGAACCACAATTGCCCTAATTTTTATCTCAAAGTCCGATATTCGTGACCGAACTGTAACGTAGCATACGCCTTTATAATTGCCTACTATGGTGCCACCGAGACCAGATACTTGAAAGGTTTTAGCTTCCAACGACAAAGCAAGATTTTGCTGAAGACGTTTCGAGATGAAACTTGTTTCCGACCCCGCGTCGAGTAATGCCCTTATTGTAAAGGATTCACCTTCATGATGTACTTTAACTAAAGCGGTGGGTAAAATGGTTGTTCCCCGGTTTTGCGCAAAGTATGTCTGAGTCTGTTCTATGACTGGACCTGGAGCGTTTCGTGAAGGTTGTGTGGTTGAATTACGTTGAATGCCGGAACCCGATGGCCTTTCATCATCTAGTTGATGATCTTGCGACGGTATGCTTTTAGGAGGGCCACTTTCACCCCTTTCCATTTTATCTAAATGTAGCAAGGTATGATGCCTTTGGCTGCATCGAGAGCAATTTCTCGTACTTGAGCATTTTGATTTAAAGTGACTGTTCGATAAACAGTTTGCGCAATATTTGTTAGCATATACAAATTTTATACGGTCTTGTACTGCTAATGACTTAAATTGTTTACAGAATTTAAGCGGATGATTCTGTTTGCAACTTTTGCAATTAAAATTATTTTTGGGAGTTTTGTCTTGCGTCAAAAAACTTTGCGACTTAGAGGTACCGGCTTCTCTGGTAGTCGGCTTACGTAAATTAGTAAATGTTTCTAAAGTCTCAATTCTGTCGTCTAGAAACTTGCTAAGCTGATCCCAAGTAGGTAATTCCTTGTGATTACTTAATGATATTTCCCAAGCACGTGAAGTTTCTTCTGGTAATTTTGAAGTACAGATGTGCATTAGAAACGGGTCATTACTAGGAATTTCTACCTCAAATGATTGCATTGTAGATAAGGCATCACTTACCGTATTCTTAAGTGACCTCAAAAATTTGAGAGTTTCTGTTGGAGGGGACTGAATGCCATAAATCTTCTTGATTTGGTTATTTATCAAGATTCTTTTATTTTCATACCTATTTTTCAACGCCTTCCATGCTAATTCAAAATTAGAATCTACTAACTCATAATCTTTTATGAGTTGGTAGGCCTCCCCCCTCGTTTTACTGTGTAAGTAATACAGTTTATGGGCTGGAGCTACTGAAGGCTCATTCCCGACGACTGCCATAAACATGTCGCGAAATGCTGGCCATTCATTAAAACCTCCTTCAAAAGTTTGTATTTCTACCGGTGGTAGCTTTAGTGATGGTTGCCGAGAAACTGATTTTTTATTTTCAGGGGCGTTGGCCTTTACCATGTCTAATATTCTGGCTTTTACAACCTGGCACTGTTCACTAACCTCCTCATATTTAAGAGAAACCTCATCCTGAAGATCTTCCTCTGCTTTTACCTTTTCATCATTTATTATGAATTCATCATAAGTCTCTATCATTTTCAACCACCTTCTGTCTAATTCTGTCAACTTGACTTCCAATAGTGAAATCGTTAAATTTTCTGTCGGTATTTTGTTGAAATTGTTGCAAAAACTAGCAAGTTGTTGAATATCATACTTGCATTTCCTTTTGGAGGCCATTTTTAAGTTTAATAATTTAAGTTCTAAACCAAACGAATAACCCCTCGAAATTCCTCTGAAAGTATTTAATTCACAGAAGAATTGTCACCTTTTGCCATAAAAAATATTAAGCCAAAATATTTGTTGCAAGAAATTTTTTGTTTTTATTTTAATACCGCCTTGATCTTTTTTAATCTCCAAACTATTTGAAGTTGCCAAACCTCATAAAAATCTCTATTTGATATGAAAATGTATCGCCCTCACTTCAAAATAAATATTTGTTTTATTTATTCTCTTTATTTATTTAAATGACTTATTTTGCGGGCCTCGTATTTCATTTTCCTACACCAATGTAATATTAAAATTTTATTTTAAGTAAAATCTTTCGCATTTTATTTTCATGGACCGCCTTAATGTTTTTATTTTTCGTAGTATTATGCTTGCTAATTTATTACGTTTACCAACACTACTCCCTTTAGAAAAAATTTCCTTAACTCACTTTATACACACACCATTAAAACTCCAATTATTTAATTTTCCAAATATAAAAAACAATAAAAAAAACTTTTTTCAACTTACAGTTTTATTTTCGCTGAAGTCAAATTGTGACTTTCTTATGCCGGCCTATGTTGTTGTTAAACCTGCAGTTTTTATACCTGTTGTTGCTATAAAGTTGTTGTTGTTCCTACGTGTAGAGGTTTCCCGAATGTTCTATTCGATTTTACCTTCAATTTCACTTGTGCTAATTTTTTCACTGATTTTTTTCTATTAATTTTGCAACGCTAGATGATTATTTTTACCAACAGACCTCTTGCCTGATGAACAAATTATTTCCTTGATGCAATTGTAGCGCTAGGGATTCGCTATCTTCTATTGATCGGCAAGCCAATGGAAGATTTTTACAGACCTCGTTGTCTGTCAAACAAATTGTAGGTTATGTTGTTACGGTTGAACAAATAACGCAGCCAAAAGTAGTGGACAAATTCCACCAGATATCCAGCCCTAGTTCCTCTAGGACTTTTCGACGGACCAAATGTAGGACTGGGAGTCTCACTTCTTGTGTCCAATTTTAGAAAAAATGAAAACACCAGTCCAGGTTAATTTTAAATGAGTATTGCAGCTCCTTGCTGCTAAACTTAAGTACTCGGTCACACCGAGCACAAGGTTTTGTTAATAAAAATGAGAATAAAAAAAAAGAAAATTAACTTATTAATAACAAATTAACCCATACCCTGTTGAAGTCACTTCAACACCAAACAATAAATCAGTGATGAGTTTTATATTTTCTTACATTTCCCGCTACAATTATTTGGAATTCTCCCAACATTAATTGTAGTTGTAAGTGGGTAAAGAAGAAACATATTAAAAACAAAAACAAATTGCTTTTATTGTTTTCGCAAGAAATCAAAATAAAAGCAATTTGCCAGTTCAGTTTTTTATGCACGTGCACTTGCTAAAATTTATTATCAAAGTCTGTCTGTCGCGCTCGTTGAAGATAGACGTGTTTTCTAAGCTCGGCATACGGTTTATTTTTTTTATAAAAACGTGAACAAATAAAGTATACAAAAAAAAAAAGTAAATAAAAGAAAAGAAAAAAATACATGTATGTACATACATACATAAACATACACATTTTTTATTCTCGGTGTTGATAAACAATAACAAATAAGAAGAGCACAACTGTAAACAGTAAAACAAAAAAACTCTTATGAGTGCAAACAGTGCAAAAACAATTAAGCATAATGATAGAAATGCATATATCACAGTGAGTGTTAACGAAACAAATGCAGAAATAAAAAAAAGAGTCGATAGCAAATACCTAACGGCTAAACCTATTACTCGTACGCGATCCCTCTCACCTTCTGTTTTTAATAATACGGTTGATACACTAACAAATATAAAACCTTCAAGCATTGCCTCAACGGCAAAAACAATTTTAATAAGTGATAAAAATATTAACCCTCAATCAGGCACAATAGAAAACTCTGTATCACTTTCGGTGTCTAATAATACGGTTGATTCGAATACAATAAAAAATATAAAACCTGCAAGCGGTGCCTCAGTGGCAGAAACGATTTTAACAAGTGATGAAAAGATTACCCCCAAATCAGGCACGATGGAAAACTCAGTATCACAGGTGAAAAGCGGTCAAAAGCCTCAAGTACAAGTTGGAATGGATAGGTACATAACAGTGCTAAAACGGGGTCGCAGCCCAACTTCTTCTGCAGTTGCTTCTGTCCCAAAAGTTTTAAAAGAGGGTACAGCTGATAGAATAAGTTCTCAAAATCGGTTTTCAATTTTGAAAGAGGAATCCTCGGAAGCACAAAACGTTACAAAATCTTCTAAGCCACCCCCGATATATCTTAGAGAGCAAAACTCAAGTGATTTAATAAAGAATTTGATCTCGGTAATAGGTGAAAATTCTTTTTATGTATCTGCAATAAAACGTGGTAGTATAAATGAAACTAAAATACAAGTTAATTGTGAAGATGATTTTCGTAAAGTAATAACTAAATTAGAAGCACTAAAAAAAAACTTTTATACATACCAACTGAAGAGCAGTAAAGGTCTTCAGGTAGTGATAAAGGGCATTGATTCATGCGTAGACCCAGGTGAAATAAAAACGTTTTTAGAAGAGAAGGGCTTTAAAATTAAAATGTAGTTAATATTCAAAATAGAGAAAAAAATCCCCAGCCACTATTTCGAGTGGAGTTAGAACCCGGCGACGTTAAGCTTAAAAAAACGAAACTCATCCCATTTACAGTCTGAAATATATCCTGTATAGGAAAATAACGATAGAGGAGCCGCATAAAAGGAACGGTCCCGTGCAATGTTTAAACTGCCAAGAATTTGGTCACACTAAGGCATACTGCCATTTCACACCTGTTTGCGTTGTATGTGGAGAATTGCATGGTACAGCTCTCTGCGATAAGTCTAAAAACGACCCCAATGTAAAAAAATGCAGCAACTGTGGTGGTTATCACACTGCCAACTATAGAGGATGCCCTGTATACTCTATCGTCAAGCGCTCGGTTGGACCGAAACCTAATCCACCTCAAATTCAGGAAGCACATCAAAATAATACTAATGACATTCAGGTACCGCAGCCTAGTAATAACAGAACATCCTACGCTAACGTCCTAAAATCAAACCATATGCCAATGCAAGGTGATTTGCCAAATAATGATGAGACCCCAGTTTCTAATTTAAGTCGTCTAGAAAAAACCATGGAAACACTAGTACAAACAGTAACAAACTTTACGAATACAATGGGTAATATGATGCAGGAAATGTTAAGAATGCAATCGATGTTATTGCAAGCTGTACTTAACAAGCCATGAATTGTTTAAAAATTTGTTTTTGGAACGCAAACGGCATTCGCCAACATAAAAATGAACTAGAATATTTTCTTAAAAGTAAACAAATTGATGTAATGATGGTTTCTGAAACTCATTTGACCTCAAGAAATACGTTTAAAATTAATGGTTATATATTATATGATACCAAGGACCCTCGAGATAGAGCTTTGTATTGAAGAGCTAAATCGAAACTTTGTACTTTCATCTTTATACTCTCCACCTAGATTTTCAATATCAGAAAGCCAATATTATAAATATTTTAAATCATTAGGACCCTGTTTCCTAGCCGCTGGCGATTACAACGCTAACCATGCCTTCTAGGGTTCACGGCTCATTACACCAAAGGGTCGTGTTTTGTATAATACAATGTCTAAAATGGATTTAAATGTGGTCGCGAGTGGACAACCAACTTATTGGCCTACTGATCAGCAAAAAATTCCAGATGTCATCGATTTTGGCGTGGTTAAAAACATCCCCGCAGAAACGATTCACGTTGAAGCTTCTTTAGAATTATCTTCTGATCACACACCTACAATTCTTACCATATCAAACCCTTATAGAATTGTATCTCCGTCTGGTTACTTAGTGACGTCAGCCACACAAATAAATTGGTTAAAATATAAAAAATATCTCAGTACCCACTGCACTGAAAATATTCCGCTTAGAACACCGGAGAATGTGAATCTTTCTATTGTAAATTTTGACAATTATCTCAAACTAGCTGTTCAACATTCTAGCATAGCCCGCAAAAATATCAAAAATAGTAAAATATATTCTACTGATGTCGAGCGTCTCTTGACTGATAAAAGGAGAGTTCGAAGAGAGTGGCAATTGCACAGATCCCCTCAACTTAAAAATTTACTAAAAGAGTGCACAAAAAGGCTAAGAAACTTACTGCAGTCTCAAAAAACGGCTTCTCTGGAAAAATATCTTAAGGAACTTGATGCAACTCCTCAATCTGATTACTCATTATGGCGTGCAGCTAGAAATCTTAAAAGACCAGTTATCACTAAACCACCATTAAGAAACTTAAATGGACGTTGGGCACGAAATGACATAGAAAAAGGAAATATTTTCGTTAATCATTTGAAAACCGTATTTACCCCTCATACATCTTTCAATACTGCGGTCGAGTTACCACCTGTTGCTGTTAGATCAGCTGTTCCACTAAGGTTTGAAGTAAGTGAAATCGAGAAGGCTATTCATGATTTAAGCCCCAAGAAAGCCCCTGGTTTTGATAAGATCAGTAACAAAATGCTTTTGGAGCTACCCAGCATAGCAAAGAAAATTATTCTACTAATTTTTAATGCTATTTTACGCCTTGAATACTACCCACAAGAGTGGAAACTATCCTTAGTTACCATGGTACCTAAACCAGGAAAGGATCCCACAAAAGTTGAGTCATATAGGCCTATAAGCTTATTGTCTAATATATCAAAGCTTTTTGAGAAACTTCTAGTGTCTAAATTAACGCCGATTTTAAATGGTAATAGTTGTATTCCCAATCATCAATTCGGTTTTAGAAGAAAACACAGCACAATTGAACAAACTCATCGAATAGTAAATGTCATAAGAAAAGCCTTTGAAGAAAAAAAATATTGCTCAGCACTCTTCATCGATGTGTCTCAAGCTTTTGATAAAGTCTGGCATGAAAGTTTACTACTGAAATTGCAGCAAAACTTACCAGCAAATATACACAAGCTGTTAGAAAGCTACTTAGTCGGTCGTCAATTTATTATTAAAGAAGGCGAATTCTTAAGTTCTCCACAGCCAATTAACGCTGGAGTCCCACAAGGCAGCATCCTGGGCCCTCTATTATACTTAATTTATACTTCGGACTTGCCAACAAACAGCTACACCCATACCTCAACATTTGCGGACGACACAGCTTTTCTAAGCGTACACGCAAACTGTCAAGAAGCATCTCGTTATCTACAGGATCATATATTTGAACTAGAAAGGTGGTTAAAAAAATGGAGGATAAAGATCAATGAGCAAAAATGCGCACATATAACATTCACATTGCGTCTGGAAACATGTCCCCCTATTTAAATAAATAATCAAATAATACCCCAACACTCGCATGTAAAATACCTCGGTATACATCTAGATCGGCGTTTAACGTGGAAATGGCATATAGAAGCTAAATTAACTCAAATGAAACTAAAAGCAATTCAAATAAATTGGCTTATTGGAAGAAATTCTGTTCTCAGCCTCGATTGCAAACTTCTACTTTACAACTCTATCTTAAAGCCAATTTGGTGCTACGGTATTCAGTTATGGGGCACTGCCTCGGCTTCTAACATCGAAAAAATTCAAAGGCGCCAAAATAAACTTCTTCGAATAATCACAGCCGCCCCCTGGTACGTCAAAAACTCAAATATCCACAAGGATCTCAATGTGCCATTAGTAAAAACTATGATAACGAAATATGCAGTAAAATATTTAAAAAGGCTGGAACTGCACCCAAATCCATTAGCTAGAAATATTTTAAATTATGGCGGCCACACTCGCTTAAGAAGAAGAGACACTGCAGCACTCACCCAATCAGATGAGCGATAAACACCTATATATGTAAACAGAAACCGTGATGACTAAATCTTTTGTGTTTGGCACTGGCAGGACATAAAGCAAATATTAGGATAAGATTTGATTAATTATTGTTAGTTCATATTTAATATATGAAGATTCAATAAATAAATAATGAAAAAAAAAAAAAAAAGTTGTTTTTGGGAATACTATTATTTATTAAAAGATTTTGTTTGTTGTGCTTAATTCCCTTTTTAAATAATTGATAAAAAAATACTGAAATTTATGGTTGGAGGATAAGCTGTTCCTATGCGCATTTCACTGGTTGCTTAGGCCAGATCATCAGGAAACGTTTTCCTAAATAATTTTAGAAAAGCCAAAGCTATCAGCAAACAAAACTACAGAGGGAATGAGAATTACCTACAAACACTCAAAAAGTCTTCTTTGCAACGATATCAAAGCTTAAACAAAATACCAAACAATAAATCAGTGATGAGTTTTATCTTTTATTACATTTCCCGCTACAATTATTTGAAATTCTCCCAACATTAATTGTAGTGGTAAGTGGGTTTTCGCAAGAAATCAAAATAAAAACAATTTGCCTGTTCAGTTTTTTATGCACGTGCACTTGCTAAAATTTATTATAAAAGTTGTTTTTGGGAATACTATTATTTATTAAATATTTTGTTTGTTGTGCTTAATTCCCTTTTTAAATAATTGATAAAAAATACTGAAATTTATTGTTGGAGGATAAGCTGTTCCTATGCGCATTTCACTGGTTGCTTAGGCCAGATCATCAGGAAACGTTCACCTTAATAATTTTAGAAAAGCCAAAGCTATCAGCAAACAAAACTACCGAGGGAATGAGAATTAAGAATGAGAAAGGGAATTAAGCACAACAAACAAAATCTTTAAATAAATAATAGTATTCCCAAAAACAACTTTGATAATAAATTTTAACAAGTGCGCGTGCATAAAAAACTGAACTGGCAAATTGTTTTTATTTTGATTTCTTGCGAAAACAATAAAAGCACTTTGTTTTTGTTTTTAATATGTTTTTTCTTTACCCACTTACGACTACAATTAATGTTGGGAGAATTCCAAATAATTATAGCGGGAAATGTAAGAAAAGATAAAACTCATCACTGATTTATTGTTTGGTATTTTGTTTAAGCTTTGATATCGTTGCAAAGAAGACTTTTTGAGTGTTTGTAGGTAATTCTCATTCCCTCTGTAGTTTTGTTTGCTGATAGCTTTGGCTTTTCTAAAATTATTTAGGAAAACGTTTCCTGATGATCTGGCCTAAGCAACCAGTGAAATGCGCATAGGAACAGCTTATCCTCCAACCATAAATTTCAGTATTTTTTGTATCAATTATTTAAAAAGGGAATTAAGCACAACAAACAAAATCTTTTAATAAATAAAAGTATTCCCAAAAACAACTTTGATAATAAATTTTAGCAAGTGCACGTGCATAAAAAACTGAACTGGCAAATTGTTTTTATTTTGATTTTTTGCGAAAACAATAAAAGCACTTTGTTTTTGTTTTTAATATGTTTTTTCTTTACCCACTTACAACTACAATTAATATTGGGAGAATTCCAAATATATGTAGCGGGAAATGTAAGAAAGGATAAAACTCATCACTGATTTATTGTTTGGTATTTTGTTTAAGCTTTGATATCGTTGCAGAGAAGACTTTTTGAGTGTTTGTAGGTAATTCTCATTCCCTCTGTAGTTTTGTTTGCTGATAGCTTTGGCTTTTCTAAAATTATTTAGGAGAACGTTTCTTAATGATCTGGCCTAAGCAACCAGTGAAATGCGCATCGGAACAGCTTATCCTCCAACAATAAATTTCAGTATTTTTTTTATCCATTATTTAAAAAGGGAATTAAGCACAACAAACTAAATCTTTTAATAAATAATAGTATTCCCAAAAACAACTTTGATAATAAATTTTAGCAAGTGCACGTGCATAAAAAACTGAACTGGCAAATTGTTTTTATTTTGATTTCTTGCGAAAACAATAAAAGCACTTTGTTTTTGTTTTTAATATGTTTTTTCTTTACCCACTTACAACTACAATTAATATTGGGAGAATTCCAAATATTTGTAACGGGAAATGTAAGAAAGGATAAAACTCATCACTGATTTATTGTTTGGTATTTTGTTTAAGCTTTGATATCGTTGCAGAGAAGACTTTTTGAGTGTTTGTAGGTAATGCTCATTCCCTCTGTAGTTTTGTTTGCTGATAGCTTGGCTTTTCTAAAATTATTTAGGAGAACGTTTCTTAATGATCTGGCCTAAGCAACCAGTGAAATGCGCATCGGAACAGCTTATCCTCCAACAATAAATTTCAGTATTTTTTTTTATCCATTATTTAAAAAGGGAATTAAGCACAACAAACAAAATCTTTTAATAAATAATAGTATTCCCAAAAACAACTTTGATAATAAATTTTAGCAAGTGCACGTGCATAAAAAACTGAACTGGCAAATTGTTTTTATTTTGATTTCTTGCGAAAACAATATAAGCACTTTGTTTTTGTTTTTAATATGTTTTTTCTTTACCCACTTACAACTACAATTAATGTTGGGAGAATTTCAAATAATTGTAGCGGGAAATCTAAGAAAAGATAAAACTCATCACTGATTTATTGTTTGGTATTTTGTTTAAGCTTTGATATCGTTGCAAAGAAGACTTTTTGAGTGTTTGTAGGTAATTCTCATTCCCTCTGTAGTTTTGTTTGCTGATAGCTTTGGCTTTTCTAAAATTATTTAGGAAAACGTTTCCTGATGATCTGGCCTAAGCAACCAGTGAAATGCGCATAGGAACAGCTTATCCTCCAACCATAAATTTCAGTATTTTTTGTATCAATTATTTAAAAAGGGAATTAAGCACAACAAACAAACTCTTTTAATAAATAATAGTATTCCCAAAAACAACTTTGATAATAAATTTTAGCAAGTGCACGTGCATAAAAAACTGAACTGGCAAATTGTTTTTATTTTGATTTTTTGCGAAAACAATAAAAGCACTTTGTTTTTGTTTTTAATATGTTTTTTCTTTACCCACTTACAACTACAATTAATATTGGGAGAATTCATCACTGATTTATTGTTTGGTATTTTGTTTAAGCTTTGATATCGTTGCAGAGAAGACTTTTTGAGTGTTTGTAGGTAATTCTCATTCCCTCTGTAGTTTTGTTTGCTGATAGCTTTGGCTTTTCTAAAATTATTTAGGAGAACGTTTCTTAATGATCCGGCCTAAGCAACCAGTGAAATGCGCATCGGAACAGCTTATCCTCCAACAATAAATTTCAGTATTTTTTTTATCCATTATTTAAAAAGGGAATTAAGCACAACAAACTAAATCTTTTAATAAATAATAGTATTCCCAAAAACAACTTTGATAATAAATTTTAGCAAGTGCACGTGCATAAAAAACTGAACTGGCAAATTGTTTTTATTTTGATTTTTTGCGAAAACAATAAAAGCACTTTGTTTTTGTTTTTAATATGTTTTTTCTTTACCCATTTACAACTACAATTAATATTGGGAGAATTCCAAATATTTGTAACGGGAAATGTAAGAAAGGATAAAACTCATCACTGATTTATTGTTTGGTATTTTGTTTAAGCTTTGATATCGTTGCAGAGAAGACTTTTTGAGTGTTTGTAGGTAATGCTCATTCCCTCTGTAGTTTTGTTTGCTGATAGCTTTGGCTTTTCTAAAATTATTTAGGAGAACGTTTCTTAATGATCTGGCCTAAGCAACCAGTGAAATGCGCATCGGAACAGCTTATCCTCCAACAATAAATTTCAGTATTTTTTTTATCCATTATTTAAAAAGGGAATTAAGCACAACAAACAAAATCTTTTAATAAATAATAGTATTCCCAAAAACAACTTTGATAATAAATTTTAGCAAGTGCACGTGCATAAAAAACTGAACTGGCAAATTGTTTTTATTTTGATTTCTTGCGAAAACAATATAAGCACTTTGTTTTTGTTTTTAATAAGTTTTTTCTTTACCCACTTACAACTACAATTAATGTTGGGAGAATTCAAAATAATTGTAGCGGGAAATGTAAGAAAAGATAAAACTCATCACTGATTTATTGTTTGGTATTTTGTTTAAGCTTTGATATCGTTGCAAAGAAGACTTTTTGAGTGTTTGTAGGTAATTCTAGGCTTGCCAGATCCGATTTGCGAAAAATCTTGACATTGTGGAAAAAAAATCTTGATTTCCCAAAAAAATCTTGAGACTTCCAAAAATAAAAACCGAATAATATTTTAAAAACAAAAATAAATTTATTCAAAATCCAGGTACAAAAAATTTTATTTTTTATATTAACTTAAAATTAATTAATTAAAAGAGATACTTATTTAATACATTTTATTCAGTTCACAAATTTTATTTGTCTCTTTTTAGTTAAAAAAAAATCATTAAGTATAAATTTATTTTCCTATGTGCTTTTATTTTGCCACATATATTTGTTATTTTTTGAAACGGTTTTTGCCAATGCGATACCTTCCTCAGTTTGCAAAAAGCTTTGAAAGTTTTTACAATTTTCACTAAAATTTATTCTTATCATTAACTCTGCTTTCATGAGATCAAAAGACATCCTATTTCTTTCTTTTGAATACAAATGATTCAAAACACTAAAGGTTTTTTCACAAAACGCATTACTAACGGGGATCGAAAATACAAAAGAAATTAGTTTTCTGAGGTTTTTGGCATCACTTTCATCTTGTTTAATAAAAAATTTACGCCATATTTGGTCATTAGAAATATCTTTTGGGAGATATTTATAGGCCTCACGAAGACAGCAATAATCTGTGTACAACTTATCATTATCTATAGCATTTGAAATTTTTAAAGATTGAAGAATTTCCACTAACAATTCCCAAGATAAAAGAGATTTTTTTAAATTGAGAAACGACAATTTCCTGTAAAGGGAACTGTCATTAAAGTCAAAACGGGTTTTCAAATAATTAACAGCAACTGTCAAAAATTCGTTAGCTTCAGATTTAAAAAGTGATAAGTTCTCAACAGAAAGATTTTTCATTATAGCTTTTACTTTACTTCCATAAAAATTATCATTTATTCTACTTTGGAGACTTAATAAGAGCTTATTTAATATGTCATATATTTCTAATATTGTGCATGAATCAGATTCCAAAGCTAAAATAGATAAATGAAATTCGTGCAAAACATTATGAACAAAATATAAGTATGCTTCAGGCAATCCCTCAACTAGACATTCTTCCTCCCCATTTAGACTCTCGTCATCAGAAACTTCATAGGCTACAAAGTTCCAAAGAACTTTTCTACAATTTTGTTTACCTTTTTTCAAAAAATACCTTTTTATTGCAGGCCAAGAATAAACTAAACGATCAATTGCTGGTAAAAGTGAAAGCCATCTAGTTGGAACGTGTCGTAAAAGGTTTTTGTATTCAATGTTTGCAAATTCAAAACATTCCTTCAACTTCTGTGTGGTCAATGCTGAAGAACTAAACTCGTTGAAAATTCTTATTATTATAGTCTCAACATCTATGGATAAAACATTAAGAGCTTTTTTTAAGCAGTTATTAATAACGTGGCAGTTACAATTTGCCTTAATTATTTGCTCATTATCATTTTTAAGTTTCTGAAATACAGAGTTACGGACACCAAAATTAACGGCAGCGTTGTCTGCGCTATAAGCAGTAATTTGTACGATTTTTAGATTGTTATCATTTGTTATTTTAATAATGTTTTGATATATATCTATAGATGCCTCATGAGGGTCTTCATAAAAGTCTAAAATTTTTTTGCAGATTCCTGTTTCAATATCAAAATATTGAACTGCATACGGATACAGTTTAACAATGCCTATATTTGAAGCGTCACTGCTTACTGAATAATACCAATTTTTTTTTAAGGCATTTACAACTTTTTTCTGCGAATAAGGTGCAAAATGTTTCTCGTAATAGCTGCTGACTTTGTACGACCACAAGAAATTTTACTGGCAATTTTACTGTCGAAAAAAATACTTGTACTAAGCTTCATTTGGCAGTCTAAACTAGTGTAACTGAGTCCATGAATGACGTTATGAAAAACACACATCAGCTCGGCCTTCGAAATTTGTGTTTCTATTATATTTTCACTTGGAATGACCAAATTTGAAATACTTTGGGACATCGCCTGGGAAGTCATCATTTGATTATGTCTTTTGGTTTGCATATGTTTTAGCAATGCTCGGCTTCCTTCATATTTAACGACAATTTCTGTTCTACAAAATTTGCAAACTGCAGTAAATTCATCCTTTTTTATAATCCACTAGCTTAACCCGGTGCGCTTCGCTACACTGGTAAAAAAAATAAATAAGAAAAAAATTGCAGTATTTTTTTAATGTGTAATTTATTTATTTTTGCTCCCCCTGCACCTATCCCCTTTTTTTTTTGTTTTGAAAGTTGTCCTGTAAAGGTTGATAACTTTTGTGTTCAGATATATGGTATTTAATATTTCTTTATATGAGGGGTACTGCTCCTCCTCTGTCTACCCCGCCCATTTCTATATTGAAATTAATAGTTTACCATAGTAGTAGCTGTAACCACGTTTGAAGACTCTTCCTTTAATAGTTCTTTTGTTGAGCGATACTTAATTTATGCATCCTATGGAAGGTATTTCCCCCCCTGCGCCTACCGCTTTATTTTTATTCTCAATAGAGTAGTATACCATAAGAGTGACTTCTACAAAGTTTGAACATTCTCACTATAACAGTTCTTAAGATATGCTATATTAAACATTGGCGTCCTATGGGGGGAACCACTTCCCCCGCTACTATTTTATTTAAATTTTGGGGCTTAGAAGATCCTACTACAAAAAGTTCAGCAAAATGCGTGCAGCGGCTCTTAAGATATGCGATAATTAATATTAGCATCCTATGGGGGGTACCAATTCCCCTGCCCCTATCGAAAAAATAAGTAGCCTATTTTATTTTTAGGGCTCACGTGATGTTACTGTAAAAATTTCAGGAAAATCGGTTCAGTAGTTTCGGAGTCTATAAAGCGACAAACAAACATACAAACATAATTCATTTTTATATATATAGATTTGGAATAATCGGAGTGCGTAGCCCATCTATCACAAAATGTTGTGTTGTATCTAGGTTTTTTTGATGGTCCGGCTTCTTCGTCGTTTTGCATTTTTCTTAGAATTAAGAATTTTCAAATTTGATTTTGCAATTATTTTTGTTTGTTTATTTTATCAGCTTGTCGGCTGCACTGCTGTCAAGTTACAAGTGATGGGTAAAAAATAATGTTGAGTAAAGGGGGAAATTTACTTATAGTGATGATAGACGTCGTATGTGAAATTTATAAACATTTAAATAATATGAATGAATTCGCAAATTACAAATTTGATAAGGTAATTGTTTTTAATTTGAGCTTATATTAAAAAATAAAGAACAATTTTGAAAATTTCTTTTAGCTTGAGAAATACAATTTTATCTTGATTCTTGAGCAGCCCTAAAAAATCTTGAGAATCAAGCTCATCTGGCAAGCCTAGGTAATTCTCATTCCCTCTGTAGTTTTGTTTGCTGATAGCTTTGGCTTTTCTAAAATTATTTAGGAAAACGTTTCCTGATGATCTGGCCTAAGCAACCAGTGAAATGCGCATAGGAACAGCTTATCCTCCAACCATAAATTTCAGTATTTCTTATCAATTATTTAAAAAGGAAATTAAGCACAACAAACAAAATCGTTTTATAAATAATAGTATTCCCAAAAACAACTTTGATAATAAATTTTAGCAAGTGCACGTGCATAAAAAACTGAACTGGCAAATTGTTTTTATTTTGATTTCTTGCGAAAACAATAAAACCACTTTGTATTTGTTTTTAATATGTTTTTTCTTTACCCACTTACAACTACAATTAATGTTGGGAGAATTCCAAATAATTGTAGCGGGAAATGTAAGAGAAGATAAGACTTATCACTGATTTATTGTTTGGTATTTTGTTTAAGCTTTGATATCGTTGCAAAGAAGACTTTTTGAGTGTTTGTAGGTAATTCTCATTCCCTCTGTAGTTTTGTTTGCTGATAGCTTTGGCTTTTCTAAAATTATTTAGGAGAACGTTTCCTGATGATCTGGCCTAAGCAACCAGTGAAATGCGCATAGGAACAGCTTATCCTCCAACAATAAATTTCAGTATTTTTTATCAATTATTTTAAAAGGGAATAAAGCACAACAAACTAAATCTTTTAATAAATAATAGTATTCCCAAAAACAACTTTGATAATAAATTTTAGCAAGTGCACTTGCATAAAAAACTGAACTGGCAAATTGTTTTTATTTTGATTTCTTGCGAAAACAATAAAAGCACTTTGTTTTTGTTTTTAGTATGTTTTTTCTTTACCCACTTACAACTACAATTAATATTGGGAGAATTCCAAATATTTGTAGCGGGAAATGTAAGAAAGGATAAAACTCATCACTGATTTATTGTTTGGTATTTTGTTTAAGCTTTGATATCGTTGCAAAGAAGACCTTTTGAGTGTTTGTAGGTAATTCTCATTCCCTCTGTAGCTTTGTTTGCTAATAGCTTTGGCTTTTCTAAAATTATTTAGGAGAACGTTTCTTGATGATCTGGCCTAAGCAACCAGTGAAATGCGCATCGGAACAGCTTATCCTCCAACAATAAATTTCAGTATTTTTTTTATCCATTATTTAAAAAGGGAATTAAGCACAACAAACAAAATCTTTTAATAAATAATAGTATTCCCAAAAACAACTTTGATAATAAATTTTAGCAAGTGGACGTGCATAAAAAACTGAACTGGCAAATTGTTTTTATTTTGATTTCTTGCGAAAACAATAAAATCACTTTGTTTTTGTTTTTAATATGTTTTTTCTTTACCCACTTACAACTTCAATTAATGTTGGGAGAATTCCAAATAACTGTAGCGGGAAATGTAAGAAAGGATAAAACTCATCACTGATTTATTGTTTGGTATTTTGTTTAAGCTTTGATATCGTTGCAGAGAAGACTTTTTGAGTGTTTGTAGGTAATGCTCATTCCCTCTGTAGTTTTGTTTGCTGATAGCTTTGGCTTTTCTAAAATTATTTAGGAGAACGTTTCTTGATGATCTGGCGTAAGCAACCAGTGAAATGCGCATAGGAACAGCTTATCCTCCAACAATAAATTTCAGTATTTTTTATCAATTATTTAAAAAGGGAATAAAGCACAACAAACTAAATCTTTTAATAAATAATAGTATTCCCAAAAACAACTTTGATTATAAATTTTAGCAAGTGCACTTGCATAAAAACTGAACTGGCAAATTGTTTTTATTTTGATTTCTTGCGAAAACAATAAAAGCACTTTGTTTTTGTTTTTAATATGTTTTTTCTTTACCCACTTACAACTACAATTAATATTGGGAGAATTCCAAATATTTGTAGCGGGAAATGTAAGAAAGGATAAAACTCATCACTGATTTATTGTTTGGTATTTTGTTTAAGCTTTGATATCGTTGCAAAGAAGACTTTTTGAGTGTTTGTAGGTAATTCTCATTCCCTCTGTAGTTTTGTTTACTGATAGCTTTGACTTTTCTAAAATTATTTAGGAGAACGTTTCTTGATGATCTGGCGTAAGCAACCAGTGAAATGCGCATCGGAACAGCTTATCCTCCAACAATAAATTTCAGTATTTTTTTTATCCATTATTTAAAAAGGGAATAAAGCACAACAAACTAAATCTTTTAATAAATAATACTATTCCCAAAAACAACTTTGATAATAAATTTTAGCAAGTGCACTTGCATAAAAAACTGAACTGGCAAATTGTTTTTATTTTGATTTCTTGCGAAAACAATAAAAGCACTTTGTTTTTGTTTTTAATATGTTTTTTCTTTACCCACTTACAACTACAATTAATATTGGGAGAATTCCAAATATTTGTAGCGGGAAATGTAAGAAAGGATAAAACTCATCTCTGATTTATTGTTTGGTATTTTGTTTAAGCTTTGATATCGTTGCAAAGAAGACCTTTTGAGTGTTTGTAGGTAATTCTCATTCCCTCTGTAGTTTTGTTTGCTAATAGCTTTGGCTTTTCTAAAATTATTTAGGAGAACGTTTCTTGATGATCTGGCCTAAGCAACCAGTGAAATGCGCATCGGAACAGCTTATCCTCCAACAATAAATTTCAGTATTTTTTTTATCCATTATTTAAAAAGGGAATTAAGCACAACAAACAAAATCTTTTAATAAATAATATTATTCCCAAAAACAACTTTGATAATAAATTTTAGCAAGTGGACGTGCATAAAAAACTGAACTGGCAAATTGTTTTTATTTTGATTTCTTGCGAAAACAATAAAATCACTTTGTTTTTGTTTTTAATATGTTTTTTCTTTACCCACTTACAACTTCAATTAATGTTGAGAGAATTCCAAATAACTGTAGCGGGAAATGTAAGAAAAAATGAAACTCATCACTGATTTATTGCTTGGTATTTTATTTAAGCTTTGATATCGTTGCAAAGAAGACTTTTTGAGTGTTTGTAGGTAATTCTCATTCCCTCTGTAGTTTTGTTTGCTGATAGCTTTGGCTTTTCTAAAATTATTTAGGAAAATGTTTCCTGATGATCTAGCCTAAGCAACCAGTGAAATGCGCATAGGAACAGCTTATCCTCCAACCATAAATTTCAGTATTTTTTATCAATTATTTAAAAAGGGAATTAAGCACAACAAACAAAATCTTTTAATAAATGATAGTATTCCAAAAAACAACTTTGATAATAAATTTTAACAAGTGCACGTGCATAAAAAACTAAACTGGGAAATTGTTTTTATTTTGATTTCTTGCGAAAACAATAAAAGCCGTTTGTTTTTGTTTTTAATATGTTTTTTCTTTACCCACTTACAACTACAATTAATGTTGGGGAGAATTCCAAATAATTGTAGCGGGAAATGTAAGAAAAGATAAAACTCATCACTGATTTATTGTTTGGTATTTTGGTTAAGCTTTGATATCGTTGCAAAGAAGACTTTTTGAGTGTTTGTAGGTAATTCTCATTCCCTCTGTAGTTTTGTTTGCTGATAGCTTTGGCTTTCTAAAATTATTTAGGAGAACGTTTCCTGATGATCTGGCCTAAGCAACCAGTGAAATGCGCATAGGAACAGCTTATCCTCCAACAATAAATTTCAGTATTTTTTATCAATTATTTAAGAAGGGAATTAAGCACAACAAACAAAATCTTTTAATAAATAATAGTATTCCCAAAAACAACTTTGATAATAAATTTTAGCAAGTGCACGTGCATAAAAAACTGAACTGGCAAATTGTTTTTATTTTGAGATCTTGCGAAAACAATAAAAGCACTTTGTTTTTGTTTTAAATATGTTTTTTCTTTACCCACTTACAACTACAATTAATGTTGGGAGAATTCCAAATAATTGTAGCGGGAAATGTAAGAAAAGATAAAACTCATCACTGATTTATTGTTTGGTATTTTGTTTAAGCTTTGATGTCGTTGCAAAGAAGACTTTTTGAGTGTTTGTAGGTAATTCTCATTCCCTCTGTAGTTTTGTTTGCTGATAGCTTTGGCTTTTCTAAAATTATTTAGGAGAACGTTTCCTGATGATCTGGCCTAAGAACCAGTGAAATGCGCATAGGAACAGCTTATGCTCCAACCATAAATTTCAGAATTTTTTATCAATTATTTAAAAAAGGAATTTAGCACAACAAACAAAATCTTTTAATAAATAATAGTATTCCCAAAAACAACTTAGATAATAAATTTTAGCAAGTGCACGTGCATAAAAAACTGAACTGGCAAATTGTTTTTATTTTGATTTCTTGCGAAAACAATAAAAGCACTTTGTTTTTGTTTTTAATATGTTTTTCCTTTACCCACTTACAACTTCAATTAATGTTGGGAGAAATCCAAATAATTGTAGCGGGAAATGTAAGAAAAGATAAAACTCATCACTTATTTATTGTTTGGTTTGTTTAAGCTTTGATATCGTTGCAAAGAAGACTTTTTGAGTGTTTGTAGGTAATTCTCATTCTCTCTGTAGTTTTGTTTGCTGATAGCTTTGGCTTTTCTAAAATTATTTAGGAGAACGTTTCCTGATGATCTGGCCTAAGAACCAGTGAAATGCGCATAGGAACAGCTTATCCTCCAACCATAAATTTCAGTATTTTTTTTATCAATTATTTAAAAAGGAAATTAAGCACAACAAACAAAATCGTTTAATAAATAATAGTATTCCCAAAAACAACTTTGATAATAAATTTTAGCAAGTGCACGTGCATAAAAAACTGAACTGGCAAATCGTTTTTATTTTGATTTCTTGCGAAAACAATAAAAGCACTTTGTTTTTGTTTTTAATATGTTTTTTCTTTACCCACTTACAACTACAATTAATGTTGGGAGAAATCCAAATAATTGTAGCGGGAAATGTAAGAAAAGATAAAACTCATCACTGATTTATTGTTTGGTATTTTGTTTAAGCTTTGATATCGTTGCAAAGAAGACGTTTTGAGTGTTTGTAGGTAATTCTCATTCCCTCTGTAGTTTTGTTTGCTGATAGCTTTGGCTTTTCTAGAATTATTACGGAGAAGGTTTCCTGATGATCTGGCCTAAGCAACCAGTGAAATGCGGATAGGAACAGCTTATCCTCCAACAATAAATTTCAGTATTTTTTATCAATTATTTAAAAAGGGAATTAAGCACAACAAACAAAATCTTTTAATAAATAATAGTATTCCCAAAAACAACTTTGATAATAAATTTTAGCAAGTGCACTTTGCATAAAAAACTGAACTGACAAATTGTTTTTATTTTGGTTTCTTGCGAAAACAATAAAAGCACTTTGTATTTGTTTTTAATATGTTTTTTCTTTACCCACTTACAACTACAATTAATGTTGGGAGAATTCCAAATAATTGTAGCGGGAAATGTAAAAAAAGATAAAACTCATCACTGATTTATTGTTTGGTATTATTTTTAAGCTTTGATATCGCTGCAAAGATGACTTTTTGAGTGTTTGTAGGTAATTCTCATTCCCTCTGTAGTTTTGTTTGCTGATAGCTTTGGCTTTTCTAAAATTATTTAGGAGAACGTTTCTTTATGATCTGGCCTAAGCAACCAGTGAAATGCGCATAGGAACAGCTTATCCTCCAACAATAAATTTCAGTATTTTTTATCAATTATTTAAAAAGGGAATTAAGCACAACAAACAAAATCTTTTAATAAATAATAGTATTCCCAACAACAACTTTGATAATAAATTTTAGCAAGTGCACGTGCATAAAAAACTGAACTGGCAAATTGTTTTTATTTTGATTTCTTGCGAAAACAATAAAAGCCCTTTGTTTTTGTTTTTAATATGTTTTTTCTTTACCCACTTACAACTACAATTAATGTTGGGAGAATTCCAAACAATAGTAGCGGGAAATGTAAGAAAAGATAAAACTCATCACTGATTTATTGTTTGGTATTTCGTTTAAGCTTTGATATCGCTGCAAAGAAGACTTTTTGAGTGTTTGTAGGTAATTCTCATTCCCTCTGTAGTTTTGTTTGCTGATAGCTTTGGCTTTTCTGAAATTATTTAGGAGAACGTTTCCTGATGATCTGGCCTAAGCAACCAGTGAAATGCGCATAGGAACAGTTTATCCTCTAACAATAAATTTCGGTATTTTTTATCAATTATTTAAAAAGGGAATTAAGCACAACAAACAAAATCTTTTAATAAATAATAGTATTCCCAAAAACAACTTTGATAATAAATTTTAGCAAGTGCACGTTCATAAAAAACTGAACTGGAAAATTGTTTTTATTTTGATTTCTTGCGAAAACAATAAAAGCACTTTGTTTTTGTTTTTAATATGTTTTTTCTTTACCCACTTACAACTACAATTAATGTTGGGAGAATTCCAAATAATTGTAGCGGGAAATGTAAGAAAAGATAAAACTTATCACTGATTTATTGTTTGGTATTTTGTTTAAGCTTTGATATCGTTGCAAAGAAGACTTTTTGAGTGTTTGTAGGTAATTCTCATTCCCTCTGTAGTTTTGTTTGCTGATAGCTTTGACTTTTCTAAAATTATTTAGGAGAACGTTTCCTGATGATCTGGCCTAAGAACCAGTGAAATGCGCATAGGAACAGCTTATCCTCCAACAAAAAATTTCAGTATTTTTTATCAATTATTTAAAAAAGGAATTAAGCACAACAAACAAAATCTTTTAATAAATAATAGTATTCCCAAAAACAACTTTGATAATAAATTTTAGCAAGTGCACGTGCATAAAAAACTGAACTGGCAAATTGTTTTTATTTTGGTTTCTTGCGAAAACTATAAAAGCACTTTGTTTTTGTTTTTAATATGTTTTTTCTTTACCCACTTACAACTACAATTAATGTTGGGAGAATTCCAAATAATTGTAGCGGGAAATGTATGAAAAGATAAAACTCATCACTGATTTATTGTTTGGTATTTTGTTTAAGCTTTGATATCGTTGCAAAGAAAACTTCTTGAGTGTTGTAGGTAATTCTCATTCCCTCTGTAGTTTTGTTTGCTGATAGCTTTGGCTTTTCTAAAATTATTTAGGAGAACGTTTCCTGATGATCTGGCCTAAGAACCAGTGAAATGCGCATAGGAACAGCTTATCCTCCAACCATAAATTTCAGAATTTTTTATCAATTATTTAAAAAAGGAATTTAGCACAACAAACAAAATCTTTTAATAAATAATAGTATTCCCAAAAACAACTTAGATAATAAATTTTAGCAAGTGCACGTGCATAAAAAACTGAACTGGCAAATTGTTTTTATTTTGATTTCTTGCGAAAACAATAAAAGCACTTTGTTTTTGTTTTTAATATGTTTTTCCTTTACCCACTTACAACTTCAATTAATGTTGGGAGAAATCCAAATAATTGTAGCGGGAAATGTAAGAAAAGATAAAACTCATCACTTATTTATTGTTTGGTTTGTTTAAGCTTTGATATCGTTGCAAAGAAGACTTTTTGAGTGTTTGTAGGTAATTCTCATTCTCTCTGTAGTTTTGTTTGCTGATAGCTTTGGCTTTTCTAAAATTATTTAGGAGAACGTTTCCTGATGATCTGGCCTAAGAACCAGTGAAATGCGCATAGGAACAGCTTATCCTCCAACCATAAATTTCAGTATTTTTTTTATCAATTATTTAAAAAGGAAATTAAGCACAACAAACAAAATCATTTAATAAATAATAGTATTCCCAAAAACAACTTTGATAATAAATTTTAGCAAGTGCACGTGCATAAAAAACTGAACTGGCAAATCGTTTTTATTTTGATTTCTTGCGAAAACAATAAAAGCACTTTGTTTTTGTTTTTAATATGTTTTTTCTTTACCCACTTACAACTACAATTAATGTTGGGAGAAATCCAAATAATTGTAGCGGGAAATGTAAGAAAAGATAAAACTCATCACTGATTTATTGTTTGGTATTTTGTTTAAGCTTTGATATCGTTGCAAAGAAGACGTTTTGAGTGTTTGTAGGTAATTCTCATTCCCTCTGTAGTTTTGTTTGCTGATAGCTTTGGCTTTTCTAGAATTATTACGGAGAAGGTTTCCTGATGATCTGGCCTAAGCAACCAGTGAAATGCGGATAGGAACAGCTTATCCTCCAACAATAAATTTCAGTATTTTTTATCAATTATTTAAAAAGGGAATTAAGCACAACAAACAAAATCTTTTAATAAATAATAGTATTCCCAAAAACAACTTTGATAATAAATTTTAGCAAGTGCACTTTGCATAAAAAACTGAACTGACAAATTGTTTTTATTTTGGTTTCTTGCGAAAACAATAAAAGCACTTTGTTTTTGTTTTTAATATGTTTTTTCTTTACCCACTTACAACTACAATTAATGTTGGGAGAATTCCAAATAATTGTAGCGGGAAATGTAAAAAAAGATAAAACTCATCACTGATTTATTGTTTGGTATTATTTTTAAGCTTTGATATCGCTGCAAAGATGACTTTTTGAGTGTTTGTAGGTAATTCTCATTCCCTCTGTAGTTTTGTTTGCTGATAGCTTTGGCTTTTCTAAAATTATTTAGGAGAACGTTTCTTTATGATCTGGCCTAAGCAACCAGTGAAATGCGCATAGGAACAGCTTATCCTCCAACAATAAATTTCAGTATTTTTTATCAATTATTTAAAAAGGGAATTAAGCACAACAAACAACATCTTTTAATAAATAATAGTATTCCCAACAACAACTTTGATAATAAATTTTAGCAAGTGCACGTGCATAAAAAACTAAACTGGCAAATTGTTTTTATTTTGATTTCTTGCGAAAACAATAAAAGCCCTTTGTTTTTGTTTTTAATATGTTTTTTCTTTACCCACTTACAACTACAATTAATGTTGGGAGAATTCCAAACAATAGTAGCGGGAAATGTAAGAAAAGATAAAACTCATCACTGATTTATTGTTTGGTATTTCGTTTAAGCTTTGATATCGCTGCAAAGAAGACTTTTTGAGTGTTTGTAGGTAATTCTCATTCCCTCTGTAGTTTTGTTTGCTGATAGCTTTGGCTTTTCTGAAATTATTTAGGAGAACGTTTCCTGATGATCTGGCCTAAGCAACCAGTGAAATGCGCATAGGAACAGCTTATCCTCTAACAATAAATTTCGGTATTTTTTATCAATTATTTAAAAAGGGAATTAAGCACAACAAACAAAATCTTTTAATAAATAATAGTATTCCCAAAAACAACTTTGATAATAAATTTTAGCAAGTGCACGTTCATAAAAAACTGAACTGGAAAATTGTTTTTATTTTGATTTCTTGCGAAAACAATAAAAGCACTTTGTTTTTGTTTTTAATATGTTTTTTCTTTACCCACTTACAACTACAATTAATGTTGGGAGAATTCCAAATAATTGTAGCGGGAAATGTAAGAAAAGATAAAACTTATCACTGATTTATTGTTTGGTATTTTGTTTAAGCTTTGATATCGTTGCAAAGAAGACTTTTTGAGTGTTTGTAGGTAATTCTCATTCCCTCTGTAGTTTTGTTTGCTGAAAGCTTTGGCTTTTCTAAAATTATTTAGAAGAACGTTTCCTGATGATCTGGCCTAAGAACCAGTGAAATGCGCATAGGAACAGCTTATCCTCCAACAAAAAATTTCAGTATTTTTTATCAATTATTTAAAAAAGGAATTAAGCACAACAAACAAAATCTTTTAATAAATAATAGTATTCCCAAAAACAACTTTGATAATAAATTTTAGCAAGTGCACGTGCATAAAAAACTGAACTGGCAAATTGTTTTTATTTTGGTTTCTTGCGAAAACTATAAAAGCACTTTGTTTTTGTTTTTAATATGTTTTTTCTTTACCCACTTACAACTACAATTAATGTTGGGAGAATTCCAAATAATTGTAGCGGGAAATGTATGAAAAGATAAAACTCATCACTGATTTATTGTTTGGTATTTTGTTTAAGCTTTGATATCGTTGCAAAGAAAACTTCTTGAGTGTTGTAGGTAATTCTCATTCCCTCTGTAGTTTTGTTTGCTGATAGCTTTGGCTTTTCTAAAATTATTTAGGAGAACGTTTCCTGATGATCTGGCCTAAGCAACCAGTGAAATGCGCATAGGAACAGCTTATCCTCCAACAATAAATTTCAGTATTTTTTATCAATTATTTAAAAAGGGAATTAAGCACAACAAACAAAATCTTTTAATAAATAATAGTATTCCCAAAAACAACTTTGATAATAAATTTTAGCAAGTGCACGTGCATAAAAAACTGAACTGGCAACTTGTTTTTATTTTAATTTCTTGCGAGAACAATAAAAGCACTTTGTTTTTGTTTTTAATATGTTTTTTCTTTACCCACTTACAACTACAATTAATGTTGGGAGAAATCCAAATAATTGTAGCGGGAAATGTAAGAAAAGATAAAACTCATCACTGATTTATTGTTTGGTATTTTGTTTTAGCTTTGATATCGTTGCAAAGAAGACTTTTTGAGGGTTTGTAGGTAATTCTCATTCCCTCTGTAGATTTGTTTGCTGATAGCTTTGGCTTTTCTAAAATTATTTAGGAGAACGTTTCCTAATGATCTGGCCTAAGCAACCAGTGAAATGCGCATAGGAACAGCTTATCCTCCAACAATCAATTTCAGTATTTTTTAGCAATTATTTAAAAAGGGAATTAAGCACAACAAACAAAATCTTTTAATAAATAATAGTATTCCCAAAAACAACTTTGATAATATATAGTTTATTATTTAAAAAAATTTAAGGCACATAAAAAATAATATAAATTTGGTGAGAAATATCATTAAAAGAATAAAACATTTAATAAATTAAAAAAATTATGCTATAACCTGGCCATAACCGATTACCAATTTCTACTCCGTATGTTGTAGTAATGGTCCTAAATAAATTAAATCTTTTGTGGGTCTTGGAGCCGTTTGTTTGCCAATCGGCTTGGTTCGTTCTACTTAAAATATACTATACAGTGTGTGTATACTAAAGGGCTGCAAGAATACATTCATTTGTTAATCACACACAAGCATCCCAAAGTTCATTCAAATATTTAAATAGTTAAAGAGTGGTTTACAGAGTTTAAGAGTAAAATATAAAAGAGAGTGTAGTCTGTGTTTTACTTTATCATAACAAAGGCACACATTCTATTCACTCTTTTTCTTTGAATATTTATTTACTTAATTTGCAAATGCAAACAAACACAAGTAGATGGTAACAGTTAGACTGTGTGCAAGAAATACTACATAGTAAAACTAGTACTTATTTATATTCTCATTACAAAGTAAAACTGTGTGAAAAAAAGTGCTTTTTTAATAAGTTGTGTGCGGCATAGAGTTAAAAAAAAGTAAGCTAAAACTGAAATAAACAAAAAAAAAAAATAGTGAAATTTTAATGATTAATACATTATCATTATGATGATAACTTTTTTTGTTCATAGTCGAACTTCCCTACAATGAATCTGCATGGGACTAGATTCTCTTCATTATATAGAAACTTCATTATACAGAAATTATTTATTTTTGGCACTGTTTTAAATAGGTTTATCTTTTTTTCATTCTTTAACTTCATTGATTAATAAAAACTTTTTGTAAAAGAAAAGTACTGCTGCGTCATTTTCACTTATCACAACGCAACTGTTGTCTAAATTTTTGTTCATGGGAATTTGTTCTTTTTCTTTTTTGTGTTTTGGGAATCCCCTAATTATGTATTACTTTAATCTCTTCACACAGTGTTGTTAGTATGCGAAAGAAAATTTGTTTAATATTGGAACAATAAAGCTGTGTTTTTGAAATTAATTAATAATAAGGAAAACTTTATTGTATATATATTCTCCAAAGAGAAGTTCGACTGTATAGCTATACATAGGTATATATTTTAATTGCTAATATTTTATACTGTGAAATATGTACAGATGGCCACGACTGGATCAGATAATGCAGATGAATTAAGCCAAAATGTCTCAATTGTACTTAGTAACTCAACACTAAAATTAAAAATTTTAAGCGGCGAGTTGAAAATTAGCCAAAAACGGGGACGAAGTAAAGTGTGGAATATGTTTGGCAAAATAGAAAATATGTCTGGTGAAGAAATACCAAATGTAGTTGCCTGTAAGAGTTGTTTTAATATATATAAATCTGTCAATAACTCAACATCAAATTTGGTTAAGCATAAATGTTATATTGAAGCTAACAATGAGGTGAAGAATACTCCAAAAGTAGAAGTACATCATGAAACAAAGACAAGTTTGTTAAATATTTTTACGGAATGGACAATAGAGAATTGTAGACCCTTTAAAATAGTTGAAGATTCAGGTTTCATTAAGTTAGCAGAATGTCTTATATCCATTGGGGCAAAGTACTGACGAAATGTCGACATAAAAAGTCTTTTACCACATCCTACAACTATATCCCGTAACATAACCAAGATACACAGTGAGCATTTTGTAAAAGTAAAAACAGAAATAGCCTCCGTCAAAAACAATGGATTTGGCCTTACGTCCGACCTTTGGAAAGACGATTATCTTAAAAAATCTTATCTTTCTTTGACGATTCAGTACATAAAGGAGGGAATATTGAAGAGCAGACTTTTAGGAATGAAGTGTATGAAAGAAGAAAAATGTACAAGTAAATAATTTTGTGGAAGCAAATCGCTTAACTCATCTATCTTCTAATTAATTTTTAAAACACACTGTTATGGGGTTTTGAAAATTTATTTATAAGCGCAATTTCACCAATCTATTTAAATATCAATACATATTTAAATAAATTGGTGAAATTGGCCCAAAGTATAGACAGATGTTACATTTATTTATTAAATAATGCTCTATTACTGTAAATTAAGTTCAAAAACGCTAAGAAGTGCATTTTCAAAAGGATTGTTCTGCTTAAGACTTATATTCGTCATTTAAAAAAGATTTCTGTTTTGATTCGACTGATTCAACACTGCTGAGTTAAGGTTTTTGTCTTTCAGGCTGATAATTAAAATACGTTTTTTAAATGCAGGACATTCCATATATTTACATATATAACTATTTTTAAATTTACAGGCGATAAAATCAAAACAAAAGTTTGTACAATTTTAAAGGAATTTGACTTAAACTTAGACAACAAAGCCATAATTGTTACCGATCGAGGGTCGAATATGGTTGCGGGATTTCGCGCAAATAACCATATATATTGTATTGATCATTTGCTACATAATACAGTACAAAAGTCAATGCAAGACATATCTGATGTTGCGGAATTAAGCCGAATGTGTACTAAATTAGTAAAATATTTCAAAGTATCGGGCCTTAATTCAAACCTTAATACCACACTAAAGAGCTATTCGCCCACTCGGTGGAATTCCATATATAGATTGTTTGTTTCAGTTGAAGCAAATTGGCCTAACATAATTCAAATATTGCAGGAAAAAAATGAACTGAGTAGAATACATAACATCAATTTAAGTCACATAACAGCAATAATCAAAGTTTTAGAACCGTTTGAGGAAGCTTTTACAAAATTAGAAGGAGAAAATTATAGAACTATTCACCTGGTTTATATGATAGTACACCATTTACAAAAAAAATGCATTTCTAATAACTCCGACTTGGAAATAACTAAACTTTTAAAAGAAAAATTAAGCGCATATTTAGGTTCCATCGTATTACAAAATTTAACTATATATCACAAAATGGCAGTTTTCCTTTTTCCTCCAGCAAATAGGTTATTTAAATTTAGTGAAGATGAAAAGACTGAAATGAAAGATGAATGCAGACGGATTATGACAACCTACCTTCAAGAATTACCTTTATCAGAAAACCAAAATGAAGTTCCTGTAGAACGCTCAATGGGAGAATTTTATTTTGATTACGTGCAAGCGCCGCAAAACGATATTTTTTTTGACCCAATAGAAAATGAAATGTCGAAGTATGAAAATTTGAATTTATCAAACTTTTCGAATGATTTTAACGTTCAGCAATGGTGGAACATGCATAAAACAGAATATCCTCTCCTTTATAAGCTAAGTTGCCAAATATTAGCGACGCCTGCAAGTAGTGCGGCTTCTGAACGTGTATTCTCATCAGCACGAAATCTTATTGCAGAAAAAAGGTGTATTATTGCGTTTAATGATGAATCCATTAATGCAATAATGTTTTTACACTCCAATATAAAAAAAAATTAATTTAAGTTAAAGCATTAATTTTTAACAATAATTTTCTAAAAAATTACATGCAAACAACAAAAATGAATTGAACTGAACTATAAATATAATTTTATTTTGTAAACAATTTTTTTATTTTAATAAATGACTGAAAAATATTTTACTAGGCACCTATGTACGAACTATGTATTTGTTTATTTATTTTTCGAAATCATACAAGGGTGTTCTGGAAATCGAAAATGAAAAACGCAAAATTTTAAAAGTCGTTTTTTTAAAAAAGATTTTTATAATAAAAGAATTTGATAAAATTTATTAAACAGAATTTTGTAACAAAAATTATAAAAATTGGATTAAAAGTATATTAAAAAGGACTTTAAAATTCTTGCGTTTTGCGTTTTCGATTTCCATAATAAAAGTTACTAGTAATAATATTAATATATTCATGTAAGGAGTAAACATTCAAATAATATTTAGTCAATTCACAAGGTATCCTAACATGTCATATTGTCAAAATGTCCTAATATTTCACAATGGTTTAAAAATATTGTTGTTGGTTTGTTAACAAAAAGTGTCTTAAATAAATAGAACGTTGCTTGCTGTGTTTATTGTGCTGTCGTAATTAATCAGAAAAGTCCAGCGCTGAGCGGCTGAGCCGTACAACAATATTTTTAAACCATTGTGAAATATTAGGACAACATGACATGTTAGAATACCTTGTGAATTGACTAATTATATTCGAAACCTATACACATTTTATTATGTCTATTTCATTTGAATGCGGTAGTATTTTTATACACATTTTATTATGTCTGTTTCATTTGAATGTGGTTGTATTTTTTCTCTTCAAATACAGTTGTTTTCATTTCTCTTTCGCTTTGTGTGTTCATTCATTTGTTTTTTTTTAACACAAAATTTTAGCACTGCGTACTTAAATCGTGTGTTGTATTTAACTTTACCTACTTAAAAAACAAATGAATGTATTCATATGCCTTTTAAATGTAGTCATGCAGACCTTTAGTGTATACACTTAAGTTAATGTAAATTTTGCATTGCGTAGTAGTTGGCTTTAAGTTAGTCTATACAAGCTAGGTTGGTTTTTTTTTTAGTAAGCTACTCATTTGACGGCAGGGTACATATATACTATGTACGAAAATATGTAGTTACTGGTAGTAGTCGTTCGTGCATGTACCTACTACATTTGCCTACTTTTTATTTTCATAATGTTTTTAACATGTGTTAAGAAATACTCGCAACTGCAAAATGGTATAATTTCTTTAGTTGTATTCTTTAAATATTTATTAAGAACAAGAAAAAGGGAAAAACTAATTTTAAAATAGTTTAACTGTAATACTTCTGAAATGTTTTAAATGTCGACCAAAGAAGACTGAAATTTTTTAAGTTATGTACACTTATTCATACGTAAGTGCATATTTGTAAGTATATGTATGACATTTTTATTGATTATGTCTTATCTGCTTATTTTGAGAAGTCATAAAATGATGACTTAATGTTCAATTGTTCATTATTCTGTAATAAATGGGTCGTTCTTCCATTTACTGCGGTTAAATGTTAACGAACTGGAAATTTTCAACTGATTATAAGTGTATATTTTGTTTGTTTTATTTCTTATCTTTTTAGGTAATGTTTGTACGGAAAATTTTTGTTTATGCAGTAGGAAATCGAAAAGAAATAACTATACCGTGCTATTGTGCTGTATTTGACCTATTTTTGAAAATTCTTCGTTCAATTAAATAAGATTTTGTCATGTTCACACATAGAATGCAATAATTTGCAAATGTAAAATGTATTAGTATTAGTGTAGCATGTAAATAGAAAATGAAATGAAAGTAATAAAAGTCAGTCGTATTAAAGCAACAGACAAATAAACGTCTAGTTATTACAGATTTTGGCGACGAGATAAAAGAAACACGTGTGTGTAATTTTTCATGTTTTTTTGTTTGGCAGAAAAGTGGTAAACTTTTTACAGTACAAGAATTACCGTCTGTAAAGAAAAGTAAATATAAAAATGGTTAATAACGAGGGTGCTTCTCCAAAGCAAGGTTCCTTTTTCAACTTAGAGCCTTTTGATGCAACAAGTACAACATGGTCGCAGTATTGGACCTGTATGAATGTGAGGCTGCTAAACATCAATGTTTGCTGCTTCATTTTGTGGGAACACAAACATATCGTCGGTCACAGGTTGACAACTCTTAACTCACTTTAACATTTTTTGAAATTGTCAACTCGTATTATTTATTTTAATTTTTTTTAATCTGAAATTATTTCAATGCCTTTGTTTTCTTTACACCATCTTACAATAAATATCTCCTACTAATTTTAGTTTTTTTTTATTTACTTCCAACACGGCTTAGTAACGGAGTAATAACGTTTTTTTTTTGTCTCCTGAAAAGTACAAAAAAAAATGTTAAGAGTTGTCAACCTGTGACAGACGATATAACATGTTAAGTGACAAAATACTTTCAATGAAATTGTAAATACACTGGAAGAACACTACGATCCAAAACCTAATGAGTTAATGGAAAATTATCGATGTAATTTGCGTAAGCAAAAACCAGAGGAATCAGTGGCAGATTTTGTTGTTGTTGTTGGCTGTAATTTTGGTGAGTACTTAAATGTGGCTTTGAGGAATCAATTCGTGTTTGGTCTGCTGGACAAAAAAATTCAGCATAGGCTGTTAGAAAAAAAAACGTTAACGTTAGATGAATCAACTAAAATGGCGACCGCATATGAATTAGCTGAAAAAGGAGGGGAGGAGCTACATCAAAGAAACACAGACAGAGTAAATGTTAATAAAATGTTCGAGAAGAACAAAGAAAATACTAAGAAAACTAAAACTCATTCTGGTGAAAATAGCAATAACAAAAACAAATCAAAATGTTTTTTCGATGTGACAATACTACTCATTTGGCCGATCAGTGTCAATATAAAGGGGCTAAATGTCATTTTTGCAAAAAGGTTGGACACCTTCGTAGTATGTGTTTTAAAGAAAAAAAAAAAAAAAAAAAACAATTACATCAAATTGAAGAAAATTCTTGGGGTACCGTAGAAGATCTTCTTAAAATAGAAGAGCGAATTTTTGGGAAATGGAAAAAGTATAGAGTTTGAAATAGACACGGGATCACCGGCTTCAATAATAAATGTGTCTGATGCTAAAAAGTACGTGCCTAAGTTAAAAGTTTACAAACCTGAAATGGAATTGGTAAGCTACTGTGCAACTGCAATCGAATGCGTGGGGTACGTGTGTGTGAACGTAAATATTAATGACACAAGTGCAAATTTGATGCTTTATGTGGTAAAATCTGACCGTAGACCACTCTGTGGCAGGGAGTGGCTACAACAAATACGAATCGATTGGAACACAATTTTTAATAAAGCAAATCAAAATTGCTGTGTAAATAAAATTGAACCATTTCGTGTGGAAGATTTAAAAGAAAAATATCCCGTAGGATTTTCATTATCCGTGGGAAAGATTTACAAGCTCAAATATTTGTGAAACAAAATGCTACACCAAAATTCTTTAAATTACGAAGAGTGCCATTTCCTTTGATGGAGGCGGTTGAAAAGCAGCTTGAGTAGCAGGTAGCTGAAGGGTTGCTCTTAAAGGTGGACACCAGGGAATAGGCGACGCCAATTGTGGTGGTGCCAAAAAAGTGTGGTGATGTTCGTATCTGTGGTGACTACAAGGTCACATTAAGTTTAGCATTACTTGTAGACGAACACCCTTTGCCAACCATCGATGAATTGTTCAGCAAAATGGCTGGTGGTACAACATTTTTTAAAATCGATCTCTCAAAGGCCTATTTAAAATTAGAAGTGCATCCAAGTGATAGGCACCTGTTAACGTTAAGTACCCATAAGGGACTTTACCAACCGACTCGTTTAATGTTCGGAGTAGCCAGTGCACCAGCGAAGTGGCAGCGGTTGATGGAACAGTTATTGAGTGATATACCAGGAGTTGCGGTTTTTTTAGACTACATAAAATCACAGCACCTGATGATGCAAGCCATTTACGTAGAATCGATGAAGTGTTAAAACGATTAGAAAAATACAACATGATGGTGAATCTGGAGAAATCCGAATTTTTAAAAGAGTGCATTACTTACTGTGGGTATGTAATTAACAAGGATGGCATTCAACGTATGCAAAGCAAAATCGATGCAATTTAGAAGATGAAAGCACCTGCCAGAGAACATTCGTGCATTCATGAGGCTGGTCAATTATTATGGCCGATTTGTTAAAAAACCATCCATGTCCATTACGATCCGAAACGACCTGTGGTATTAGATGTAGATGCTAGCCCTATTGGCGTGGGGGCCGTTTTGAGCCATGTTTTTGATGATGGTTCTGAAAAGCCGATACAGTTTGCATTACAGACGATTAATAGGGTACAATAACGTTATTCGCAAATTGATAAGGAGGCGTATGCACTCATTTTTGGTATACTTTAGTTTTATCAATATTTATATGGGAGAAAATGTATCCTCGTTACAGATAATCGTGCGATATCTAAAATATTTTTTCCAAGTAAGGGGTTGTCAACTCTTTCGTCTACGCGCATGCAGCATTACGCTCTGTTTTTGGAACAATTTCATTATGAAATCCAATGTAAGAAATCAAAAGAAAATGGTAACGCTGATGCTATGTCCCGTTTACCAATTGTTGAAACGTACAAATTTACCGAAGAGGTTTATGTCGTAGAAGAGGAGGCTATAAATAATTTACCTGTTACAGCAAATGAACTTAAATTGGGTACCAAATCTGATGTGGATGTACAAAAGTTATTAGAATGCTTAAAGTATGGTCGGGAATGTGATGGTAAAGATCGTATCGGTATTCCACAAACGGAATTCAGTTAACATGATGGTTGTCTACTGCGAGGGTTACGTGTTTATATACCGAGGGCCTTACGAGGAAGAGTATTAGATGAGTTACATACTGCTCATTTTGGTATATCTAGAATGAAGAGTCTCGCTAGAGCATATATATGGTGGAACCATATTGATAAGGATATCGAAAATTTGGCGTCTAATTGCTTTGCTTGTCAATCAAGTCGACCTGATCCTAAAAAAGTGATGCCAATACGTGAATGGGATAGGCCAAGTAAACCTTTTGAAAGAGCACATGCGGATTATGCCGGTCCTATCATGGGTAAATATTTATTTGTGCTTGTCGACGCCTACACTAAATGGCCGGAAGTACATGTAGTAGCGAATATGACAAGAGAAACGAGCATTCAAAAATGCAGGGAAATATTTTCTACATTTGGCATCCCGAACGTGTTTGTGAGTGATCACGGCCGACAATTCGACTCAGCTGATTTTAAACAATTTTTTACAGTAAATGGTGTCATACACAAGCAGGGTGCACCGTATCACCCCGCTACCAACGGCCAAGCCGAACGTTACGTACAAACAATTTAAAATAAATTGTTAGCTACAAACGCAATTTAAATACTTTAAATTCTGAATTATCAAAAATACTGTTAGCCTACAGGCGCTCAATACATCCAGCTACAGGGAAATCCCCATCAATGGCGATGTTTGGTCGTCAAATAAATTCTCGTTTAGATCTTCTTTTATCACAAAATAATAACTACAATTATGGCTCATCAACAATAAAAACATTTTCGGTGGGTGAAAGCGTTGCTGTGCGTGATTATATTTATGAAATCAAATGGCGTTTTGGCGTAATAGATGAGAAGTTAGGAGAAATACATTACAACATAAAGCTAGATGACGGAAGAATATGGAAGAGGCATATAGACCAAATGCGTAACGTTGGAGAATTGCTTGAAGATTCGCAAGTTCCGGAAAACACAAATCTGCCCAATACTACAAACGATACACCACAAAGAGATATACCTGTTCCGAATATTTCAAATAATGATACTCATCAATCGACCGTAATTCAAGAACCAGTACAACAACCAACGGTGGTAATCAACGATCAACCATCCGAAAACACGGAAAGTGTCCCTCATGAATCATCGACTACACCAGAAGCTAAGAATGAGCCAGTGCCTCCTGCTACTATTCAAAATGAAGTTGTAGGTGAATCTTTACGTCGATCTAATAGAAATAGAAAGAAACCAGCGAAGCTATTGGATTAAATATTCTATAATAGTATTTGTATTCTTTTGAATTTAATGTTAACTGCAAACTTTGATTTTTAAAGTAATTATCAATGGTATCAATTGAATGAAATGTTTATTAATTGATATAAATACTTTTAGAATCAAATACCCTTTATTTTTATAAAATTAGTAACTTGAATTAAACTTATATTTAGGGGCGGAGAGAAGTGTCTTAGTGTAGTATGTAAATAGAAAATGAAATGAAAGTAATAAAAGTCAGTCGTATTAAAGCAACAGACAAATAAACGTCTAATAATTACAGATTTAATTTCGATATTGCTTAAATAATTTATTTGTCGTTTGTTTTACTGAATACATTTTTAGTAGCATGGAAAAAAATATTTTCATCGTTTAACTCTTTAAAATGCAATTTTGTTATCAGTAATTTGCTTAACGTTTTCTGATAGTTTTGATCTTAATTTAGTTAAAACCACAGGTAATGCACTAAAAGCTCTCCCCACAGATACTTGAGTGGCAGGTACTGCTAAAGCGACTTCTACAATACTTTTAATATTGTAATCGCCACTGGATTTCCACTAATTGAAGACATCCGTATCGAATGGCAACTTTTGGTTTTTTTCAATAAGCTTAAGCTTTTCTTTGAAAGAACGATGTGATCGTACACTTAGAGGTGTGTTTGGCATTTCCGTCATCGCGCGTTGCTCTAGTTTTGCAAAAGCAGATGTTGTTGGAAGCTCACTTTGTATTACCGAGCTGGATCTCATAAAATTCATGTCGTTTAGATTTTTCCACTAATTTTTTCTCAAACTTATCAGAACATCAAAAATTTTCATAAGGTGTTCCTTAAAAAGTAAGCAAAAATATTTATAAGTGGGTATGAATAACTGTATGTATATACATATGCAGTAAATGAAATTTGATTTGATATGAAAGCCAACTTACTATTGCTTCACACCTTTGTTGCTCTGACAAAAAGCCAGAGCTTTCAAAATTATATCTGGGGTCAAGATAAAGCGCTGCTAAGAATGCGTTTTCTGTTTTGCATGGAACTGTACCTCATCATGGTGTTACAGAAAATAGCTTCTCCAACTCAATTTGGCAACAAAACCAATCCCTATTAAAGTCGCCAATGAAATATTATTATTTTTGAAGCTGCTTAGTACACAAACCCAAAGGTTTAAATGCAGCAGCAAAATGATTTATAAACTCCCAATTTATGTTTATTGTCTAAAGTTGGCATTTGCAGTTGTATGCCCCGGTAGGCTAGCTGGTAGTAAGCTAGTCTATCAGTACCGGGGTTGCGGGTTCGATTCCCGCCAGAGACTCTGGTCTCCTGCAGACAAGCAAAAAGCTTCGCGGGATTTACTGTAGGAATAAAAAAAAAAAAAAAAAAAAAAAAAAAAAAGATTTAACAATATTCCGAAGCTGCTTAACAGCATTTCTACACTCGCTTATTTGCTGTTAAATTTCCTTTAAAACATCATGGGTGGTACGGGCGGCACATCTTACAACAGATAATATCGTAGCGAGAAGTTTATGAATGCTTGCATCATTATCTTCTGGGCCGATACTTTTTCAATCACTTCTGTCCTCATTGACTTGTTCGTTGTGCAGTTCTTGAAGTATTTGGTTAACGTTTAACATATTTGCACCATTGTCAGTTGTGCTGGAGTATATTTAAAGATGTGAGACATCTTTAAACAAGACAAAATTTCTTCCTTCAGGCTTATGTCGTTTTTAAACTGTATCATTCCTAAAAGTACATATGTTTCAAAATTGCATTTTAAAATGCTGGTGGTAGAAAAAAATAATTTTATTACGAATTATGTTGATATATATCTTAAAATCTTTAATATATTTGGGGTATTCACAAGGTGTGCTATCATGGTTTATTGTCATAATGTTCTAACATTTTACAATGGTTTAAAAATATTGTTGTTGGTTTGTAAACAAAAAGTGTCTTAAATAAATAGAACGTTGCTTGCTATGTTTATTGTACTGTCGTAATTAATAGCACATTAAATTATGAGGGGTTGCTCACAACAGTCGTATTTTTTCATGTTATTATTTTAAGACATATGACTTTATGACACCTTGTGAATCCCCCAATTGTATGTTAATTTCCAGCAATATCGAATTTTAGAGAAAGCATTTTATTCTTCACACGCTTTGTTATTATTTGCTGAACTTTTGCATAGGAAACTTCAATAACATCAACAATATTCCTTGAATTTAGGTTTGTCTCAAATTTATTTTCGCACAGCGATATTAAAACTTTGAAAAATCACTGTAACTAGGGCCACACAGCATTTCAAAAATATCTCTTGTCTATATTAGTTTTCACAACCTCTCTAATTTTCCGTTTTTTTGATGGTGCACCTTCAGTATCACTTCCATTTGGATTTTGCGTAATTTTTTTTATGGAGGAGTTTATAATGTCTTTTTTTTTTTGTTAAAGAAGTTGGTTCCACTTATTTTTGATCACACATTCCAGGCAAAGAATTTTATTAGCGCTTTTCAAAACTTTATAAAAATTATTTTCACAATCCATTTTTTTTTACTTGTGTAAAAACTACAGCACATGCTCTTCAGTCTACTTTCAAAGAAAGTGTTTTAAATAGGACATCCTTCTCTATTTGCACTGAATTTGCATAAGCCATAGACATTTGGCATTGACCAACCTATAGACATTATCGGATGCAACAACAAAATGATGTTTTCAAAATTTATTACTGATCATACAAAATTATTTTTAAGGTTAAGTTTTTTTTTCGTAATTTTCTTCAAATAAAGAATGGCCACTACAAAAATCATATATATTTATTTGTGTTTTTGTAGACAAAACACAAAATTGTCTGCCTGCTTTGAATGCAACATACAACCAAAAAATTCCGTTACATTATTACACAATTATTGAATGTGTTTTTTTTTATAAGAATGGCTAGGAATTAGCATAAGCCTTTTAACAACGCTCAGACATAATCTGATGCAACAACAAAATGATATTTTTCAAATTAATTACTGATCATAAAAAATTATTTGAAGGTTAAGTTTTTTTTCGTTATTTTCTTCAAATGAAGAATGGCAACGACAAAACTCATTTATATTTATTTTTGTTTTTGTAGACAAAACACAAAATCGTCTGCCTTCTTTGAATGTACCAAAAAATTCCGTTACATTTTTACACAGTTATTGCATGTGTTTTTTATAAGAATGGTTAGTAATTAGCATAAGCCTTTGACCAGCGCTCAGAGATAATAACAAAATTTATATTTCAAATTTTTTACTGATCATAAAAAATTTATTGAAAGTTAAGTTTTTTTTTAGTAATTTTCTTCAAATAAAGAATTGCAACAACAATACTCCTGTATATTTTTGTATTTGTATGTAAAAATTGCCATGTATTTTTACAAAAAGAAAAAGGAGACGATATTATTCAGTTTTCTAAATAAAACAATTTTAAATATTTTTATATATTTGTGTATTTTATATTGTGTATATAAGAACAAGGCAGTTTAAATTGTTTGCATTAATTACTATTGTGAAAATTGTCCTCGAACTTGTTTGGCTGTGCCCTAAAAAATGTATCGGAAAAAGCAAAATGTCGAGGGAAAAATGCTTAATTTTTATTTCTTTGGATTTTGTGATCAAAACATTATTCTATTACCCTATTTTTCAGTCAATGCACTAAGGAAATTTTTGTCTTTTTTTGGCCAAAAATTTTATTTTTAGTTCAATATGATATTTTGTCAACCCGTGTGTGACTTCTTCAGGGGAAAAAACAACCTAAAATTTTAAATTGTTATCGGATTAAAGAAAAAAATAAAATAATTAATTTTATAAAAATAGACCTCAAGCTTTAGCATGTGTGTATAAAATATGTATAAAATACCCATGAACTTTAACTATGTTTTTTTTTAGTATATTTTAATTAAAAACGAACTTAATTTGTCAAAATTAATTTTAAATTGTCCGATTTTTTAAAACAAAAAAGACGATTTTTTTTTATTTTTTCTTAGTACATTAACGATTTATTCACAAACTTATCTGGCAGCCCTGCAACATGTGTTTATATATATACATAATTATTTTTTCGGATAATTTGGGTTCCATTTTTTAAAATTTTATTTTTCTCGCATCAATTTGAAATGTGATTTATTTTGACAGTTCTTGTGAGAAACTTTTCGCAAAATATTGTTACAGAAACACTTCTTCTCACATCCTACCAATAATTGCTGGAAAACTATTGAAATGAAAGATAATTCTCGTAAAGTAAAGATACAGAAACACTTATGTGAGAAAAACCATTTTTTGTTTCATATTTCACTGTTTTTGTAATAATTTACTTGTTTCATGCGAAAAATATTGCGATGCGAGAAATACAGAAACGGGCTACTGTTTGGCAACTCATATACTGGGTAATACGTAGGCTTGCCAGATCCAGATTATCAAAAAGCTGGACATGTGAATTAAAAAAGCTGGACATTTTGAAATAAAATTTTTACGAAGAGTTACTTGTTTATTGTACAAGCAATTTTGTTAAAAAATACCCATATGTACGAGTATGACATTAATATTATTACATTTGGGGGATTCACAAGGTGTGCAATCAAGTCATATCGTCATAATGTCCTAAATAATATTTTACAATTGTTTAAAAAAAAATATTGTTGTGTTTCAAACAACATAAAAAAATTTTTTTTTTTTAAACAATTGTAAAATATTTTTTAGGACATTATGACGATATGACTTGATAGCACATCTTGTGAATCCCCCCATTGTTTTTTTTTTATAATACTTTACTACAGTACTAACATAACAAAATATAACTAAACTTAAAATTTTTCAGTTCATTCATATGTACTATATATCTACATACCTACGTACATACGAATTAAATCAAAAATAGAAATGATGGCGCTATTGCAGATGCATTATGTTCCAATAAGGAAATTTATAAAAATTATTTTAAAGCAATAAATATTAAGAGCATTTTGTGGAAAATTTTTTTAGCTGGACAAATTTATTTTTAGCTTGAAACTGGACAGGCCATTAAAAAGCTGGACAATCCAGCCAAAACAAGCCCGACTGGCAACCCTAGTAATACGGCACCTCATATAGCAGTTCTCTGATTTCTAGACACCGCCTTCAGCGCCAGCTTATCAATCCATTGCACCATTCGAATTGGTGTAGGTTTGCGGATTTTATCATGGGTTGCTGCTGTAGCCTGGCTTGTGAGTTGATAGCAGGTTGTGAACTAGTAGACGGTTTGAGCCGGTCCTATCTTGTCCTTTATCACCTTGTGTTTATGTCATATTTCTGCCAGGATTCGCTAGCGTATGAAATTGGTAAGTCTTGTCTTATCTCACCTTGTGATAATAATGCTCCTAGCGCAATATTTGATGCATCTGTTGTTAGTATAAACGGTTTATTGAAATTTGGATGCTGTAATACAGGTGGATTAATTAATTTTCCTTTGAGTTTATCAAAACCTTTTTTGCATTCATCGGTCCATTGGAATTCAACAGATTTTTTAAGTAAACCGTTTAAATGCTTTGCTATGTCTGCGAAATTCAGTATGAATTTTCTGTAAAAGTTGCAGAATGCAACGAATCTTCTGACGTCGTCCGTGTTTTTTGGTATCGAGTAGTTCTCTATTACTTGATGTTTTGCAGGGTCAGTTTTAACTCCGTCCTTTGTAATTAAGTGTCCTAGATAGACAACTTCTGGTCGTAAGAAACAACATTTCTTCGGGTTAAGTCTCAAATTATACTGCTGTAATCCGTCCAGTACTTTAATGAGATTTTGATTGTGATGGTTTAGACAACAACCATAAACAATAATGTCATTGACATATAGAAAGGCTTCCGAGTCTAAACCAGAGAGTGCTATTGTCGGCATTCTTTGAAAACTATTTGAAGATGTCTTTAAACCGAAGGGTAATCTTTTGAATTGGTAGTGTCCATTTGTCGTTGAAAAAGCTGTCGATGGTCTTGAATCTTTATTAAGTGTTATTTGGTGGAGGAGCTGGTCATATCCAAAGTTGAAAACCATTTGGCCCTTCCTAATTTGACTAATATGTCCTCTAATCTTGTCAATGGGAATTTGTTATTTACAATTTTGTCATTGAGTTTTCTAAAGTTCACCACCAGTCTCCATTTCTTTTTGCCTTCGGTGCCCTTTTTGGCACTAACAATAGAGGTGCATTATATGGGCTGACTGAGGGCTCTAAATTGTCGTCTTTCAGCATCTTCTGTACTTGTTAATTTATCGTGTCGGTATGTGAATGTGGTAGTCTGAAATTTTTAATATATACAGGTGTGTTGTCCGAGGTTATGATTTCTTGATTGTAAAAATTGTTTGTACTTAATTTTCCGTCGTCCAAATGAAATACGTTTTGGTATTTTCTAAAAATGTTGATTAGTGATGATCTTGCATTTTTGTCGTTGTTGTTGATTTGTAGTTCATTCATCATAATGTATGACAGTGTGGCTTAAAAATGATTTGAGTGACAGATTTTTTTGACAAGCCTGTCCGACTTGCAAATGTTTATGAAAATTTTCATAGTATGATAGATTATATGCGATCATAGTTGCATTTTCTTGTTAAGTAGATGAGTCATTTGAGTTTGCATCTTTTTTGTGGGAAAGTGCGGCATTGCCAGCAGATTTTGCAGACATTTTTTGATGTCGGATAGAATTCCGTCAGATTTTCTTGTGAATGAATCGTACGATTATGTAGGATAGTGAATACCGCCTTTAATGTTTAATTTGACTTGTTTTTGGTGGTATTGTAATTTTCAATTCATTGTATTTTTTTTGTCTGAATGGGTAAGACTATTGCCTCATTATTCACAATTAATGACAATGTGAATGTTTCGTAATCAATTTTACAGAAATATATTTTTAAGAAGTCTTGACCAACGATTACGTTTGTTTCAATCGGAAAATCGGCGTTTACTAATTGAAATGTGTGTTCAAAAACTATGTCATCTATGCTTATATTAAAGTCAATTGTTCCTATTGAATTAATTTCTTGACTCGTGATAACTGTCAACTTACATTTTTCGTCTGGATAGTAATTTTCATTTTCGAAATATTTGGTCACAGTAAGATGTCTGCTCCTGTATCGACAAGGAATGTTAAATTATTGTTTTTGTATTTTGTTTTTATGAAATTCGTGTTGTTTTCAGATATTTTGTAAATTTTTAGATTTTGCAAAATTAAATTTGGCCTTCCGGAATATTCTCATATTCCGAGCCTTCTGAGTTTCCCGTACAGTTTGCGGTCATTGCCTTAACGGCGGCTTGAGTGGAAAATTTACTGCTGCTTCAAAAACTTTCAATAACAAAGTTTCAAATTACACTACATACGTTTTTAATATACATATGTATGTAGAAAATGTAGGCCCATACTCATAGTCAAAATAATATATACTTTAAGCAAAACCCGGCTTTAAATGCATGTGAACCCCATTGTTCTAAAGTATATTTTATAAAAAGTCGACTTTATTTTTGACTATGATTATGGGCCGTAGTTTTTAATATTTGAAGATAATATAACTACATATGTATATAATGGTCATAATTTCTTGTTTTCTGCTATTAAATTAATACAAGTTACGTTAAAGATGATACCACAAATACTTAATTTTAAGCCTTACTACTTTCGTTACGAGTAACAAAATAAAGTAATTTCGGCATAGAACTGCCTGTTTTTGTAATAAAAATATAAATTTTCGTTAGGGAATTTATACTGAAAACAAAAAAATATTAAGTTTATTTTTTGTTGTTTTAATATAAACTCTAAAACGAAAATTTTTATTTTTATTACAACATCAGTCAGTAAAAGAGCATTCTCCCATTCTATATAGAACATTTTGCCAAGTGTTGTCTGGTACTAAGAGAAATAAAAATACAAATTATCTTCTTATGCCCTTTGCATTAGCGTGAGAGCATTCGCACATGTGCGGTGTTTTGGCGGACTCTGATCTATATTCAGACATTTGTATGATTTCTTGAATGTTTCTTTTATTTCTCTACACTGCTCAAGAATTTTTTGCCATGCCATTTGGATATACTTAGATGGTGTTAAGGTCATTGGCTTTGCTATAAACTGTTTCTTTAAAGGCTTCTAGTGCATTTGATAAATGGGAATGAAAAAGTTGATTATTATTATTACTGTAATTACTAATAGGTAAATTTCTACAGTCTGTAAGTCTGGCTTGTCTTCTGTTAGAGTTACTTCATTTATTACGTTCGCCTTAGGCCGGTCAAATGTTGTTCGTGATTTGCACATTTTTAATACAAAAATATAAATTAGATAATGAATTCTATATAAAATTTAAAATATTTATACTAAATATTTATTTTGTTTTTATTTTTGTGTTTGAAATTGTTTGTTTTTTTTTGTGTTCTTTTAGGCGGTAGTGCCTTTGTTGGTATTCTGGTCCGTTTGGGCATTTATTCAAAAATTTTATTAAATTTCTTTTCCGTTTGTGCATTTATTCAAAAAATTTTATTAAATTTCTGGTCAGTTTGGGCATTTATTCAAAAAAAATTATTAAATTTCTGGTCCTTTTGGGCATTTATTCAAAATTTTTTATTAAATTTCTGGTCCGTTTGGGCAGGATCGCCATGTAATTCTCTATTTGAAGAAAATAACTAAAAAAAACTTAACTTTCAAATAAATTGTTATGATCAGTAAAAAAATTGGAATATAAATTTTGTTATTGTATCATATTATCTCTGAGCGCTGGTCAAAGGCTTATGCAAATTCACAACCATTCTTATAAAAAACACATGCAATAACTGTGTAAAAATGTTTGTATGTTTTTTAATAGTACATTCAAAGAAGGCAGATGATTTTTTGTTTTGTCTACAAAAACAAAAATAAATATATATGAGTTTTGTTGTTGCCATTCTTCATTTGAAGAAAATAACGAAAAAAAACTTAACCTTCAAATAATTTTTTATGATCAGTAATTAATTTGAAAAGCATCATTTTGTTGTTGCATCAGATTATGTCTGAGCGTTGGTCAAAGGCTTATGCTAATTCCTAGCCATGCTTATAAAAAACACATCCAATAATTATGTAATAATGTAACGGGATTTTTTGGTTGTATGTTTTTTTATTAGTTCATTCAAAGCAGGCAGACTATTTTGTGTTTTGTCTACAAAAACAAAAATAAATAAGTATTTAAATAAGTATGTAATGTATTTTAATAAGTAAAAAAGATATCTTTAGGAACAAGTCAGCTTAATTTTTTTGCATTTATTACTATTGTGAAAATCAAAATTGTTTGTCTGTTCCCTAAAAAATGTATCGGTAAAAGCAAAATGTCAAGGGAAAAATGCTTTTTTGCATTCGTCGGTCCATTGGAATTCAACAGATTTTTTTAGTAAACCGTTTAAATGCTTTGCTATGTCTGCGAAATTCAGTATGAATTTTCTGTAATAGTTGCAGAATGCAACGAATCTTCTGACGTCGTCCGTGTTTTTTGGTATCGAGTAGTTCTCTATTACTTGATGTTTTGCAGGGTCAGTTTTAACTCCGTCCTTTGTAATTAAGTGTCCTAGATAGACAACTTCTGGTCGTAAGAAACAACATTTCTTCGGGTTAAGTCTCAAATTATACTGCTGTAATCTGTCCAGTACTTTAATGAGATTTTTATTGTGATGGTTTAGACTACAACCATAAACAATAATGTCATTGACATATAGAAAGACTTCCGAGTCTAAACCAGAGAGTGCTATTGTCGGCATTCTTTGAAAACTATTTGAAGATATCTTTAAACCGAAGGGTAATCTTTTGAATTGGTAGTGTCCGTTTGTCGTTGAAAAAGCTGTCAATGGTCTTGAATCTTTATTAAGTGTTATTTGGTGGAGGAGCTGATCATATCCAAGGTTGAAAACCATTTGGCCCTTCCTAATTTGACTAATATGTCCTCTAATCTTGTCAATGGGAATTTGTCATTTACAATTTTGTCATTGAGTTTTCTAAAGTTCACCACCAGTCTCCAAAAATAATCAAGAAACTTTAAAATAAATAATTTTGTGGAAATTTCAGTAAAATTTTCAAGATTTGTCGAGTTTTGCTTTATTTTTATTATTTACGTAAATAAAAATTAAGTCAAGATAAATTAATTTAAATTAAAATATTTTACATTTAGGGGAATTTTTTCAAAATACGTTAAATTTGGGGGTTTTTTTAATTGATTGGGGGAGAAAAAAAAATTACCTGGTAACACTGGTCGTAAAGCTTCTAGAGAGCTAGATTTTAGTTCAAACTTATTAGCACAGATTGCACACAGATATGTCATGAGACGGAAGTTGTTTTGTCTTTCTTAGAAAGCTGCCCTTTTTTTATTTCTCTTTGAACCGTCTTTTATGTCGCAATACAATTGACACAAATTTATTTAGTTTAGATTTATTTGCAAAACTTTTGTAAAAATTAATCTTTACGTTTACCGCAACGCATGTTAATGATACTTAAGTATGTAAATAACATTATAAAACAAAACAATATTACTAAATACATTTTTTTGCACAAAATAAAACGTGTGTTGAACTAATGCTTTTGTTAAACGTGGTTTGTTATTTTTGTTTTGATCACGCAATTTGTGTTGATTTCTGCGGCCTCTTTTTACACATTCCCACTGCACTGCCAAAAAAAACGCTTTTTGTCTCTTTCATCGAAAGCTGCCCTCGCAACTGATTTGGTCCTTTTTCACACGTCACTTTTTACATATCTGTGTGTAATCTGTGCTTCTTATTGGCGTTCATTGTTTGGTGCAATTCGTCTTGCGAAAGATCAAAAGCAAAATATTGTATATCTTTTGTTAAATATGTACAACAACAATATATACAGAGTTTTCTCTAATAACCTGGGCTTAATAAGTAAAACAGGTTTAACAGTTAAAATTCAAAAATATTTGGCAAAATTCACCTCGAAAAAATAATACACATTGCGTGTAAAAAAAAAACTTATTAATAATTATGTGTTGCAAATTTACAATTATGAAGTTATTATTTTTAATCGACCAATTTCAGTTAAATAATTTGTAATTGGAAAATCTTTCTCGATATGTTGAGTTATGTTTATAATTTTTAGTTTTTGTTTGTTTATGCAATTAATGCGAATAGGAAGTCAAAATTATGCAAATTTACGTATTGCATAATTTACATTGTACACACTTATATTGTTCCTTAAAATTGTATTGAAGTTTAAAGTATTAATTTATTCTGTTAGATCCTTTAATTGTATATTGAATTTTATTAATTAATGTTAGTTAAGTTGATTGGACTCGAATCATCGAGTATAAATGCATAATTGAAGTAGTAAATATTCATTTAAATTTCTTTACGTGTTCTATTTAGTACTCGCAAAATTATCAAACTTATCCAACCTTCGGTTTGAATAAAAGACCGAGGTTGCAGAAGATTGAAAACTAATTTTACTTTTTATTTAGCACTTCAATTTGGCAGTCGACTCGTTCTTCTGCTCATTTTCTATTCGCCTATAAACTTAATTGTGTTAAATACCAATAACTGTAAGAAATTCCACATTACCATTGATTCCCCAACATCTTCTCATTTCTTTGAGAGCCAATACACAAAAGGTAATACTACACTACACTGAAAGTAATACTAACCCTTATTTTTTTTCTTTTGCTTCAATTCGTCATAATTATAATTTCTGCTGAGTGATTATCAGACCTGTTCTGAAAATCACTTTTATGCAAATCAAGTGATTTCAAATCACATATGCCTTTTAAAATCACACGTTTGATATTTTGTGTTCAGTTTTTGTATGTTTTGGCGTGGTTTTCAATTGCGAAATGTTTTTCAGGACACCACAAAATCACACGCGTGATTTTAAAAGCACATGATTTTCCGAATATGCCCGTATAATTATATTTGTTCTAAAATTTCTCAAGTTCTTCTCCCCATAACAAAGAGAAATCTTTAAGCAAATTTTAATATTTAGGCCAGCCAGGCAAACATATTCACACATATTTAAAAATTATGTTATATTTCTTGCTTTCACTATTTTTACTTTTAATGCTTTTAGAATTTTGTTGAACATTTTTTTTAATCTTTTCTATTTTTAGACAACATTTCCCTATTCCAACTTCCTCCTTTGGGAGCATATACGAAAACGATATGACTAAGGAAGCTATAGTTAATCGAGTAAGATCATTTTCTGTTGGATCACGAATTAAAAATTCACGCTTATGCTCTAAGACAAGTCCTAAGTTATTCACAAGTGATTCTTTTCATAGTTCTACACGAAAGTCCATCAGCGTTCCGGTTCTTGTTAATAAAAACTTACAATCTATTGATCAAATGGGCGATTTAATGGAAATCGATTTCTCAAAATCAATTGCTGAAAGTGTTGATGGGAATATTTGCCATATTACAAATAAGTGCCAAGGTGTTTTGAATGTGTTACAAAAAAACTTAAATATTTCAACAGGATCCATTCATAAAAACAACATAAAAGTGGATAACAGTTACTTAGAAATGAAACCTATTTCATCAGATGCTAATCATTTAATTTGGCTTGGAAGTAATCCAATAAATAAAAACCTCCGTACCTCTGAGCCCAAAGACAACAAAATAGATTCCACAATATCTATTGAAGCAATAGATAACATTGTACCAATATCCAATCTAAAAGACAAAAATGTACATGCATCCGATAATGATTTAAATTTAAAAGGCCAAACATCAAAAACTACTTCGACAGAATCTTCAACGTGTGGTAGAAACATTTCGGATGATTACAAATTACACCAACAAGTATCATCTACTTGTCTAACTAACGAGCTTTATTATGCCAGTTTAGATTTCCAAAATGCGGTAATGATATTAACTCTCGATATGGATTCCAAGAAAATTTTAGCGATGCAAACATCGAAGATATTAAAAATGAATATGCCAAGATAAGCTTTGATCAAGCAGACACTTCGAGTAGCTTATCAACAAAAAAACATTAAGATTTAAATTTTAACTATTTTTAAAACATATTTTTTGCTGTGTGTACCTTGTGCTGCAATGATTTTATGCAATATTGTATACAATTATTAACGTTATTATTTAAACATAAAAAATATATTTTAGGAACACGAGATTTTGCTTTAGTTTGTACCAACCAGTTTTTTTCGAATCAATATTATTAAAATTTATTATTTTTTATTAGAAAAAATAAATTAAAATTTAGTTGAAATAGAAAGTAATGGTAGTGGCCAATTTAGTACAGGTGGCGGCAATACTATATCAATTCAAAAACAACAGAAACGACATAGGTTTTTGCATTGCATTTCTAATAAAGAGAATTGTGTTGTTCATGAACGAATCCGTTGAAATGAACGATTTACACAACTGAACGAAGTGAACGGGCTGTTTTACTGAGCGCATTTAGGTCAGTGATGAATCGTTGGATTTAAAGAAAAAATATTCGCGCATATCACTCGTTTATGTATATTTTTCTTTATGCTATGCTCTCTTGTTTCAGTGGTATTAAAACGTAAGTATTTTAAGCTGCATTTTTGTATCCTTAAAAAGTAAATTTTGTTTATCATCGCTTTAGTACTTTTTGTAATTTTAATTACCACTTCAATTTTTTTTAAATTGTGAATCCCATAAACATAGAGTCTTAACAATAAAAGTGGTTTCATATTAACGGCTTTAAGAGTAAAAGTTTTATAATACAAAATAAATAAACAGACCGTGTCAAATGCAACTACTGCACGCCTTCTTTGATCGTTGCTGGTGGATCTTCTGGAAAAATAAGTCGCCAATTAAAATCTAAACTGTCATTAACGCATCGGTTATTACATCGCCAAATATCCATGAATTTGGACTCATCATAAGAAATACAAGTAGAACCGCCTTTACCACAGCCTTTCACCTTCTCAAACCGTCTACTAGTTCACAACCTGCTACCAACTTACAATCCACGCTACAGCAGCAAACCATGACACAATCTCCAAACCTCCTCCAATTCGAAAAGTGCAAAGGATTGAGAAGCTGTCGCTGAAGGCGGTGGCTCAGAGCTATCATTCTTTACGTTGTGTATACGAGCTAGAAATAAGATAACTGCTATATGAGGTGTAGTATTACCCAGTATATCAGTTGCCAGCCAGAAAGGCGTTGTCAAAAAACCTGCTGCCAAGTACTCATACACTCATAGAAAAATGCATGTTCATATTGCTGATGCCCTAACATCAGAATTGTGACATCAATATTATTACAAATGGTATAAGACCCGGAGAACTTCTATGGAAATATTCATCTATTTTCCTTACTTTTGCAAGATTTCTTCAACTTTACCTTCAGCCGCATGAACGACTAGGTTAAGAGAAAGCGCAAAACAACCAACTCCCTTCCAGTTCCTTAGCTGCTGTAACTTGGTTGTAAATTTTCCAAATTTGCGGAAGAATGTGGAAGGACGATAATTGTTGTACAAACTTTGACAACATTGGGAATGCATCCGTAGAATCCCCACGTTTTATGTCTGCATTTTTTTTGCCAAAAAGTTTGCAAATTTACTTCAATTCCTTCTAAATCTTCTTAAAAGCTTAAAAATTGTAAATCTCTAAATTCAGGGTCTAAAATTTGTTTTTCTTTTTCAGTAATAAAGCTGGGGAACTCTTTTAGAATTTGCATAAAAGAAGTATTTCCCTTTTACATTATTTCGTTAGGGTTAATCATATTTAAAGATTTAACAGATATTGGTTGAAAATCAAAACGTTTTAATATTTTATTTGAAAGTTCTATATAACAATTAATACAGTTATTAAAACTTTGGTTAATTTCGCATTTGTTGAGTTTTGATATTAATAGTAACTCATTAGCCAAAAAGCCCAAATTCTCCTCATGAAAGTTCAAAAAATTCATAAATTCCGTTAAGTAAATTTAATTTTTTAATCGTTTTTAACAAAATAAGTTAATACAGTTTTAAAAAGACTTTCCATTTAGGAAAATCGGTACTTTGGTAATTTTAAGGCAAAATGACGATAAATCGGCAAATATGGCAGGCCTGGCACACAGGCATAACATTTATTAACGTTATTAACAGCGTTGCCAAATTTAATTTTTGATGTGACGAAAATTGCCAAAACGATGTTTTAAATATTTGTTAGGGAATTAATATCTCAACATAGGTTGTTTTTACTGATTTATCGCTAAATTTGTTTATTATTTAAAATTAACAATTTGTTTATTATTTAAAAAATTTAGCTATTTTTATTTTGTTTCAGTGATATTCTTTGGAACAAAGTTGGTAGACATGAAATAAATCAAATACATTTTGTCAAAAATTATTTAAAAAACGTGTTTACAAAAAGTCCCAAAAGTAAGATTTATTACCCTCTTTCGCTTCTTAAATGTACGTCATTGCTTTCATACTTTCCTATTAATGAATATGGGTTTAAAGTTTATGCACAGTTTTCTAAAACAAATCGTATGAATGAAAAGAACCAAAAGATATAGTTTTTACCCAGTTTTGCTACTTACTACGTGTACATTATTTTTTTGCTGCCTTTACTAATTAAAAACATGTTTGAAGTTTGCAAAACAAAAACGTCTAATATATAACCTATTTGAATAAAAGTGATAAACGTACGAATTTTTATCTTGTTGCCTGCCATTATGTTATGGAACATACATAGTTTTCAAGTTTGTGTAGAATTATTTTAAAAGACGCGAGTTAATAAAATGGTACGCATTATTAAAACGCATGGCTTATAAAAATTATATTATTTATTCGCTCCTTTTGTATAAAATAGTAAGTGGTGCGGCGAATATTCGGATTCGTATTTGCGAACTATTCGCTGAATATTGTTGGTTGCATTACATCCGCTAAAATGTATGCGAGAATTTCAAACGGATATATAAGGATGACAATATCAATAACATCTGAAAACTTTTTAATAAAATAAATTGTAACAAACGTCAAAAATACATATCAAAAAGATTTATCAAGCTGATTTTGTGCACTTGTCTTAACTACTCTTATATCCCAGTCCATATTATGAAGCATTTGCTGCAACACATTTGAGTTTGATGATAAAAGGAGAAAGACGAATGGAAAAGTGTACTTTATTTCATGAACAAGCAATTTTTGTGAGTTTGTTATTAAAAGAAAGAGAGAAGGCATAGAAAATGAATGAATACTTTAAAACAATAACTATATTGTATTGACACGAATGCAGTTTCAAAAGAAAACTGAAGAAAGTTTCTGCAGCAAGTGTTTCATAAAAGGATGAGGACTACTAGCTTTTACCCGCAACTTCGTTCACGTGAAAATTAATGCAACATTTAAAGAAAGTGTTTTATCCAAAAAAAAAAAAAAAAAAAATTAATACAGACATTTGATTTAGTTTTCTATACTTATTTTGTCTTAAAATATTTTTATAAACAAAAACGTGCTTTCAAACAGTCTCAAAAGTGCGCACGTTCGCCCTATTTTGACCTCAAATTTACTTTATTTGCTTTCCACCTTTATGTTTAAGAACAAAAGTCTCCAGTTCAAAAAAAATATTTCAGAAAGAACGTTTAAGCAAAAAGTACCAAAATTATAAATTTTTACCAAGTTCTGCCCTGGAATATACTTTATTTGTTTACTGCCTTTATAGTTAAGAACATAGGTTTTAATTTTAAGCAATATTATTTTGCAAAAGATGTGTTTAAAAAAAGTACCCAAGGGTACGAATTTTTACCCTATTTTGTGGATTTTTCTTTTTTTCAAAAGCTTCGCGTAGCAATTACAAACAAACCCGCAGAATGAAGTATCCCATTTATCCAATCGTTTTCAAATTTCAAACTGTCGAACAAACCACGATTTTTTTCTATATATGTATATAGAAAACTTGGGCTTTAAGAATGCACAATAATCTTTTTTACTTATAACATAATTATCCATGAAACCGAATTTTTGTTCCAGAGTCTTTTATAAAAACTATTATAGACCCCCATTTATTAAATGGTATATTGTATATGCATTTTTTTTATTTTGCCTTGTGTGTTAATGAAATTTCATTATTAAATTTATAAAATTTTATTCCCGTAATGATATTTTTTATTCAATCAAAGAAAAAAATTATATGAAATTGATTCAGACACCTGTCGTTTTTTGTTTTTAATGACCATCGATAAGTATTAATTTTTTTATCTCTTTTAGCTTATTAGATATGATAAGGTAAGCGAATTTACATGTTTTTACCCTTTTTTATCCCGTTAACATTCGAATTTCGAAAAATGTCGTCTTAGTGGATCGATTTGGCGAGAGAACAACGTCCGTTCCAAATTTGAGGTTTTGAGCTTCAGTCGATTAGGTTGTGCGATAATGAATCATTCAGTTAGTCAATAACGTTTCAGTTTTATATGTATAGATATATCGAAAAAATTAAACGTTACTATTAAAAAGCAATAAAAAAAATTAGCTTTATTTTTGGCTTTATTATTATTTATTATAAATTTTTTGATCTCTTTTTAAAAATTTTAAACAAATTTCTCCTTAAATTTTCTCTTATAAAGGAAAGTGAGGAGTAATAGGAGGCAGCGATGAAAAGAAGGCAGTGTGTTTAATTTTCGAGTTTCTCCTAGAATTTTCGCAAACTTAGAAAAATGAGAAGTGGAAGGAGGTAATATATAAAATTTTTAACGTTTTCCTTTAAATTAGCTTATACTTAGAAAAAATGTGAAGAGAATAGCATGCAATACATTAAAAAGTCCGATTTTACGTGTTTTACTAGGCATTTTTCTTTACTCCTGTAAATTTCAAATCGATTGAAAAAAAATCGGCCATATCGTTCCAGCCGTTCTCAGGTGATGCATAGATATGAAAATAATAAACATCTGATAGAAAATACAATTTTAAAATAAAAAAAGAATAAACACTGAACTATTATTATTTTTGCATCCTTACTATTAATTTTTGGTATCTTTTTAAAAAGTTTTGCATAGAATTTTTGAAATTAAAAAAAAAAAGGTATTATCTGGTATATATGAATACAAACAAATTTGCTTAGTTGTTTTATTTTTGTTATGTTTAATTCTTTCTTTTTCCTAAAAACAATTAACTTAAAAACACTTATTTTATATTTTAAATATAAAAATATTATACGTTTTAAGCAAAATTTATTCAATCAACATTTTAAATAAAAAAGAAAGTCTAAACTTGGTGCGTTGTTACTCCATTTTGGTGCGTATTGAAATTTGAACGTTGACAACGCTGATCAATATATTCTGGTAGTGTTGCCAATGATTGCTTTAATATACACGTCTGGTGTGATGAGAATACATAAAGTCCGTGTCAAATAAAACTTTTACTTCGCGTTGCGTTACAGTTTCGCTTTGACATCTAAGATGAAATAAACATACATATACGAAACATGTCATATAAAGAACTTCTAACGCAGCGTTAAGCGAAAAGTTAGGCTACTGTCATCGTTTTGCACGCTTTGACAATTAGCTAGTATTATTTTCGTTTATTTTTATTTATTTTTCGTCCAATTTGATTCCAATAAATCGTCTAATAACATTCTTAACTTTTATTTTTATAACAGGTAAAAAAAAAAAAACAATGCGTGAGTGTTTTCAAAGTTTTTATTGTGTCATACACATTTTTCATTGCGCTTTTCTTATTAATCAGCTTGCTAATTTACAGACGAAAGAGAGAGACAGCGAATCGTTTCTTTCTTCGTCTCTCTCGCCTTTAAAGTAGCAAGCTGATCAATAAGACTTGCAACGTGAGGATTGCGCATTAGAAACGTCACGCAAAGCGACGAAGTTGTATCGGACACGGCCTTAAGTTTCTAAACGCACAAGAACAAAACAAACTTTTTATTTTTTGGCAAACTATTTTCAGAATTGATAATAAAGTAGTATTAAGTATCACTTGCGTTTTGTCTTGCATAAATAATATAAATGCATAGGTTTGCGCTTATAAAATAAAAACGAATAAGCATACTCATATATAGGTGGTATCAATAGGGCATAAAAACCTGAATCGATATCCATATAGCTTATTTTCTTAAAGACTTGGGGGGGTGGGGAGTTATAGCGCATCAAACTTTTTAAATGTTCAAACTATGCACACATGTAAATTTAGGTTTTTACTTATAACCCAGAAACGGTTCTGGGTTATTAGTAACATATCTACGTAAAAATATCTAAATTATTTTTTTTTGTGTGTATATTTAAGCCAAATATTTTTATGAATACGGCAGCTGTTGCTTGATACAAGATAGTTTTTATTTAATATTTTTCTATCGTTAGGCAAAAAGCTCTCCATTCAAAAAAAAAAAAATTTTAAGTTTTTGATTTGTAAATTTGATTTGTAAACCTTTACTAAATTAAAAAACATTTTTATTAACACAGGCATAATTTTTTTAAATGTCTTCTTTTGCGTTAAGAATTTTTAGAGTTGCTTTAATGATATAATTTTTATGTGATTTGATTATTTCTTTTGTTTACTTAAAAATTTACTGCCTGTTTCTGATGTGTGAAAGAATTATAAAATTTTGTTTTTATTTTAAATGTAGTTGTGCGAAGGAAAGAGTTCTTTCGCTTAGCAGAAATAAGATATTAATTTTGAATATTACTTATAATGAAATTTATCTATTTTAAATAGTAACAAACTACATATATATTTATGGATTTTTTTAATTTTAAACTTTTTTGGGTATAAACGGTTAATTTCTCGAAAGTGACAACATCATATTCCGATTCTTACAATATTTCTGTATAGGAGATCATGTTCCAATAATTGTTACCATGATGTTTCTATCATGATGCTCTATCGATTGGTACTACCTACATGAACGCACGCGAAATCGTTTCTATTTTATGAACAACAAAACTAAATAAATTTTTTTTTTGGAAATTTAACAAGTTTGATCACTTATATCGGCAAGTCTTCGTTTTTATAGTATGTATAATCAATTATAGTCGGTTAATTTTTTTTTAAAAATTATTGTGTATCTTATAAATAACTTAATTTTACTAAGGTTAAGTTCTTGGTTTGTTTTTTAACTTCAAGTTTTTCTCACTTTCGTTAAAAAATAATGTCTTAAAAATATTTTGCAAAAATCCCTAGATATCCCACTAATAGAAAAAAAAAACTTTTATTTTAATCGCTGGATTTGACAGCATATTAATAGATTAGCAACCCTGCTTGAATTGTACATTTTTTGTTTACAAAGTTTATTGGACCGACAAATATTATATGTATTTATAATTTTATTATGCATACGTTTATAATTAAAAATTTCTAACGCTATAACTTTTCCCCTCTAGTCTTTTATATATAAATAAACTGTAACGATATCAGATTTTTATGCTCCATCGATTGATACTAGCTAGATACTATGTGCACGCGGAATAGTTTTCGAGTTATTAGTATAAACCCAGATTTATTAGTGAAAAACTTAATTTTTATACAGTTACTCCAAGCGAAACTCGTATACTTTTAGTAAAAATTTTAATTTTTAGTTCTTTTAAGATTGATATAAAACAAAAACATAAAATAATGCGTATTTCAACGCTAAAGTCAAACTCCTGCACTACTTTAAAGTTTAAAGAATGTTTTAACTTTTATAAATTTTAATATTTTTTGTGCATCCTTTTAGCCAGTATTGTGAAAGAGCTAAGTTAAATTTTATGTAATTCATCCTGAAGAGATATTAACCGCATTGCAAATTTGTAAAGTTATATCGACAGGAAAATGCCCACCTATGTAAAAACGACGTTGTAAAAAAGCTCTTCAGGAGGAATTACATAAAATTTAACCTAGCTTTTGGAAAATACTGGTTAAAAGTATGCCGAATATATTGAAAATAGTAAAAAAAGGATACCGAAATTTATATATATGCATAGATTGACAATTTAAAAAGTTTGCTGCGCTATAACTTTTCCCCCAAGTCTTTCAGAAAATCAGCTATAGCGACGTCGATTCAGATTATTATGCCCTATCGATTGACACTAGCTTGATTTGTGCGCGCGGAATCGTTTCCGTGGTATTAGTGGGAAGCTAAATTTTCATATGTGCATAGTTTGAAAATTTAAAAATTAACTAAATCGAAAAAATATTACATCCACTTATTTTCAAATAGAAAATCAGGCCAAGAAAAATTTTTTTTTATCAAATTCACTTATTTTGCATACTGGGACCTAATTCTGGCAGTCGTGATCGAGTACTTTCTCGATTCGAAAGCAATTTTATATCTAATTCTTTCAATCAATACTTAACGAATCGAAATTATTTTTTCAGTTGTAAAACATATATTTGAGTTTCACAACACTAAAAAAATAATTTCGATTCGTTCAGTATCGACTGAAAGAATAAGAAATAAAATTGCTTTCGAATCGAGAAAGTCCTCAGCATGACTGTCAGAACAAGGCCTCTGGTTTCCATTAAATTTTTGAAGAATTCAATTTACTGAGCTTACAAATCCTTAGTTTTAATATATTTATTTTAAAACGTCAAAAATACTACAATTTAAAC